>OX155958.1:24539279-25006109 GCA_944548615.1 Micropterix aruncella
GTTGATTTAACTAAAAAAATTAAGTATGCAGCACCAAAACAATGCGAAGACGACTCTACTAGTTCAAGCTAATAATATAATGTTATACTAAATCCAAACGGAAAAGTGACCAAAGACCCAGCCACGTTTCATGCTTCAACCTACTCGAATTTAGCTACAGGATATTGGCGGTTATTAATATTCATGCTAACACTATTGCTAGTAGAAACTAAAATTTAACTAACTAATAAATCAAACACAAATAAAGTGCCTTACTGATTGTTTTTATCTCAAGGTGTAGATATATTCACTTTAATATACTGCAACTATAATGAATAAAAATTATTAATCACCACACAAAATTGGCCATCTGTAATAATAAATTATATTTTTGTCACTTAAAAACATCGATATTAAAGGCCTTTATATATCGATACTTAAAAAACCGAATTATGCCTTAAATAACTAATTGGGTTCTATCTTCCTTTTATTCCTTCTTCTTCTTTTTGCCTCGTTTCGCCTAAAATTGGAAAAAAACATATTAAATTTAAAATACGCTGACCTTGCATTGTTCTCAATACAATTGGTAGTATCCTATAAAAAAAATAATTAGTATTTAGAAATCGGATGACGCGTTCTTAGGAAACTTATCTCTGAAAAAAAATAAGTTCGAAAAGTTTAATTATGTTATTTATTTTATTTTATTTTATTTTATTCATTTTCCATGTCCTATCTAAGGTTACAAAAGAAAAAATAGTTACTATCTAGTTAAATAAAGCGATAACTTGAATCATCCTAATCCCATGCAATCCGGGACACGTCACACATCTAACTGGGATTACGCCTGAGCCTGATATTGTGAGCTGATATTAAAAGTTTATTACTAGAGATTAGATATTAGATATTAGGTAGAGTTTTAGAATAAAAGAAATTTAAATTTAAATTTTTAAAAATATATATTTCTTTTTAAATATGTAAATTTTATAACGAAAATATCGCTAATATCGTTTATTAGCGATATTTTACCTACCGATTGATGGTGCAACCTGCTCATATGCTTGTCAAACTTATATTTAACAGTCAACATCTTCAAATGTTTAAATTAAAAATAGAACAAAAAACCAAGATAAAAAAAAAAACAAAAAATATATTAAAAGTTGTTCAGTGCTCGTACTGATTCACCCCTTTGAAGATGCTGGTTAATAAAAACTCACTCTGTATATTTACATTCTCAAGGTTGCCTTTGATAGCACCTTTTGGCAGCTCACGGAAGACATAAAGTCCATCAAGTATCTAGGCATAGTAATTGATTGTAAATAGAATCCCCCACGAAAAGCACTTTATTACATAATTTCCAACAATCGAATTCCTTGCACGTAATAACTTGATTTTCATCTAATTTAAAAATGTTTTTCTTTTCGAAAATGGCGTTCCCATTGGTTTTTACTTAGTATTGTAAAAATAAGAATTGAATTGATGGTGTTTTTTGAATAATAATTGATACTGGGATGAAATCGCTTGTTAATTTATTTTAATTAATACAAAAGTGATCTAAAATTATTCTGGGATCATTCATGACTTGATTTTTTAATTAGATAGGAGAAAAAAAAACAATTGCAGAATAATACTTATATCGACTATAGATATAATGAATAATAAACTAATACTATGCTTGTATGAAATTAAGATTATAATAGTCTTTACTCTAGGCATACGGACTACCCACGTCACTACTTGATATGTTACTATAATTATGTAATTCTAAAAAATATTTATAAAAACAATATTGAAACTTTTCTTCAAATGGCCTGATGCAATAAAAACAAGAAGAGCTTATGTCTAATATGTGATGATTGTTTATTATTATTATTAAAATGGATCGGTGGTAATAATAATAGCAGCTTAGACTGTATAAGTTGAACCAGCATACTCTTACTATGTATACGAAATGTTTTCGAATTTTCTTGTTTTTTTTAAACACTATTCCGTCTTTACACCAGCAAAAGCCAAAACTATTTTCTTTCGCATATTTCCTAGAGATTGCGAGGATATATTTAGTGCGTTGCGATGAGTACTCTGAGAAGATAGGCTTGGTTTCTCTGGGTATTTTGAGATGAGATGAATTTAATTTGTCGCTGTTATTTTTGAAAGACCTATTAAATTTACTGGCAGAGGAAGTAAAGTTATTGCGCCTCTGCTTGGTAGCAAATCTGACGATGACTGATTAATTTTTTCATTGTACTTTACGGTTCTTCTGTTAATTGAGATGATATCCTTCTGCTCCAATTGTATCAGCTATTGTATCAGCTATATTTGTCAATTGTATTGCAATAGTCAATTGTATCAGCTATATTTACGATCGCTTGCATAAGATTTTCATGGGCTGTTCCAGAAGACTTCGTATTTCTACTTCCGTTTCCATACTTTGATTATCCAGTAAATCCAACTTCTCATCGAGGAAGGATATACGCTTCGTGAGTAGAAAGTTTTTTTCCTCAACTTGTTACAGCTTCGTGCATTTCTCCTCGACATTCTTTACCCTAGTAAAAACTGTCATATTTTGTTGACATTAAATTGATTGCTTCCAATATAGCAGCGTTCTGGGATGTCAGCTCTGAACATTTTAGTAAATATATATCCTCCACCTATGCCTGCTTGCCTCGCCTCGCCTCGAGCGACGGCCGATTTAATGTGGTTAAAACAGATGTGTGATAGAAATTGGATACTTGGGTATGGAAAAAAAGTCTACAAATAATAATATGAGGAGAAAAACAGGGATTCGTTTCTATGCATGTGTATTTTGTATCTATGTATAGATGTACTTTATTTATTCTAAGAATTAATGAAATATCTATATTGCATACTATAATTGTGTGGCAAATATTTATTATTTATCTTTAAAAGGGGGGGGGGGGATGGGAAGGCTAGATTTTATAATATACCGAGTCGAGTCGGATAGTTATTATTTCTAAATAGGGTAACGGATTAATAAAATGCCAAATATTTACCCCTCGTTTCTTGGCTTTCTTCTCCAAGAGCCTCCGCCACATTCGCTGGATTACTCGAGCTGATCTCTGAAGTTTGAACTTGTAAAGCTTTAGCTCCATTTCCGCCTCGTATTCAGCTTGCTTTTCAGCCATAATCGGTATGTAAAGCTTTTCCTGTTCTGTTAGTTCAGCCTAAATGGTGAAAGTAAGTCAGACAGAGCAATTTGGTTAAGCGGGAACCAGGAATATTTTAAAACCATGCGACTTGTATTTGCAAAAACCGGCATGCGACACTGACTTCAAAACGTTTCTTTTCTAAATGTCTAAATCTCATGCCTGTCAGAGGCCAACGCCTTACTGCGAGGCACCGGCAAAGGTAACCAGCGGGCAGCCTCGCCCCCTGACTACCAGTATTGGAAGGTTATCTCCGTCTGGAAAGAACCATCAGGATACCTCCAAACTCCCGACTTGTTACGAGTTCGAAGTCGCTTGCGCGACCTTTACCTGCCATATATTCAGCGGTGATTCAATTTGAATCTTTCGCGGACCATTGTCATCTTTTGCCCGGCTCTGAATTCAGAGTTATGTAGCCAATAGGTAATTTCAATAGTGGTTGACGACAGGTCACCACCACGGCTGCTTGGGAAACATTATATTTCCGTAGTCTCCCGACTCCAGTAATTAGTCAGAGTGCACATACACAAAACGGAAAAAAATATAAATAATTTGAAGAAAACACAAAAAATATAAATATTGAAATTAATAGATAATAAAATACACTTAATCTATCCTTAATTACAAAAATAAAGTATAAATAATAAATAGAAATGTGTTTATAAGTTCGGGCGTCTATAAGTTCGACAGGTAGTTTTGATGCGTGTAAATCGACGATACTTCATTTCATATTCCGTTCTAATGTATCGCTCTGTCTCGTTCGGTTGAACTAAGTTCCTATTATAGTTCACGCAGAAACGCATTCGAGCCCACTGTATAGGCATGAGTACAGCGCCATCTAAAGTGCCACGAACGAACGCTGCCATAATGAAAACTAGTATGTTGAGCAGTTTCATAGTATAATCCTACCTGCCAAATGGCAGTACGATAATGATAATGATAAGCAATCTAATACGCTACATAATAAATGGTAGTAGCTTCGGTATTCGTTTCTGTGGTCAACGAACTGGCATATTATGACTTTCATGACAAAAAAAAGCTTAGCTTGTTGATACTTTTCATGGCTGATTTTAATTCTAGTTAGTTTCTACAGATCATACCGACAAACGCATCCACATGTTGTGTCCGAGTTGGACGGTTTTGATTCCTAATTGGACAGAAACTGAAAGTATGAGTGTCGTTTTTACCTTAATTTTGGCTACTTTTCCGACATAATCATCGTATAAAGCATTAAAATCGTCAAGTTCTTGCTGTTTGCCCCCGACAGTTTTATCATATTTGGCTATCCATTGCAGCAGTTCTTCTTCAGTTTTATTCCTTAAAAATATACGTGGTGTTATAAAATATTTTTATATCTATATATTAAAGATGCCAGAACGTAGAGGAGCAGCTTGTTTTAGTGAGCGATTTAGCTTTACTCGCGTCCTGTCCTGTCTTGGAACGATGCTGTTGCTTTACTCAAGCAACAGCATCGTTCCATATCGTTCAATACTTGCCTCTTTACTTTCACAATCTTCTCTTCCAAAATATGATCGTTCACAAGTGCTTTGTATTGTAGTTGGATATCTCGATTTTCTTCGTTCAGCGATTTCAGGCGCATTTCATGAGCCCTTTTCATTAGAATCATCTGGCATTCAGAATCTTTCCTGAATCAATCATACGGTTACTTTTATTATTTTTTATTCAATTTATATGCACACATATAAATTACGATAATTATTGTGATTAAAATTAGGTTGGTGATTCTGACATTTTACTTTTGTTATCGGAATAGTACAATATTTTCTAATATTGGGTCCTTATTTATGTAATTGCTGTTTTATCACACTGGCCACTTTGAACTTGGATAACTTGGGTTTGAGTTGGAATTTCAAATTCAAATAAATTTTTGTTCAAGATCTGTTATTTATTTGTCTTTCCGTCGTTTGTCTTTGCTCAAATATTTTTGTATGTGCAAACAAGGTAAAGTTGAAAATTTGCATTATTTTCAAATATGAGATTCTGTGCCGGTGTTTTCTATTACATCGTCTTGCAGTCTGGTTATACAGTCACCGTAAATGTGTACTGTTAATAACTGCAAACAATGATGGAGAAGCTCGTGATTAAATAACCGAGCCTGGTCAATCGCTCTTCGCCACTGCTTCTGCATGACGACGTATAACCACAGATTTCACTGCAAACAGACGCAAAGTTGCAGGAGTTGCGGCTGAAGAATCTTGGTCTCCCACCGTTCTTGCCAGACCTTGCTAAAGAGTTGTTTTTTTCGAATTTAGATTACTTGTTACAAGGACGACAAAAAAACAACTTTGAAGATTCAGGGAAAACGCCTTCAAAGCATTCATTGCTTTCTGTTCACGAGAGTTTTACAGCATAGGAATCAAGCAACTCCCATTAAAATGACATCTCTGCACAGGAATCAATATTTCTATTAATTAATTATATAATTTAGACAAATAGTTTTGGTGCGGAAAAATTTACGATCGTTCATTTCATATTCCGCTCTAACGCATTGCGCCGTCCCTTTCGCATGAATAAAATTTCATTATAGCTTACAAAGATACGCAATCGTGCCCATTATACCTCCGATAGTAGTTTACCCATTGAAGTGGATATCAAAATAAATACTGAATTCCGTCCCTAACAATTGGGGAATAGGACGCTCGAACTCTGGCTGGATGACTGGAGATACTTTATATGACTATATTGTGAATATTGTCATTGATTATATAGTGTATTATTACACTGTAAAATCAAGGATATTGTTTGTCGTTGGATCATTGAAAAGAACATTACAACGCCAATATTGCTGCTACTTGATGGACAAAAATCCCATGATAACTTACAATTGCATCCATTTTGATACAATTGCATCCAATAGATTTTTTACTATATTGTCTTTTGCATAACGCCACGCATATGATTCAACCATGTGAATGTGTCCATTTTAGGTTACTAAAAGCATTGATTATATTGGCATGAGATTGCGCAACTTAATAGAACGATTTGGTAACCCTTCTGAGACGGCGAAATGCAGGTAGCGCTGATAGCATTGACGGCCACACTAATAGCAATTTATTTGGTCATCTTTAATAACATCGATAATGAAAGGTTTTTCATAAATGATCGATTGATTATTATAACCCAATAATTAAACCAGCGATAACAATAATAACTTTGATTTATTAGTGGCATCTATCGCATTATTGTATATAGGATAGAATGACATCAATAGATATCATTCTATTTAGATAGACTAATAAGTTCTTGGACGGCAATACTGCGAGAAGAAGAGGAAGGGCATAAATAGACTGAGGCGGATAGACAACATCACTCGCTGGACAATATAAAACTACTACAATATTAGGAGGCTAAGTAGCTGACGATAGGGATAGTTATAGATTTTTGGTCACCAACCTACAGTTATAGGAGATGGAGCCCTGATTAAATCGACATCCATAGAAATTGCACTATCCAGAGTAGGTCAACAACTGTATTTTAAATACAGTTGTTACAAAAAAAAACGGAAAAATAACAACCACCTAGGATATCCAAAAAAAGTGTTTCTACGGTGTCTATAAAATAAGAATCTTTGAATTAGTATTCACAAAAATTCCTTAGACCGAGTGGATGATTACTTTAAAACTTTAACGATCTCCTTGTATTTCCTGGTTGGATTCACCCATCGCTTTTATACTACTAGTACCACAAAATTGAACTACAAAATTGAATATAATGAACTCGTATTTTTTTTGATAAAATGTTGTCTTGCCTAATTATTTATTATCTTTAGCTTATTATCTATTATCTTACCTATTTATTTATCTCATGATATTATTCTATCAATAATATGTTTATCTAAGCAATTTATTTCATATAATTAGCTTAACTATTATATTTATAATGTGGCTTCTCTATCCCTTTCGCCAAAAATTACCGTCTTACCCACTTATGTAAAAAATATATTTTTTTCTTGCGCTTACAATATGTATAGTTAAATAGTAAAAAAAAATAATTTGCCTTAGATTATGCATAATATGTGATAGTATTAAGTATAAACCGCTGTTAGTTTTTTGTGAAATAAAATTAAAAATATATTTTATTTAGACTTTCAACCTTGTCTGTTTCTGTACATCTCAAGTAACCGACTTAAAAGATGACCAAAAATCAAAATATTTTTAACAGATTGTTTATAGTTATGAAGTATAATTGCCAAGAATTCTAATTAGTAACTCTTAATACTCACAGTAATTTCTTAATAGAGTCCTTGTAATCGATTTGCAATTGATTCAAACGGTGGCTTTGGGTTTCGACAACGTTTTCTCGTTTTTTCAGTTCTTTTTCGTGCATTTGCCGCTGTGCTTGTAGTATTTTTCTGGAATCTGCATTATATAAATATATTAAAAATTCATTAAATAAATTCATATTTATGTAGTGAAAGTTGTCAGAAACTTGTAGTATCATATTTTTAGTCTTTATTTTAATCCTAAGCGGCAATCTACTAATACTTATATCATTTATTTATTTATTTATTTATTTATTTAATTTAACAATTCATTTACAAGTGCACAAGTATCACTAATAATCATATCAATAAAAAAATATATATAATTAAAATTAAAATTAAAATTAAACACGGCCGATATGAGCATTAGCATTTAAGTACTGCTGCTGCCCAACTAAGTGCCAGGACTTGTTCCAGGGCAGCTAGCTCTCTAGTTTTTATAGGTATCACATATATTCGGCAATGAAATAAAAAAAAAAATAAAAAGGAAAAGAAATATATATATTCCCGTCACCATTACAAATTATAACTAATAATCACTAACTAATGATCACAATAGGAAATAAAACACAAAAATAAATAATCGTGTTAATAAAATAAAAATAAAATAAAATGTCAAATGATATCAAACAATAGTCACCAAAATTTATGAATAAGTAATAGTAATAAATAAAAATAAAAAAAGTCAAAGAAAATAATAATAATAATAAGAAATGTCAGGGATAATTGTCTCGGTATATTAATTTGTGGATATTTTGCCGGGCGTCATATTTTAGCCAGGAATCAATTTTGGCTTTAAAAGAAGAAGAAGACTTCGGCACATACATTTTTAAATCTTCATCTAGGATATTAAAGATCCTGGGGGCTATGTACACAAAATGCCTCTGCAATTGATAATTATCTATATAATCAATGCTTATTCCGTAATCACTGGTTTTCTTCTTTGGATTTTACCAGATAATCAAATTATGTTATAGCATTTATCCAAAATATTGTATGCCAATGTCTAATAACTACTTATAAGGTTTGAAGGCAATAAACACGATTTAATATAACATTATTACACATCTATCATCCGGAACCAAGAAATATTAAGTTAGATTACAGCATTGTTTTGGACAATATAAGTAACAAAATTAATACAGAAACATACCAATCAATTTTTGTTTCAAGATCTCAGTCATGCGACATATGTTTCTGATGTCTATTTTCTTTTTAATATCTTCAGAAGCTGGGATCTGTAGATCCCCGTGGATTTTTTTTCTCATTGACATCAGTGAGCATAGGTAGATATCAGATGGTGTAGGATTTAAGTCGTTTTTCCTCTGCCAAAAATAATAAGTGTGCATAAATAGTGCGCTAAAAGGTTTGCGATCCCTATACCCTCTTCAACAAAATAACGATTGAAACATCGTTATTCTATATAAAACCGTAATAACAAAATGGTAATGTAAGAATCAATCCAATATTTTCTCAGTGTGCCTATACGGTATCCTATCTCGAAATATAATAATAATATAATAACCCAGGATTTTTAAAATCATTGCTCCTATTATTTTATATATATTGTACATAAATTTTATTATTTTATTTTTATAACAAATAAAATAAAAAGAAATTGAAATTTAAAACGTCTTGTGAAGTTTATTTTATCAAAGATTTATTATCTGGAATAATTAATATATTAATATAGAAGACCTCAACGGCTGCGAAGGCGGAATTGGGGTCCATTGGAACGACGGAGCAGGCGGAAAGGGCACCCATCCGCTCCCCCAACAGGGAGCTAACCCCACATACTGGGGTGTCTAGGTCATGTTGGAGCTGTACTGTCAGACATGGAGCTAATAGGCTCTTGCTGAGTTGGCCACGAAGACCCATTGTGTTCTAGGTTGGTCACACTCACGGGTCAACACTCATCCGGCGGCCTCCACGCATGAAGCGCGAGCCCGGGTAGGAGGTGGCCTTAGGGCTAGTTTCCACTAGAAGTCAATTTTTTGGCGCTCCTGGACGGTCTACGCACCGTGCGGTGTAAGCCAATCGATTGTGCATTCTGACTAACAGTCGGGTGAGTCTGGAAGCAGTACTGTTTTCTATAGAGCGGGGGTGGTCGCTGACCTTACGGCGACTGCTCTTAAAACGACCATCGGCTACCCGATTCCGGGTGAACAGCCGGGCAAAGGATGCCGTGGTCCGCGATAGATTCGGTTTACACCCTTTCACCGCTTCGTAAGGGAGAGGACCGTGCAAGCGACCTCGAACTCGTAACCAGTCGAGTGACCGGAGTAATCTGGTCGCAACTGGGAGTAAGGGCGTAAGTGTAAGCCCGCTGGGTAACAAACCTGGTTATCTCGCGGATAAGGCGTTGGCCTCTTACGGGCATGTGGCGGAGCTTGACGGTGGACTGTTTCGTCCTAAGTCTTCTGCGTTCACTTCACGGGAGATAGAACGATCATTCAAGGGCGAATATTCAAGGGCGAATTGAATTAATCTGTAATGCCCTTGAATACTATTTGAAACTAATAAATAAATAATAAATAAATAAATAAATTTCGTTAATACTTCCTGAGGTGACAGGTTCGCCCGTTGTAGTTGACAATTCCCGTTGTAGTTGACAACTCTAGTTGTACTGTCAGAGACGGCGGTGCCAAAGAGTCGGTGGCGGAAGAAACCCCAGGGGTTAAACGGCAGCGCTCATAGTTCTGAGATTGGATTAGTATCTTGGCGCCAGGTGGCAACCCGCCGTAAAACACCATAGTCACTTTTTATTCCTTGTCCATGAATTTACACAACATGAAAATGAGCACAAATACTATGGCGTCCCCCGTAAGCGACAGTCAAACCACAAGCACATTATTGCAATTGGCAACCTGGAACTGAGAGAAGCTCAACTCAACGCCGAAACAGCGTAAGATCGTGATCAGTTGAGGAGAGGGACATGAAAGGCCGATCCCAAGTAAATGGGACAGGGTCTAGGGAGAAGAATAAGAAGCTCCTATTATTTTATATTAATTATTAAAAGAGAGATAACAATTTTTGATTTGGTGTACAGGTCTTTAATTCATCATTCAGGATGGCATTTTATCTTTAAGTATTGTTTCTTTAATGTAATCAGCCTATATAAAATGCGATAGATAATAATTGCTAATAATTGAATGTTATTATTGTTATCATTGGTTACATTATTAAGTTTTTTATAATCACTAAGTCCTTTATAAAAAAACATTCATTGTCAATGGTCATTATCAAAATAGATGGCTAAATAAATTGCTATGAGTTTTACAGTCGATGCTATCAGCGCTACCTGCATTTCGCCGGCGCAGAAGAATTGCTAAAATGTACTATAGAGTTAAGCAATCTTATACCATATAATATAGGTATCTAATGCTATTGGTTTCATAAGGACAGAATGACAAAAAGTACATATGTATAAACCTATAAATATAAATATATACATATGGTATATACATAACCTACAAATATATAAATATGGTTAATAAACATTGGTAGGAGAGAGACGGAGAAAACATTCATCACAATTTTAAAATAAATAAATATATTTATTTTCTATATATTTTATATACGTATTTTTACTAATTGCTATATATTATTAGTTATTATTATAAATTAATATTTTTATTGCTATTATATATTATTATTATTATAACACATTATTATTTAGTATTACTTGTTTATAGTTCTAATATTATTTTGGTGTAGTGAGAATTTCATTTTAACTTGATTTGATTCAATTTTTTTATTTTATTTTGGAAGTTATGTAGTTAATAATCATTTGTATTGGTGTTCTCCTTAGAACAGGCTTTGCCTAGTTAGGAGCAACACAATCTATGTTAAGTGCTAACGGTGTAATAATTTTGTGGAAAAATAAATAAATAAAATAAATAAATATACTTACAGAGTCGATTATTTCTTGTACTATTTTGCCAACTTTAGGATACTTCGCTAATAGGTATATCGTTCTACCAACCACCAGATTTAATTTGGGAATTTCTTCTTCTTTTACGACTTTGCCATCGGACACATCCGTATATATGTAACATTTTTCTTTGATGAATCTAAAGTCTCCTTCTTTCATCGCATATTTTAGTTCTTCCATTCGCTTAGTTACGAGATCTTCGAGACAAACGCTGATTCTGCTCTTATGAATAGCCTCGTCCAATATGGACATTATTCGTTCTTTCTGCACCGCGATGTCAAGGTCTACGTTATGCCCTGTGTCCGATTTAGGATCTTCATCTTTCTCTTCCTGGCAGGTTCCCGTGGCTGTGGATCGGAATAAACGCGCGGATGAACTTATTGACATGTTTACACTGTTTATATAACACCGTAAAATCAATAAACAGCATCGGTTGTTACGGCGACGAAAACAACGCGCGCGTTGTCTGGGTGACGTCAGGGGATTGTTATAACTTTAGCAAGTGCATTGCGGTTAAAGTAGTGAATATTATATTAAATTAATAATTAAACATCCGTAAGTAAGTCCATTTATTCTGTTTGATGTATAAGGACCATACATATGTAATTACTTTTTTTCACGGACATATTAAACTAGGATAACTTTGGTTTTGACGTGGAATTCCAAATTCAAAAAAAAAATATTTCAAAACCATGCTATTTCCTTTTTAAAGTATTTCAAATTTAAATTCAAAATAGTGTTCATTTTAATAAATAAAATATAAAAACTAAATATATATAGTTGTCTCTAAATGTATGGCTTTGAAGGGGAGTGAATGGGTGGTAATGTGAACTTCCTAAACCTACCATAGCCTGTCGTTAGTCCGGAGATCACCGGTCACCCCCCCCCCCCCCCCCGTGTAATAGTATTATGATAAGTGTAATAGTATTATGATAGTCCCAATTCCGGTCGGTAAATTCCATGGATTTACTTATATACTTAGTAGGGATACACAATTGTCTTTTTTTTTTAAACGACATACATAATTTTTACTCAAAAGTGTATCAATAACATTTTATTTCAATAATCTCCTTTAATTTTCCGCCGCTGTATCTCACTATGTGTATTAAACTTTAACTTTTAGATAATTGGTATTTATTTCTTAAATATATCATCCTTGTTTTTGTTCTTAAGATTTTAGCCATTAGATCAATATTTGAGGAAATATATTATTGTTAATAATAATAAAATATTTATAACACAATGGTATTTGTACGACGTCGAACTTATCACAGTTGAGCAATATCTTACAGCCAACCATAGTGTTGATTTCATAGTTTCCGGGTAGTTTAGTCACATGCTTAGCCACACATAAATCAAAACAACACTAGGAGAAGGGAGTGGAGGATGGTAAGGATATATTATTGGTGAGAGAAGAAATGATTGAGACACCTTTTTCAGTTGGTATACAATTAACGGAATTGCATATTCAATTATGTCGATCGAGTGCAATAACAAGACTCACATGTTACAAGCACACATACATATACACACTTCATAGTAAGGCTGGTTATAAGAGATTGTCATATGGCAATCAACCCGCCCATTGTGAAATTTCCCAATAAAGAGTACAATACAACAAACAAACAAACAAACATTTTTTTCCGAGGTACCTTGAACACGGAGAGCGATTGTACGTCTTTAATATTTGGAGTTTGGATATAGCTGGCTGCATAGCCGAGCTGCAAGGACAGAGAAGAACTAAGAATAAAAAGTAGTATACATAGTAATGTAAAATGCTACGCCTTTATTATTTCGGAAAGACACGTATAGTCAATTTTAACACAATTGTATGAGGGTAATACCATTGCACTGGATCTCAACACATCACTCCAAGGTGAAATCGTCTAGAGCATCTGGAGCATCACGAAGGGAGCATCGATGCAAGTCGTTTGCCAGTGGTCCAGAAATAATGTTGTATTATGCCTATTTTTAATACGTTAAAATGTAACTGTAAGGCTTCTTGTCCACGGCGCGTTAGCCGCGCTTAGAAAAAAACGTGACCTCTTGTCCACTGCACGGATTTTTCGACGTACGACGCGTTAGGTACATACATTTTGTAAACAAATTCAAGGTGGCCCAATAATTACCGCTTACGTCAGGTAGAGGCTGCGCAAGCGATCTCCAATCTATAACCAGACAGGAGGACGGAGAATTCAATCTAAATCTGGTGGTAAGGGCGCGAGATTGGCCTGCTGCTTGCACTTCCCAGTGTCTCTCGGTAAATCGTTGGAATCTTACGGGCTGCTGGCTTAGCTAGACTGTGGATCTTGTCCATCAAGTCATTAGGTTAACGTCATGGGAGACAGAATGGCATGATGTCGTTATAACTCCCTGAAGTGGCGGGTTTACCTGTAGTAATCGACACCCTTCAATGTACAATTTTTAATATAAGTAATATACAGAGAGTTTTAATGCTATAGTTTTCTGAGCATGTTCACTGGCCTACACGTATTCATTTGCGGTTTGTTTTTATTCTAGAATTCTATCAAAATGGCGCCAAAGGGAAAGGGCAAAGCCAACAAATTGGCGAAAATGTCTGAGGAAGAGCGGGCGAGATATTTACAGCACCGAGCCGATATCGAAGAGGAGGCGAAAAGGAGGAAACAGGAATTGATATCGCGCTACATGAAGGTAATTATTCCTAATATATTCAGCTCTTTTTGTACTTGTTGGATGTCGAGAGGAAAACGTGACATTTTGTATTCAGCCCTCTGATGTGCGATCTACTATCAATTAAGTACTAGATCGCAGAAAATACAGACCGACCGTGTTTGTCTGTCGAATAATCTAGCAGTCGCCACATATAGCAGTCCTCTACTTTCTGTTGCCAGTCATCCACAGACATTTCCACACTGTCTGATTTGGATGATATTATAACCCTTGCACTCTCAATTATAGCCAGGGTTTAGACCGGATAGTCAGATTTTCAGGGTGCTATTCCGGATTTCAAATTAATTAAAACGGTAGCCCGGTTTTTGGTTTTGGCAACCAGAGCGCGTGTACATACGGATTCTAATGTTATATTGTATTTAATGTGCTGTAAAACAGGCTTATCTGATGGCAATGATATAGAATAAAAGAAAAAAAAATAGCTTCAAAATGGTCTGCGTCATTTATCGACAATAACGTAATTTTATTTATTATAATAAAATTACTACATATTAGAAAATTATCTAAACGGGATCTGTAAGCAGTCTTCCATAGAAAATGATGCACCACCTATTGGTCTGCCGTCGCACCGTAAATGTGGAGATCGTTTGAAGTGGAATATGTATATTTTTAATATGCCATATGCACGGAATTAAAGTAAAATAAAAAAAAATAATATGTCATAAAAGTGCGTCAAATACTAAACATAAAAGTAAAGAACACAAATTTCCCGTTAAAAAAGGGGATATGTTTATTATCCTAAAATTACCATTTTCGGAAAAAAGTCTTTTGAGTTTACTTAACTAGATTATGGCAAATCTGGAATATATATTTAATGTAATAATACTAAAATTGATATTTCTATACACATTCGTCATAATAAATATCACAGGATCTTTCTTGATAATAAACACAAATTTTTTTTTTTTTGAAAAATGCGAATTAGTACTGAAAGTGTAGTAATTGGCCACCCTTTGTATAATAATTGCCCAAGAATTGTAAAAGAATATATATATTTAAAATGTTAAAAAACAGTCTTTGAAAGCCCTAAAAGTATTTTATGGAAAAAACTTTTTCAGTATATTTTAAAATATGAATAATTAGTCGTTTCCCTCTTTAAAAAGATTTTTTTAAAAATTATGAGTATTTCACTGATAATCAGAATTACCTGCAACTATGGATATATCTTATAATACAAGTACCTATCCGGAGCAGTTATGTAGTATTTAGTCACTTTTATTTTATATTAATCCAAAATCTTAGTTGATATTACCATAATATTTATAAGGTGAAAGCTATTTAATGTTCTTATACGACTTGGTTTTGAACTAAATTGATTTTTGAAAATTAATGTCATTTTGTCGTTTTTTTAAAAAATCAACCGCCAGCGCCGCAATTTAAGAAAAGCTATTTGCCTCTGTTCCTACCATACGATATTTTATACGCACGATATTATTTTGGGTCAACTGCTTTTACGGCCTTTGAAAGGCCGTTACGAAAGTTATGAAGAAAGAAGGACGTTATGAAAGCAGCGGAAGCATCTCCTGCTTTCATAACCCGAATTCATTTGAGTTTATCCTTAATTTTAGGGAATAAATAAAAATCACAGGGTGCAAGTTCTGGACTGTATGGTTGTTGGCCCATTATTTCTACTTTTACAGTACTCGAAAATTAGTTTCTTTTTCTGGCCCAGTAAGCTGAACTATTGTCGTGATGGAGGGTCATTCTGCTCTTAGATATCTTTTTTTGGGTTGTGTCACTTTAGAAGCAAGTGTGCGTTATGTGCCTTGTCATACTCTTTATTCAATCAAACAATCAAATAATTTATTGTCCTAAAAACTATATTACATTTACATTTGGCCGTGATATGATTTAATTCTTCATTAATGATCAAATTCTTCTATTAATAATCAAAACATAAAAGGTTACTCGTAAGAATAAAGAAGGTATTATTGTAGAATTAAATCGAGTCTCACCATTTAGTTTACCAGATAAAAAACACAGAGTAAGATATGTAGAAAGTATGATATAGAGATGTAAGATATAGACAAGATATGTAGAAATTAACTTAATAAGTAGTGATTTTATTACATTGAATATAATGAATAATGTAATGAGGAAAAAAAAGAAGGTTATAATGAACATAATTAATTCTTTAAAATACCGATAAAAATATTTTTTTTCTGTATACAATTATTAAATGTAATGTCAAAAAGAACACAAAAAAATGTTACGATTGTCAAAAAGTAAATTGAAATGTCAGTGATTATATTCAAATAAAAATAGTCAATATATAATTAATATGTGCCTACCTATTAATAGAAATAGTCAATATATTTTAGTCAAATTGAAAATCAATTAAAAACCTATTACAGAAAGAGATATAGTCAAGATGCAAACAGGTGAGCTTATTGCCATATGGCTATGTCATACAACTAACCTTATCACAGTGATATATGCGCGCATTGTGAAAATACAATACAATTTATTCTACTCCAGTAGGTAGGCATTCCTATACTTGAATGCGTCATTGCGTCTTACATTTTAGTGATTAAGGAAAATTAACTATTGTGGTAGTTGTGACTATAAACATTAATTTAATTATTTTATATCCAGTTTGATATACTCCTGTTAAATATAAAATAATGTAGTAATTACAATTTCTGGTTAATTAACCAGAAATTAATTAAATCTTTTATTAAAGGGCACAATGCCTTCAACCATAATAATCATAATAAAGATTAGTATACGTATTTAAAACTAAGAATGCCCGAGGAGAGGATATTAGGAGAGGCAGAGGAGAAAAAGGGAAGAACTGTTCTTCACCTTCTGAGGTGAATCTTAAATTATGGTAAAGAAGCAAGTTTCTTATATTTGCTGGGAGATCGTTCCAGTCTTGCACCATGGACACAGAAGAGTAGAAATAGAAATCAGTATTATGACACGGATTTTTTAGTAAACTGTGGGATGCTGACTGAAGTATGTGACCGAGGAAACTGAAGGGTTCAAAAAGCTCGTGGATATAGAGTGGTGTTGAATGGAACAGTACACGATAGAGATTATCCACATAAGTACATTAGAGAATTTGGTCATTAATATTACTTTTCATTAATATTGTTTTCAGATAAAACTACATAAAGAGGACGTTTTCGCAAAAGTAAACCTGGCCAAAATCAATCAACAGTGGAGGTTTCTACTAAGAAGGATCAAATGTAAGCAGATGTCGAAGGAAATCGAGGTAATGTATTAAATAATTTTAACAAAGTCAAAAAGCAAGGCTAGCGGGGGCTCCAGAACTTTTATACACTTTTTTTATACACTGTTAGCTTAGATCGCAGAACTTTTTATCCACTTTTTTTTATAATTTAAAATGTAATTTCATTTGTAGAAATACTATTTGTTGTAATTTCGTAATGTTATTATATATATAATAATTTTTTGTAAAGTAATTTCTATACCCAGATCGGGTTTATGAAAATAAATTTTTCTTATTTCTTATTTCTTATTCCTTACCTCAACGTGAATATCTGTAGCGGTGGATCGGTGGTCGTAACTAAAAAAGCCACGGCAAACGAGATAGCGTAAAACCACGTCATGAAAAAAATATCATTTTAAGATCACTTTAAAGTTGTGAAATACTACGGGCGAACCCGCTACTCCAGTTATAACGATATTATATCATTCTTTTAACCGTATGGTAAACGCAGAGCCTTAGAGACAACACAGTCTACCGTCTAACTACGCCAACATGGCCGTGAGTCCAACGCCTTACCGGGAGGCACTGGGTAGTGAACCTAGCGGGCAGACCTCACGTCCTCACTATCAGATTTTACCGGATTTTTCCGTTCTCTAGTCTGGTCACAGGATTGAAGTCGCTTACGCGGCCCCTATCTGACGTTAGCGGTAATTCACATTAAATTTATCGCGAATCCTTAGCGCCCTTTGCCCGTTAAGGTCACTCGGGATCGGGTGGCTATTGAATCGTTTTTAAGTATAAGTGACGCTAGGTCAACAACTACCCCCGCTTCTTAGGAAGCGTACATGTCTGGGCTCCCCAGTTATACGTCGGATTGCGCAAGCAGGTTGACACAGCCCTGTACGCAAACTGCAGGCAGACCTCACGCTCTCACTACCATATTTGGCCGGATTTCTCCGTTCTCCAGTCTGGTCGCAGGTTCGAGGTCGCTTGCGCGCCCTTTACCTATAGTACCTCTACCTTAGCGGTAATTCAGTTCGAATTAATCGCGAACCAGACCGTAGCGCTCTTTTTTCGTCTTTACCGCGAAATCCGGGGCCAACGGGTTGTTTTAAGTGAGTGGCTAACATCAGGTCATCAACCACATCCGCTTCTTAGGAAACATATAATACCATTTCCAGGCCGCCCAGGTTATTCGCTAGCGTGCACAGTCGATTGGCTAAAGCCCCTCGATGAATAAGCCGCCCAGCAGCACCCGAGATCTTCCTCCAGATGTTCTGATCCACTTGTCCACGATACAGCCATGACCGGGGAAATCGAGTCCTTTTTAGGTTTGTCTCTCTTTCAGAAGGCTACCGGATGGGAAATGAGGCGACCCAAGGTAACGAGCAAGTCGTATTAGTCCAAGAGCCAGCGACAAAAAAGTGCAAGAGTTTTTAAAAGCTGATACTTTCAGATCTGACAGTATTTTGGCCATAGAATAACGGGAAGAGTCAGCAAGCTAGATTTCGGGACACCTGGCGCTGGCGTACTAGGTGAGGTGTAAATTTAATTAGTACCTCCAAAGTGTTTTTGAAAAGTTGAAAATTCATCAGTAGACTATGGATGCAATAAAGTATTCGAAACAAATGGTCAGACTGCTTAACAATAGAGAGCGTGGTGTCAGCATTGCTCCATACATGTCACAAAAAGTAAGTGCCATGCAAATACACCTAGTACGTATTTGTCGGTAACTATTAAGCATCGGTCTAATGTATCGCGCAATATAATGGAATTCATTTTTGTGACACGTATGGAGTAATGCTGACGCCACGAGTTCTATTGTGAAGCAGTCTGACCATTTGTTTCGAGTTCTGTATTGCATCCACTGTCTACTGATGAAATTTCGGCTTTCCAAAACACTTTAGGGGTTCTAATTAAAATTACACCTTTCCTAATACGCCAGCGCCAGGTGTCCCGGAGTCTGGCCTGCTGACTACCCCAGCATTCTATGGCCAAAAGCTGATTTGAAAGTATCAGCTTTTACAAAATTCTTGCACTTTTTTGTCGCTGCCTCTTGACTATTTTCTATGCTTGTAGTATTTCCAGAAAGTAATCAATAAAATTAATAAGACTATTTTTATAATGTATGGTTTTATACTTGATTACAATACCTACCTATTAGATTAATATTATTATTATGTTATTTGCAATAAAATCTCGATAAGTTTATATAAATTCTAAAAGAAAATATAAATAAATCGTTATTTAACAACAACATTTTCGACAGCCTGCGGTGCCAGGTTACTAACGAGTTTAGCCCTTCCCTCCTCATCAACCTGTGAACTCAGTAGTGCAAGAATCTTTACTGATTATGTCAACCCCCCCTCCCCCCCCCCCCCCCTACCCTAAATCCAGGCTTGGGTGCGCCAATGACTACCAGATTATAACGTAATTGATATTAATTATTAAAAGATGCAAACTGGAATATTGTATATAATTACACCCTATCACTGGATATTTAAGATATCAAATGTCACATATATTGACTGCATTCCTTCAAAATTATACCACTATTAAGTAAGTTATTTCTAGATAATAAAATTTATATTATTAGATAATTAAATAATTAAATAAAAAATAGGTAACCTGATCATCTAGAGAGCCCTTTACAATACCTTTAATATTTTTATTTTTTTTTTTTTTATTTATTTATCCTATTTTTTATAGTTACATAGAAAGATTCCGTTCATTTTTTAACACATTTTAAACGAATACATATGAAGAAAATCGCGAAAGGGCATTAACTTGTCAGGATTACATCACCCCACTAGGTATACGCCTGTGTTGGGGTGATGGATACATAGTTCTGTGGTATTATTTGCTGAGCCTGTAGCCTTGTCTGCTGTCCTTCCGTCTTAAAAACAATACGTAATATACTTTAGCATAATATAATATAAATAATATAATATAACATATTACAATATAATATAATATCATATGTTATAACATATAAAATAATGTAGCATATTTATATATAATATAGTATAACATAATAAAATATAACATATTATAATCTGTATATCTGTATACATATCCATAATTTACAACTATATATCCTATAATTTGTGGTTAGAAATAGAATATTTTAATATATCATACTTTCGCATTCTTCTCTAGTATAATTTGAGAGCCAATGAGACACCCGTCTCTTGAACTGGTTGTCGGTTATGTTTAAGATCTGTCCTGTGTACGAGTTAAATATATTATAGAGTTTCGGTCCGAGATATGCGTAGTGTCGTTGTCCGTATACAGTCCTCATTTTTGGTTGAATCTGTTTGTCTTTGTGTCTAGTGTTGTGTTTGTGCTCTGGTTTGTCTTTATCCGTGTTCTTCATGAGGTCCCTCCGATAGCGCACCAGAACAGCGCGTATGTATAGTTGGCGTACGTCAAGTACTTTAAATATAGCTACATATTTATTAATAGCATATTAAGTAATATAGCTACATATTTATTAGGAAAAATATTATCATATCTTTAAGATACCTCTATTACTCTTTTGTTAAAACATACATAATCACTTGCATACGCATATAGTAATAAATTGATAATATTTGATTATTCATTATGATTATTGTCGTTTTACGTATGACATTATTGAGCATTAATCTTTTATTTTGTCTGACTTGGTCATTTTTAGTATTATTTTTACTGATTTGAAAAAAAAGGAATTATTTGTTACATGTATAATATATTTTGATCATTGTGTTTTAAACAGTAAGGATTATGACACATCCAACTGTATTTGCAATTTGGGATGAATAAAAGACTATTGGCTGGCTATTGACTACTATTGACTATTGGATAAGCTAGCATTATTAGTTTCCGATATATTCATGTTATGTTAGTTGTCCGGCTTCATTGCTCTTGGATGTATTATGGAACCCATTAATTTTACAGGGAATATCATCCTCTTTCTCGGAGGTCATAAAAAGAAAAGACAGCAAGATTTCCCATCTCATCATTGAGCTGGACGAAGCTGAAGACCAATACATGCGGATGTTTCAGTCGCAAATGGAAATGGTTAACAAGATTTTGGGTAATATGATATTTATTATCCTACCGTATGCAACATGCTCTATTTTATAGCACTAAGAAAATATGTTATTTTTTTAAAGAGCTGGGAATGTCGCAACTAACATACGTCCAAAACGTTTATGAGACCTCAAAGGCGACGAAACTAGATCAATGGGACAAACATATCCAAGATATCGAGGTCAACCAGGAAAACGAGGAGCTGGAGCTGAACCTGATTATATACCAGCAGCAAACGTCTGCTGAATCGTACATGAAAGAGAAGAGCATGCACATAGCGACTATGATGAATAACAAGCGTTTGGAGGTGAGGATATTACTATATTTTTATATAAATTACTTCTAGATCCTGATCAAGAGTCACGTAGTTTGATAAATCTATTCTGATATTATAAAGAAGTAATGTTTGTAAATTTGTAAGTTTGTATGTAGGGGGTAATCTACGAAACTATTCATCCGATTTATAAAATTCTTTCACTGATAGAATGCTCAATTATCGACGAGTGTTAAAAACTATATTTTATTTCTATGCATATTGATTTTCATACGAAATCACGATATTTGTAAATCAAGTCGGAGAAAACTGAGCTGGTGAGTTGCTTTATCGGCGTGCGTTGACGAAACGGTTTTATATAGGTATTGCAAAACATCGGCCTCAACGGAAAACATCGGCCTCAACGAGATCTATAAAAAAGTCGGCGACAGCATATATCCAACTTTTATATTTAAGCTACAATAAATGCTTTTATGTCTCAACAAAATAAGAAAAATAAATAGAAAGTGTTTTTTAAAGACATTAGCAATAAAAAGGAATGATTATCAAAATAAATTAATCCATTATCACGGGTGTTAAATAGATAAAAAATTTGCCATTCACTGTACGTTTTTAGGTGGTATAGTTATAGAGAAATCATGAAATTAGAGACGAGTGCAAGCACCTCAAAATAACTAGCAGGCGGCGGCGGCTGCTGGCCCAGCAAGGTCAACTTTTCAAGTTGACCTTGTCGAGCTATAGCTTAATAATACCCAGAATGAAAACATCATTTGGACAAAGACATTATTCTTTCATTGCGGCGAGATTTTACAATCTGATCAATATGGAAATAAAAATGAATTTGACATTTAGGGAATTCAAAAATAAAATAAAGAAATGGTTTATCGAATCATGGCAGACTAACCATACGTCAAATGTTCGAAATAATCTATATTATATAAAAATTAATGTTTGTCTGTATGACCGCTATGGACTACTAAACCGATAGACTGATTTTGATGAAATTTTGAGGGAAACTTTAGATTAGTTTAGAGATGGTTCCTCTGAAGTTTGGTGCCGATCGGACCAAAGGAATTTTTTTAGTGTCCTCAATAAAACCAAAATTCTTCTTTTTTAAAGCGGCGAATTTGAATTTCGAATACAACCGCGAAAACAGGAGTGAGTTCTTCTTTTTTTAATAGTCGAATTAATATTAAAGCGGCGAATTTGAATTTCGAATGCGACCGATTTGGCGTAGCAACGCGCGCAGGGTATAGCTAGTCCTACTATACTATTATAAACACGAAAGTTTGTAAGAATGTATGTATGGATGTTTGTTACTCTTTCACGCAAAAACTACTGAATGGATTTTGATGAAACTTTACAATAATATAGCTTACACATCAGAATAACACATAGGCTATAATTTATAAATATGTATATTTTTCTATCAACATTATCACAATTTTCCATCACCACGCGGGTGAAACCGCGAGGCGCAGCTAGTACTTAGTTTAATAAAACTTAGGTGCACAAATTATTAACATATTTTTTAACATGTATGTTAAGATTAGCTGTGAGATATTGCTTTTAGTCAATAAGCTCGCCTTTTTGTTTAAGCAAATAAAGCGTTTATTTATTATATTTTAACATTAAACTAACTACCAAAAAATATTTGACTTTGTTGTTATATATTATTTTGACAATGAATTGATATTTTTATATTAAATCCTATATTACTTAACATATATTAAATATTAATGACTGTTTCTTTCTTTTCTCACATATTACTTTATTTATATTATTTAATCGAAATTTATGTTATTGCCGATTATATAATGGAATCGCATTTTATTTATTATATTATCTTTTAATATTTTTATTATAATTTTTTTTTTGAAGACCACATTTTATGGCAATTTAGTGTTATTAGCTTTTTACTAAAATTTGTACATAATTGATTGTAATATTAGAGTCCTGTCCACCCTAGAACTGGCTAGTTCCAGTTGGGTGACAGAATCAAATAATCAAAAGGTTAAGGTGTTTGCTATTCGGTTCCTGTTATTTTTGTAAGCAAATCAATATTTTATATTAATTAATTCTTAAATAAATAAATAAACATTCAGCGGAAGGCGGCGCGGGTGGTCAGGAACAAGACGCGTACGTCTACTAGATAGGTAGCGTGCATGTGAGGGGAGATGTCTTGCACTATATATTTTTATCTAAAGGTAGCGTATAAAAAGGTAAATAAATGCCACGCTACTTAAATTAACAAATCGATTCGAGACTTTACGCGAAGCGAAGCCGCGGGCAACAGCAATTTTAGTTAATAGATTTAGTTATTGTTTAAATAAATATATTTGCAGCTAAATGGACATTATTAGCAGCAAACACAGGATTCTAGTCTGTTATACAAATTTCCTGAATTGCACTAAGGTTTACTAATCTAATTGTTGGATTTCGTTTCATCTTGACACTCATTATGTATTTTCAAGCAAATGTGATGTGGTCAGTGATAGCAGTCTTGAAAATGATGAAAGAGGTTTTCTTGCTGGTCCGACACATGAAATGCAAGAACTATGTTATCCATCTCCCTGGTGGCTTCATTTATAAATGGTCTCAAACTGTGAAGAAGCATTAGATCTAAATACCCATTCACTCGCTTGTGCCTAGTTATAACAGGTACACTAATTTTCGTGAATAATCATCATAGGGTGAGTTTTTAATTAGTGACATATTTAAAGTGTGCGAATCAGTACGAGCAAATAAGCAACTTTTGGTAAAAAAAATAGGAAAACCACAATTAAAAATATATAAAAAAACATTAATTTGAAAAAATATGTTTTGAAAAATAGCATAAAAAGATTAGGCGCATTGCGCCATCTAGCGGTAGGTAAACTATCACACGTATAGTTTATTCGCGATATTTTACCTATTGCTAGATGGCGCAGCGCGCTCAACGGTTGTCAAACTTTCAAGTTTACCAATATAAAAACACGAAAAAATACTTTTAAACCTTTCGCAAGCCAGCCTTCACGCGCAAAAAACTGCGCCGCAACTTTTTGCTCGATTTTGTAAATAAATACTAAAAATATATTTTTTTTAATTATTTCACTCTTGTTACCTAGTAATTAGTATTTTTAGTCATGTATATTATAGGTATATTTATATAATATATACGGGGTCGCCCGAAACGGTTGCGCGCTGATCTTTCAAACGACGCAAGGCACTGTTGGCGTCCGACGGGTTAAAAAAAAAAAAAAAAACGTAAAAGTTGCTTGTTTGGTTGTACCTACTGATTTACCCACTTCAAGTATGTCACTAATTCAAAACTCACCCTGTATACAATAATAATACGCCATTTTTCAGAAACGAAATCTCCGATTTATTCTCAAAAATAGACTATGCAGCAATGCCACTATTCAGATTTTTTGGTTTCATTATTTCGGCCATCTCCTCTTTCACGTCGTCCAAAGGCATTAGCAGCGAATTATCGTCATATGTTTGAACACAATTAATGAGATCGTAGAAGCGTGCAGTTTCGTCTTTTGCCATGTTCTCTCTGATCGATTCGCCTCGAAGAGCGATGGTAGCATGCAGCAGTTGTCCCATTGTCACCACCAGAAGTAGGGCGGGAGGTGTATCGGCAGTTGTAGCTAAAATAACTATGACAAACGAGGTAGCGAAGCTCCACATCACGAAAAAAATACTATTACAAGAGCATAAAAAATGTGACGTTTAAATTGCACAATTATTTTAGAAATTATTCAAAAACGGAAGAATGCAAATGAAAAAAAAAGTGTTTTTAAAAACCACAAGGAAAAATATAATTAATCCTAAAGCTCACTGCGCAATCTTTTTTCCTTTTTCTTTTAGTTTATCATATTGAAAGGTGGTCGTGAAAGTTGTCTTTATCCGGAATTACGTTTGCTTGGAAATCAGTTAAAGAAATTGTTTCTGTGGTTGTTTGTGTCTTTTTTTTTATTTTATTCAGAGAACGAATACATTTTTTAAAAATTAAAATCTCGCCAAACTGGTATACAGTTTCCTACCTCGTTGTCTTATTTAGGAGAATTCGAATGCCATTTGGCGTTAAGACTTGCATATTTAATCTTAGGGGAGGAGGGAGGCATTCGCTAACCGTGACGCGACGCCAACGTTTACACAAACGCACTTACGCAAGTTTGCTAGCACGCGGCACCGCTCTACCTTCTTTTTATTGTGGAATTTACGGTTGGTTATTATCACATAGCAATATCTTACAACAAACCCTGCTATGAAGTGTTAATATGTACGTGAGCATGCAAAATAGGGTTTTCCAATAAGGGCGGGTCGAAGTTGACAAAATTTTAACAAAAAAAAAAACGACTCCAAAATTTCTTTAAAAGTGCAGAAGCCATGTCATGGTGATACTTAGAACTGGCTATCATAATTGAATGCGTATACAAAATGTGTCTGTGCTGTTGACCAGTGAGGAGTCCCCTCGTAGGGAGCCAGCCCTGGGTGCAGCAGTCATGTCATTGTGAAACTTATAACGTGCTATCATAACTGAAGGAGTATACAAACTTTCGTGTCCGTGCTGTTGACCGTTGAGGAGCCCCTCATCGGGAGCCAACCCAGGGTGTGGGATCAGGTCATGCTTACCATAAAAAATGCATTGTCATCGGAATTGAACCAACATGTAAATTTCCAACTTCATATGATAATATTCGAGTAGTTCCCTTAATCCCTCATGGGTCCCCTCGTCAGAACAAGATTTTGATAAAAATGGTATCAATCCGTAAGTATATCCTTTCAAATAAAAATACGTGTGTCACTCGGGGACTGTCGCGGTAAAGCTATTGCATAGCATTTACAACAACTTATGCAATTATAATTATTAATTTATTTTTTCTGATATCAGATAACTGCGCTCTATCGGAAAACGTTCAAATTATTCCGAATCATTTGCGGCTTCGGAATAATTTAAACGTCTTCCGATAGAGCGCCGCGCACGAATTTTTAATTCGATAAACCAAAAAAAACGGATTATTCAAAAAAATCGTAGATAAAAAGATAGATAATTAAATTATCTTTAAAATAGTGCAGGTTTCATAATAATACGCCAAATAGTATTTGCGTAGTAGTCGTTTTTGTGTTCGGTTAGACCTAATTTCACAAATTAATTACACTATGTAATATAAACAATATCTAAAATATTCAAAGCTAAGAATATTAGGAAAATGTTCTTGTTTAACGTATATTTTTTTTGAATCGTAAGCAGTACTCGTTTAGACGTAATTATCAGTTTAAAATCATTCATTTTCGTTAAGAAATTTCTTCATTCGGTCGCCGTGCTGGCCTAGGCCCGCGATAAAAGCTATGCAATAGCTTAAAAAGATTTTTCCAAATCGGTTCATAATGGCAGAGTTCTTAGGTAACAAACATTAAAATAAAATAAAAAGATACAACCTAATTGATAACATCCTCATTTTTTTGAAGTCGGTTAATAAAACAAGCTGGCAAGCTGCGTGATTAAAGATTTTTTTTATATATATTTGAAAGGTACATGTACGCCATTTTTATGGAATATGACATCGTTCAAATGTCCGCCGCGGCTTCGCACGGTGACGCGGATCCCAGAGGTCGAATTTTCAATAACCCTGCCGCATAGATTCGCTTGAATTCGAGCGATGGCTTGGGTTATATTGACGTTGAGGGCATCGGTCGATTGCAGCTTATTGGCATAGACCTGCGACTTCAAAAAAACCCACAATAAAAAGTTTAGAGGTGTCAAATCGCACGATCTTGTTGGCCAATTCGCGTCACCTCCGCGAGATAACCAAGCTCTAACTCTAACTCTAAAAATGTCGGTATTACCATTGATCAATATCTCTCTTGACAGTCGCAGATTAATGAAGTCAGCAAACGCATATTTGCTGAATTTCATAGCCTTCGGCGGTTGCAAAGATTTTTACCAGTGGAGGTTAAGAAGACCATAGCTCAAATACTGTTATGAAGCCATCCTCGACAAATTGGAGCGGTTGCAAAATGTGTGCATTAGATATATCTACAATGCGAAAAAAATGATCACGTCTCTGAGTATCTCATTCACTGCTAACGTACGGCGCAGAGTTATGGGGGCGAGCAGCCGACAGGCAGAGGGCCTTCGTTATGCAGAAGCGTGCAGTCCGCACAATAGCGCGTGTGGCGCTTGATACGCCAGCTAGGCCTCTGTTTAGAGATCTCTGCATCATGACGCTGCCGTCCATTTATATAATGGAAGTAGCGCTGTTCGTTCGCAGAAATCTAGCCGATTTTAAAGTGAATGGTGTGCATCACCACTATCCAACAATATCCCGTAGCATGCTACGTTCGGTAAGTCATGCATTATCCAAGTCGGAGAGGCTAGCCTATATCGCCGGCCCAGCGGTTTACAACAAACTTAGCGAGCACATTATGTAGGCGCAATCTCTTGACGTGTTTAAGAGACGCCTTAAGAGGTACCTCACAGATAAGGCGTTTTACTCACTGGAGGAATATTACTCGAGTGAAGTATAAAATGCTTTGGTGGCTAAAGTGTTTAATGATTGATCTCTTTGCATTTTGTCTTGTATTTCCTCTTTTTACATTATTCTTGTTTTTTTTGTTTATTTTTATCTTTTCTTTAAGATAAAAAAAATGTTTGTTTGCTAACATGTATGAATGTCTGCTAATATGTATCTGACTCGTATACCAGTATACTAATAAAATGAATATGAATATTGAAGCAGACTTCATTGGCTTCGAATACGTGAACGTAGAAACGTGCATATTCTCTCCCTTCTTTATAACCTACCGAAAAAATCAATCACTTAGGAAGTCATGGCCTTCCACTCCATTCCAGTCAGGATAGTAACATTGCGATTCCCACTCATAATTCTACTTATTTTACTTATTCCTTCACCGTTCATGCAGCTAGACTATGGAGCCAGCTCCCGTCAAATATCAGAAACGCACCAACGGTTTCTACTTTTCAAGTGTCTCTGAAAAGGCATTTCATGTCCCTAAATTCCTAGCTATCCTACGTCTCATCCCATCCTCTCCTATCCTTCGCTCCTTGCGAATATTCCAAATCCTAATTATATAATTTAAAATTGCATTTTTGTCACTTGATTAATTGTTGTTATGTAGAAAAGTTTTTTATTTGTTTATTTTATCTATTGACGATTAAATTCTTACACTTCCTCGAAGGCTGGCTGTTAGAGATTGTATTTTGAGCAATAAGTCCGCCTGTTGCATGTTTTTTTTTAATGTGCAATAAAGAATTTCTATCTATCTATCTACATATCTAACGAACTCATTACGATAAAAAAGTTTTACCGTGCTGCTCAATCGTGTTATTTTCCATTGTGATTTGGCATTCGTGTCCAAATAATAAGCGACAGATTTGACAGACGTCGCCAAATTAGCATGGCCGCCACAGACTGCCAACATCGACCCGCCCTTATTAGAAAACCCTTTATTTATGTAAATGTGTGTCTTGTTATTGTGTTTGATCGACAGAATTAGAATGCAATTCCGTTAATTTTATCCTAACGGAAAATGGTGATAAAGCCTGGAATCGAACCCGAAACCTTACAATATAAGATCAGGCAAACTAACAACTATGCCCGCGGGCCCTCTGACTAGTACTGAACATTTCTCTGAGTTTTTCTTTGCTGTCTTTGTTGACTTTGTTGACTAGCAGTAGTCGACTTGATTATTCATCCATCTGCCAAGGTATCTAAATTAAGGGACGTTTTCCATTATTTGTTGGTGAATTGCTCATTCTTGCTTCTTGGACATAACCATACATTTACCGTCTGTGATCTTCAAACCCATTGCATCTCCTGCCTCGTTGTCTTATTCAGGAGAATTCGAATGCCATTTGGCGTTAAGACTTGCATATTTAATCTTAGGGGAGGAGGGAGGCATTCGCTAACCGTGATGCGACCCCAACGTTTACACAAACGCACTTACGCAAGCTTGCTAGCACGCGGCACCGTTCTACCTACGTCAATAAATAACGATAAAGTGCTCTTGATTTATTGATGCATTTTTTATTCATACATTTTTATTTTAGTATGAAGAATAGTGCGCAGAACTTCGCTACATTTGCATGGATAATAATAGATAATAAAGAAACAGCCAATCTGAATAGTTTTTTTTTTATTTTGTCAGCTTATCGCCTTTGAGATTACATAAGTCGCAAATAGGATAAGACGAATTGACCACGTGAAGTTTGTAGCACCTGACGTTTCGACGATGTTGCAACCGCCGTTGTCCAGGGTAGGCTCTCCTGGACCTAGGGTAGACCTGTTGAGTCTACCGGGAGCTAATAGGCCCTGTTGGAGTTGGCCACGAAAACCCATTTGTTCAGGGTCGGTCACACTCACGGGTCAACACTCATCCGGCGGCCTCCGCGTATGAAGTGCGAGCCCGGGTAGGACAGTTTCCGCCAGGAGTCAATCTTCTGGCGATCCTGGACGGTTTGCGCGCCGTGCGGCGTAAGCCAATCGATTGTGCATTCTGACTAACAGTCGTGGGAGTCTGGAAACAGTACTGTTTCCTATAGATCGGGGGTGGTTGCTGACCTTACGGCGACTGCTCTTGAAACGACCAATCGGCTACCCGATCCCGGGTGAACAGCTGGGCAAAGGATGCCGTGGTCCGCGATAGATTCGGTAGACACCGTTTCACCGCTACGTAAGGGAGAGGACCGCGTAAGCGACCTCGAACCCGTAACCAGTCGGGAGACTGGAGTAATCTGGTTGCGACTGTCCAGGAGCGCCAGATGATTGACTCCTAGGGAAACTAGCCCTTAGGCCAGAGTCCTACCCGGGTTTGCGCTTCATGCGTGGAGGCCGCCGGATGGGTGTTGACTTGTGAGTGTGACCGACCCTGAACAAATGGGTCTTCGTGGCCAACTCAGCAAGTTGTGCATTAGCTCCCATAAACACATTACACTCCTTTTGTGTTGGGCAGTCGTGTAATTAGTGACACTGATGCAATTTTGATCCTACGATATTATGTTTTGCAGATTTATATGGCGCCGGACTATAAATCTATAGATTTTAAAGATTATTACTGGGCTACTATTAAAAACATCGATATTTTCAAGAGATCCATCCGAGTCTATCTGCTTAAAATCAACATGTATGCTCATAACGACTTCTTAAAATATTTTGAAAATACATAGCATCATATCTACCCATTTAATCGAATACATATTATTTACAGTTAATTGTTTGGTTGTAAACTGTTATCATATAGTCTTTGTTTATGTAAATTGGTAAGTTTCATGTTATATATTGTATATCATATCTTGGCTAAATTGAGTAACTAGTTTAAGATTAATTACTGTCATTCCTACTTGTATTGGAAATAAATACTTTTTATCTTTTATCTTTTCACTAGAAACAGTTCTCGGTCGAAAAACAACACAGACCCAGTATAATATGAATTTCTTTATTGCAAAAATCTAATAATATTATACATTAAAGGCATTAAGCTTACTTACACAAAAAATAATGATTATCCTAATATTAATATTACAAAAAGTTTTTCGACGATTCCGTTCCTGTTGTTCATTTGCGATTATTGCTGTTGAGGGTTAAGACATTAGGGAGAGGGATATCAGAAGCGCATTTGTGCCTCCTGCCAGTCGTCGCACTGAGCCCGTCCCCTTTCTGACAAGCAGGACATTAGATTCTTGGAGTACGAGCATTTCTCCTTCTGAACGTGATTCTCTGAAAAATAAAAGATACGAGTAAGTTAAAGATATGAATAAGTTATACGGCCCTGAACCTTGCTATGGCGTACCAAAGCGCCTTGCAAACCTAATGCTCAAACAAATGTGTTTAGAACAATCCGTCAACCACTGGAACAACACGCCAGGGTTGAATCAATCCAAAGCGCTAATTAAGGCCTACGACCCTAAGACGGCCCGTGAGGCCTTATCGCTAAATAGGAACAATCTACGCATCTGGTGAGGGCGCTCACGGGGCATTGTGGCCTCAACAAACACATGTACAACCTCAAGCTCCGAGACACAAAAATGTGCAGGTTCTGCCAAGGGGCAGAGGAAACTCCTCTGTACCTCATGCGGGCGTATGGCCCGCTGATGCGTAAAAGATACATCCACTTGGGTGGTCATTACCTGCAACCTGAGGAGGTAAAACAATCTGGCGCCAAAAGCCTGTTGCGGTTTTAAATGACACGAGGCTTAGCGCGGAACTATAGTAGGTGGCAAACACAATAGATCAGTAATGGTCGCAGTGTTACAAGGCTCATAACGACCTTAGAAAAGCCCCACACAACAAATTAAAAAAAAAGTAATAAGTAGTAAAAAAAAAATTTTAAAACATGTTTTTTAATGCTGTCCTGAGTCAACCCTGGATGCAGCTGCCATGTCATAGTGGAACTTAGAACGGGCTATCATAATTGAATGGTATGCAGAATTTCGTGTTTGGGCTGTTGACCGTTGAGGAGTCCCCTCGTCGGGAGCCAACCCTGGGTGGAGAAGCCATGTTCTGATGTAATTTAAAACGGGCTATCAAAATTTAAAGCGTATACATTGTTTGCAGCTGCCATATCATAGTGGAACTTAGAACCGGCTGTCATAATTGAATGCGTATACAAAATTTCGTTTCTGTGCTGTTGGCCGTTGAGGAGTCCCCTCGTCGGGAGCCAACCCTGGGTGCAGAAGCCATGCCATTCCTGGTGAAAATTGGAACGAGCTATGATAATTTAAAGCGTATACATTGTGTGTCTGTGCTGTTGACCGTGAAAGAGTAGCCTCGTCACCATCAAAATCACCATAAAAATGCATTTTCTTCGGAACTGAACCAACGTGTAGAATTTTAACTACATTCACCTACAAGAGGAAGTGGTTCTAATTCAGCTTTGCAATATTTTACGTCAACAAATATACAATCATACATTGCAAGGTAAATAAAAGCTTGCAAAAAAAGCTCGATTATAGCATTGTAATATAGGATATTCGATTGCTTAATGCCTTAGTGCGTTTTGCCAATCCTTTTGCGCCGGCGACACGGAGATGCATATCATTGTCCGGCGAAACTAATAGCAACGTATTTGGCCATCTATCATATCATCGATAATATTTATTTTTTATAAAGGACCGATAAATTATAAAAATCCATTATTTAACCAATGATAACAAACAATAACATCCAATTATTAACGTCATCTGTCTTATTTCTATATAGGCCGATTACATAACAGAAATGATGCCACCTATTAGTTTATTTAAACTTTAAATCAAGTAATTATGACGAATTGTAACCTGTTTACTAATAAAGTAATAAGAGCTATGATTCCTTCGTGATTTTATTTTTATTTTATTTCAAGAGAGAATACCGTAACGTTGTATTTAGAACGCCATCTATTGGGCTACCTAACTTATGAGAATATTATTCAATGTTTGGAGCTATGATTGCTATCTACAAGCTGCCAAAATGTAGTAGGTTAGAGCGGGGTCACTTTAACCACGAAGTCAAATGAACCACCTATATTATAATGCAAACTGTATACGTAATGGAAATTTTGAGGATGCCAGCTGAGTCGGCGGATCAAGTTCGCGAACTGCCGCGGCACCAGTTGCCAAGTCGCATTCATTGTGTTCGGACGGATGCAATGTTTAATTTTTCGTGCTCAAAGTAAAAAATCGAATCCATCACATTTTTGGTCTCACGCACAATACGTTGTTGGTACGGTTACAAAGTAAGTTTATTTTCACTACATAATAAATGTATTAGGCAATTACAATGTCAAGAATGTCTTATATTTGACATATTTAAGATAAATCATAAAAACATAAAATAATTGGGGATGGGGTCAGTTGAGCCAAAACAAATGGGGTCACTTGAGCATGGCTCAATTGACCCCGCCTTTTTTTTAGCTTATTTACATGTTCTTTATATTTTTATTAGAAAGAGGACTTACATAAGGTAAACTGAAAGGGCTAATATCTCGAAAGATCACTTAACAGAGGCTGCAGAAGAGGTTGAGAGGCCGCTTCCTAAAGCAAAGATCACTTTGACGAAAATACAAAAAAGTAGGAAAAGACGGTGAGGTTCTTCTTCTGATAATGAGACTGAAGACAAAGAATCTGCCTTATTTGTGTCGAGGCTTTTTCACACGGCTTTCCAAGCGAAATGTGAATTTAATGGCCCGATTGCCGACAATGTGCTCATACCAAATGCATTTCTGGGTCTGGTCCATATTTTATATGCCAAAATTGTGACAGTGATTAAGTTTTTTATTATTATGTAGTGAATAGCTTTCAGTTTAATATAACATATTTTTAATTAAAAGAGTAAACAGCTATTTCCAGTTTTATTCAGTTATTTCGAAGAAAGTATTGCACTGAAATTTTGTAGGTTCAACTGACCCAGTAGGGTCCAGCTCACTTGACCCCACATATAGGGTCAGATGAGCCACGCGACCTTCGCCTGTAAAATCGTTATTTCATTCTCTTATTAATATAATTATTTAAGATTTTTGAGTTTTTTGTAGCCATGGAAGTAACCTGACTATGTTAACTGGAAACATTTCTCTACCTTAAATTTAAAAAAAGTCTACACTGTTTTGAACAAAATCCGGTTCAACTGACTCCGCTCTACCCTAAGGCAATGAGAAATCTAATATCCTGTATAATCAATGATTATAGTTTCATAGTATAATATTTAAATAAAGAAGGCGGCTTTTCATGCTATGTGATGACAAAACCTCTGTCGGTTATTTTTTCTCTTTTAACCAGCTGTTTTAACGCAGATATTAAAGTATTTCTATGGTAATATATCAAACTTTTAAGTAAAATTTCCATAAGATTTCAGTTGTTGTGTCAGAGTCTATATAAAATAATTTTGTGTATATCCTCACCAGACTCCAGAAGCTGGAAGCATTCATCGACAGATTCTTGCAGGAACTCCTTCAGTTCAGCGTCTCTTACTTTGTTAAGCATTACGTTCTTCATCATATTCTTGTCGGGCAATCCACTTTCACTGGTCTGAAAGTTATTCACTAGGTAAATATCATAGTTATTATAGTTAAATATCAAATGATTTAAAATTTTGCATGATTGGCATTGAATTTTTCAAAATCTCTTTAACCAAATCCTATCAAAAACTACCAATTGTCCCCACTAAATGCACCTATCCCCTTGCTTTCTACTTCTCCCTGGAAATATAATAATTTCATATTATACCGATTATTAACATAACATTTAATATAAAAACAAAATACAAAAAACCATTTTTTTTTCTAGTTTGAAATGTTTAAATGTATAACATCCATGCTAGATTACAAATCTTTCGACTAACGGGTATGTTATGATATGGAGAACCGCCACTGCTCTGGTCGTACGCAATGATTTTCGATGAATCTGACATATCATTGTCAACATATTTATTTTATCAATAAGTTTTTAATGTATTTTTTTAAAATATAGTGTTACAGCTTTATTTAGACGTTTTTTATACATTCAATCATTTTTTTATATAGAAAAATGTAGGTACAAGATGCAGGCGCGGATCTACGTTTTTTTTGGGGGGCGGACAGTGGGGGTGGGTTTCTGTCTACAGATAGTTAAAATAAATTATAGTGTGAATTTAGGGCATCCAATATGCTGAATAGAGATAGGTAATTAAGTAACTAAGGATTATCAAAAGGGAAAAGAAATCATGAATATACTCGTACGTATTTATTTTACTTCTAAATGAACAATGAACAAATGATACATAATAGTGCATAACACAGAATTAAATTACAAATTTAAGTCGCCTCAGAGTTGAAGAACTTCTTTCGGCAGTAGCCACATATACGGGCAAGGAGGCCATGATAAGGATGAGGCGATGTATGCCAGGGTAGATGAATTCGTTGGCCAGATCTAGAACATCTAGAATATTTTTTGCTTCCGAATAAGCAGGATTATTTCTCTTTTCCCTTCTAAAACTTTCTTTCCAGATCTTGCAATCTCCCAGCCGCACGAACTCCTAGGAGACTCTTATGTCAGTGTAAAAGTATCAGTGTAGTCATTTAGTCGTCAGTGTAGACGTATAATCGTCAGTGTAGACGATAAAATCTGTAGATTATAGGTAATCGTCATTCAGGAATCTTGCCGCCTTTTTGTCGACAATTGTTTTTTCAATCCTCTTTGGGGGGGTGGTCGCCCCCTCCGCCCCCCCCCCCCCCCCATATAGATCCGCGCCTGACAAGATGGAATTTTATCACCTCGCTGGGTGAGATCTGTATATATTTTAAATAATGTATATCCTCTCCTGTCCTCCGCTCCTTGCCGATATTCCCTAATTATATTTTTTTTAATGTTATTTTGGTTATTTGATTATTGATTCAGGGTCTTATTTTTTATTTTTTATTTTTTTAAATCTTTTTTTCTTGAGTAAATGGTGTAAATTATAAACGGTATTAGTCTTAAGTCCCAATTTCATTATGCACAATTCAATTCGATATATACTGTAATTTACCACAAATGAAATAATATAAATAAATTAATAAAAAAACTGTAATAAAAATAATTATAAATACCAACCATTTTTAATTCCTGGAGGAAACACTGCACCTCGCACGATTCATCACTCGTCGCCTTGGTGGAGTTGTCGCTCTGGCCTTGCTGGGGGCTTTGCGTGGATGCGTTTGGGTTGCCGCTGGTGTTACTCTGTCTGCGCTGCCGTTTGCTAGCTGCAGTTGTCGACCGGAAGTGCCTCGAGCTCTCCTGGTAAAAGAAAAAGGCGATCAAGTGTGAACAATGCTCACGCGTCGAGTGTCTGAGTATTCGATTATGTAACAATCGTTATTCATTTTTTTCAACAATTTCAATCGTTAGAGAAATGCGGATTGGCAAGAATGGGCCTGGATAAGTTTGGATATTTTTACAATATGTCATGTATATAGAACATATCTGCTAGAAAATCAATAACTGAATATAGTGACTATTTTGGGAAATTCATTTATTTACACAGCCCACATTAAAATTTCTTTTTTTAAACCACACTAAGTGAATATGTGATCGAAAACCTATAAGTATAACTTGTCTATGGGTAATATTGAATAAATCATGAAAAACTATAAAACAATACATTACAATATATTATAAACAATACATTTGTGAGAATGGCCACCCTTCACTAGACTCCAATTGCTTGTGAGCGAAGGGTGGTTCTCAGCATGAAGGTTGCTCCGTTAATGAGAGTCGTAGATGTCCGTGTAGAAGAGTTTATTCAGAAGATTGAAGTCGAAGTCGCCAGTTCTTAACGCCTTGAGTTGTGTTCGCCGTTGTGTTGTAGTGTGGGCGCGAGGTGAAGCCGTGGCGGTGCGTGTGTAGTCGAGGAGTGAAGTGTGCAGCCGAGATATCTGTCCACTAAGGGGACGATGTGTAGAGCGCGGTAACTGTCTGCCGAAGTAATGATGTAGCACGTGGCAACTGTCTGCCAAAGGAATGATGTGTAGAGGTGTGTAGGTGTACTTGACCAGCAAAGGAATGATAATGATCGAATGCAATGTACTGCGTTTTATAGGGAGATCGGTGATGCAATAGCTACGAGTGGGGCGACGCATGTGTCGCTAACCTGGGCAATATTTGCCAAATTTAGCTGGAAATTAACTGCAGCTGCGCGTGCAAGTTTGAGCGAGTCTGCAGTTTTCTGTTCTGTGAAATTGACTTTTTTGTTGTGGGTATGTAGGGCCGTAGGCTCCTACATGGCTCCCCCCTAGTGAAGGGCTTGCGTATGACAATATGGAAGGTCTTCACGACAAAGTGTCAAAAAAAGTCGGAGTGTGACAATTAAAAGTGTGTGTGAAGTTGTGTTCGCGAAAGTTTGGGAATCGTATGTTTTTATGCGAGTGTTCGACAGTTTGAGAACCGTATGTTGTTATGAGTGGCGAAGGCATTTCGTTACAATGTGTTAAAAACTGGCGCTGTTATAAAATGTTGACAATAAGGAAAAATAAATTAATACAATGGACAATGGTTAGTATAAACGCTGACATAATAAAATTCGCTGGACGTGAAACGAGTGAATACAATGCAATATGTTACGCGCCGAACGATAAAAATGATTCGCGCGGCTTAAAAAAAATGTGGAGCATATGAATTAATAATAATTTAGCGCGATAAGAATGCAATCTGAGTAATTTCGCGCGCGTGACGTCTGAAGTCCATTGTTTGTTTGTTGCGCATTCGTGTGGACTTCCGGTCTTGAAGTTGAAGATTCCCGATAGTAGCTGTTTTGGAGTGCGGCGCCTTGCTTCTGCGAATGAGGTCGTACAGTTCGGTGGTTTTAGTCAGTGAGTCGCTAAACCATTCGGTCGACTTCCAAATTGCTTCGACTATGACGTCGTATCCATGCGTGTTGTGTGTGAATCGCTTCAGTTGTTGCAAGTGGGATAATATCGCCGATTTTACGCTTTGAGTGAGTGGTTTCGCTATACCGTCTATTCTCGGCGTTTTGTAATTTTTGTGGGTGAGTCGGCTTCAGCGTGCTGATTAGCGTAGTCCATTGTTGTTTTTTTGAGGTTGGTTGTAGCGTTTGATTTTTTGTGATCGGGTATGAATGCTGTGGAGTGTGAGTTCCATCCGTTTTGCGTTTTCGATGTTGATATTCTTCCGCTGCGTGGTTGTTTCCGTTTCGTAATGTGTTTATCGATTGAAATTGTGATTGAGAAGGCATTTAGGCCGATAGTGTCCTTGGTCAGCTGTTAGTCTATACTGGACCTAAGTGCCATTCTCCCGGATGTTGCGCCTGCAGGTCATTAAGCTGCAGAAAACGTCTTACTGCTGTCCGGTGAAGAGTGTGAAGCGATTGTGACGACTTCCTTTCGTAGGATTTTACCTGAGAGTGTATCAATGACGGTTTCGCCTGTACAAGTCCTCAGGGCCGCACATCGTTGTTTTTATAAAATTCGTTAGCGTTCGTTGTTTTGATCCGAGATAAGTGCTGTATGAATGTGGCGTTGGTAATTGCGCGTGCTGATAATGTCGTTTAGCCATGACCGTGGGTGTGTGTTCGTTGATTGTAGGTGCCGAGTATATTTTTAAATAAGTCGCGTGAGTACTTGCTTACTGCTTACTGGTAGAAGTACTTGCGAATGTGTTGCGGGAAATTTGCTTCCGCGGTTGATGCAATGTCTGCATTTTTATTAATCGAGCAGGAATTTCGTCTGCTTTTGCGTCGTTGTCGTTTTGTAGTGGCACCGGTCGTCGTCGTTTGGCTGTTTATTTGCGCTGAGAGGATTGTGTGGTGTCGTGTTTCGCTGAGTCGTTATGCGTTTTATTATTTTACTTGCTAGGCATGACCGTGTTGAGAATGCGTATTGTAGTTGGTGGTCATGCGTAGCAAGGATCATTCCTTTGTTCTTGTGCTGATTATACTGCTTGTATCTGTTGTATGTGGGGTCGGGCGATTTCTTCTTCGATTTCGATGACTGCCTCGTCTTTGCTCTGTTGTCCGCCCATTTCGATTTTATAGTGCGAAGTCGCTGTGTGTGCGGAGGTTTGAGGAAGGCGTGTTCAGCGGCTTTTGAAGTTGAAGGAGAGTGAACGGCGTGTCCTTTTCAGTGTCGGGGCTGTAGTTTGAAGGCTTCCGACGTGAAGGTTTAGGCGTGAAGGCGTAGGCGAGTTGTTGAAGGTGCGTGTTGAAGTTTTTAGTCGGTGTTATCAGTGTGATGCGAAGGTGCGTTATGTCCAAAGTCGGGTTCACCAATGTGAGCGTGTTCGTGTCAAACGTCGTGGGTCACCAATGTGAGAATGGCCACCCTTCACTAGACTCCAATTGCTTGTGAGCGAAGGGTGGTTCTCAGCATGAAGGTTGCTCCGTTAATGAGAGTCGTAGATGTCCGTGTAGAAGAGTTTATTCAGAAGATTGAAGGGAAGTGAGTCGAAGTCGCCAGTTCTTAACGCCTTGAGTTGTGTTCGCCGTTGTGTTGTAGTGTGGGCGCGAGGTGAAGCCGTGGCGGTGCGTGTGTAGTCGAGGAGTGAAGTGTGCAGCCGAGATATCTGTCCACTAAGGGGACGATGTGTAGAGCGCGGAAACTGTCTGCCGAAGTAATGATGTAGCACGTGGCAACTGTCTGCCAAAGGAATGATGTGTAGAGGTGTGTAGGTGTACTTGACCAGCAAAGGAATGATAATGATCGAATGCAATGTACTGCGTTTTATAGGGAGATCGGTGATGCAATAGCTACGAGTGGGGCGACGCATGTGTCGCTAACCTGGGCAATATTTGCCAAATTTAGCTGGAAATTAACTGCAGCTGCGCGTGCAAGTTTGAGCGAGTCTGCAGTTTTCTGTTCTGTGAAATTGACTTTTTTGTTGTGGGTATGTAGGGCCGTAGGCTCCTACACATTATTTAATCAAATTTTATATTATTGCCGATTATATAATGGAATTGCATTTTATTTATTATATTATCTTTTAATATTTTCTATTATTATTTTTTTTTTTTGAAGACCACATTTTCGGGCAATTTAGTGTTATTAGCTTTTTACTAAAACTTGCTCATTTGTAATCAATCAAGCAATCAAGCACTTGATTGTAATATTAGAGTCCTGTCCACCCTAGAACGGGCTAGTCCCAGTTGGGTGACAGAATCAAATAAGCAAAAGGTTAAGGTTTTGTCATTCGGTTCCAGTTATTTTTGTAAGCAAATTGCCCGAGACTGGCCCGCAGGCCAGCGTCCTACCCTGACTCTCCCTTCTGCGTGAAGGCCGCCGGATGGGTGTTGACCCGTGAGTTTGACCGAACCTGAACGAATGGGTCTTCGTGGCCAAAGTGCAACAGGACCCATTAGCTCCCTAAATGATGGATGGACAGACTTGTCACACTATTTTTTTTTAATAAAAAGTTTTAAAGGTAATAACATACGTATGGATTGTCACCATCATCATCGTGGTCGTGTCCACTGTGGCTGGAATCTTCCTTGCTGGACTCATTATTGTGGCCTTCGTTCTGCATACACTTCTTCATCACCTCTGCCATGCGGGTTTCGATCAGCCCCTCCTCGTTGCGGCATTTTAAGGCCTGGGAAAAAGAAGTAAAGAATTTCCTTTCAAAACGACATAAGGTCAATAAAACTGTGTTAATAATACGCATCGCATGAAACGCCGTATGAAACAAGTAGGTACTCATTAAAGGGTGCTACTGCAGTTACGATGAGAGTAAATGTTCTTCGTGAACTAAAATCGGAAATTAGTCCGTGTGAACGAGACAGGACAATACGCTAGAGCGGAATGTGAAATGAACGGTTGCCACTATCTCGCATTAAAACTACCCACAACATCTGAATCTAACACCGCACGAAATGTGTTCAAATTTATTCGGACGAATATAAGATCGACAGGTAGTTTTTATCGACGATCTTTAGTTTCATATTCCGCCATCGGGCCCATTATAATAACATATGTAATAATGGACCCGATTGTGTTTCTTCGTGAACTAAAATAGGAACTTAGTTCAACCGGACAAGACAGAGCAATACGTTAGAACGGAATATGAAATAAACTATCGTCGATTTTCCCGCACCAAAACTACCTGTCGAACTTATTGACGCCCGAATAAATTTGAACACATTTCGTGCGATGTCAGGTTTAGCTGCTTCACCTTCGGTGGATAGTTTTAATAAGGTAAAGTGACAACCGTTCATTTCACATTCCGCTCTGTCTCGTTTACACGAACTAATTTTAGTTCAAGAAGAAACGCAATCGAACCCAGTGAATGTCCGCATTAGATTCTGTTTCTGTCTGGCATAATATTTAGCATTGTTACATTACAATAACATACTTTATAATAATGTATGAAATAATATGAATGCATAAATGATTTTTTTTTTATTTTCTCTTTTAATAAATATGGAAATTACAATTTAATATTGTTTATATTTGAAATAATATTTTTGGCTTGATTTGATTTAGTCTGTGGAATAATTTCATGTATTGTTTAATATGCAATGTACCTGCACATTAAACAATAAATAACATAAAACTCGTGCTAAATATCTCGGTCTCGTATTTGATGACACCCTTAAATAGGATGCGCATGTAAACGATGTGGCGACTAAAGTAAGGAGACTTATATACGTGTTTAAGTTACTTCGGAACGTGTTAGATTAATAGAGATAGAGATAGAAAATCTCTCAAAAATTCTACCATTTCTAGCAAATAGTTTAATTTTATACGGTATTCTAAGTTGGGGAGGGTCTACACGTAATGTCCTAAATCCGCTTATGACAGCGCATAAGGCGCTTCTTCGGGTTATTGCCAATAAGCCCCGAAGGTACCCCTCAAAAGACTTGATCGCAGATCTGAAGATATTAGGCATCAGACAGGTATATGCAAAATCAGTATTTCTTAACTACCTAAAAAGTGAAAATATTCACGTTAAAGCTGAGCATAAAATTTCAACGAGGAGCGCCACAACCTGTAAACACCATTGTACAGAAAACCCGAACATCCTGCTCCCAAAAACACTTTGGCTTTATTGGACTCAATATTTATAACAATCTAAAAGAAACAATAAAAACATGCCAACATATTAAGTCAATCCAATTAAAATTTAAAATTACACTACATTTGCATAAACTTAGTAGAAATGAGGTAGAAAAGGTAATAAGTCATATTTTAAAGTGAAGGTCTGCATTATTATTATTGCATTACATTGTATATTTTTAATATTATTTATTTATTTGTTCTACAAACTTCATATTACGACATTTTATATTAATTTTTATTTCCATGACCATGCTATATCACTATTTTGAAATATAATTATAAGTTTAATTTGAATTCACTTATCTCTTTTATATTTTATCTAATTTTGTATGTTTCATTTTAATAGTCTTCCTTGGTACGGGCTATGGCCTAGTTAGGCAGATTCTGCAATTAATACAATTGTAAATGTATATTTTTGAATGAAAAAATTATTATTATTATTATTATTATTATTTGAATGAATGTTTTTGAATGAATAAAATTATTATTATTATTATTTTATTTTTATTATTATTATTATTATTATTTGAATGAATGTTTTTGAATGAATAAAATTGTTATTATTATTATTTGAATGAATGTTGTGAAATAGTATTCGAAATAATTAAATTTATTTCTTCCTTAAATTATCTAGATATTAAATAGATAATTGTTATCTATTTAATATCTATAGTTAAATAGAAAATTAATGGATATTTCTTAAACACACCTCTGATAAGCAGGCGACGTACACGATCACAAATAAGAGAACAGCGCAGGACTTCATGTTTCCGATTGGGATTCTCGGTGGACTGTGTTGAATCCGTCGAAGAGCACAAACATTTTATACACTTTGGCAATGTCGACCACCGAAACGAATCGGCGCGTCCTTTTCTGTTTTAATGCGATAAACCTACTCCGATTTCAATTATTATTAAAACACGGGCGGCGGTGCACGCAATGTCCGACGGTCCAACAATTGCCGTCATCAGTTTGATCAACGCATGAATGGTGATAACGAGGCGAGCAAATTGGTGGGTCATGTCAGTCAAGCTCCGCCACACACGCCCTTGTCTCATCTTAAACAATAAAATTATGCACGAGCTTTCATAATATTATCCTCAAGTGTCATCTCCGCTCACTGTCAGCGGCGTCATCAAACAAACGAGCAAATTAGTTGTTTTTTATTACGCTCTAATTAAACGCCAATCAAATTCGTGGTCTTCTGTAATGAAAAGGTATTCCTACCTGTAGTCGTTAGCACGCGCCCTCGGCGACTCCTCGCCCGGAGGAGATAAGCGAAAGCTCACTTGGGTTTGCAGCATCGAAAGTCATCTGGGAATATATGCAGTTTAGCTAACACTGCCATATTTTTTTTTAAAGCTAGCTTAACCTACTGCTAGATACATAGGTGTTTATGATGGTTTTAACTAACTAAACTGCCTCCATATAGTTGTTTCTGAATTGTTTCACAAAAAAAAATATTAACACCTATATGAAAACATGATTTTTATAACATTTTATAACCAACCATAAAATAACAAATGCGTTGGATCACATAGGATGCGCCGTGAGGAACTAATCGATATTGAGCGTTATGGACTGGCCGTGAGGAGGGAGGAAGGTATTGAACGAGGCAAGTATCAAGGTCACACAGTTTAGCTAACATATGTATACATGCAAAAATGCAAGTCGGTCAAATTGACCGATGTTTCCATAAAGGTGTTAAAAAGAATTAAGAAAAACACGACTGTCGTTACAGAAAGTTAACTATTGTATTTATAATTATTTATGTTACAGGTTTTTTAATGAAATATGTGTTGTTTATGTATTTATCCATGTAGATACGTGTATATTTCCGGAATTTACTCAATCAGACCTTTCATTTGACACTAAACACGATATATTTAAGATAATTTATTGACATTTGGACATTTAGGCAACTACTTACTTGATATTTGGACAGTACCCTATGACACTCGGGATGACATAACAATACCACACATTTCTAAATCGGTTCAAGCGTTTAGAAGTTATGGTGGAATAAAGAAACGGAAAACATACATAGATCAACCCTGAACACATTACGCTCCTTTTTTATTGGGCAGTCGTGTAAAAAAAATACCTAACCTCTCGCCATATAGGTGTTTATGAAATGTTTTAAAAAATAGCTTAACCTATCGCCATTCGCCATATAAGGTGTTTCTGAATTGTTTAAAACTAACTTAACCTACTGCCAAATAGGTGTTTTGAAATTATTTAAAAAAAACTAACTTAACCTTTCGAAATTAAGGTGTCTGGCGCTTCTTTAAACGCCTATATCTCGCTTATTTATAGAGACAGAAGCTAGATTTATAAAACAGCCTAAATTACTATTCTCTGTCCACCAAGTGACGAGAAGGGAAAGTATTGTGAACGCGCTCTGTCTGTGTGTGTATTCTCCACGATAGCGCCCAAATGCTTAATCCAATTAACGCATCTTCAATGTAGAAGAATTTGGCAAACTGCTTAAATACCGACATCTGGTTGCAACTGTTTCGAGTTCCATTTCTTCTTCTTTTCCTCTTTTCCTGGTGGCAGCTCCACGCAGTTAGTAAATATGTCGTTGACGGGAGGATGACTTCTGTTAGTATGTCTAACCTACGAACAAAGACAAAGGACATCACAGTTACATACCTACACATAATACAACGTAGAGACTGAAAACATTAACAAAAGATTACGGCAATATTTATTGTTGCCCGTTCGGAGATGTAAGTGAGATAGAGAGGGTTAGAATACATTGCGGCGTACGAGCGGAGAAATACACTTAGGTGGGTGGGTCCCGGGGGAGGAACATTTCGGACTGGTTAAGGGAGTGAATTCCGTTGTTTAAAAGAAGCTGGATCAGTTCTCGATTTCTTGGGGAGATGCTCCGACTGTCCCACTAAAGGATTCTGATCTTGTTGAGGAATATAGAGGGATTATTTTATTTTTAAAAGATATTTATAGTAGTATGTAAGATAATATTATGTAAGATGTAAGATACTAGTATGTAAGATATTTATAGAAGACAGGAATAGTTAAAAATAAAAGAAATAGTGCTTAGAGAATTGTAATTGCTTGAGAGGCAGATAACAGTCCACAAGCAAATAGAGTTGTCAACTACAACGGGCGAACCCATCACCTCAGGAAGTTTTAACGATTGTTCGTTCTATCTCCCGGGAAGTGAGAGCAGAAGACTTGGACAAAACAGTCCACCGTCAAGTTCCGCCACAAGCCCGTAAAAGGCCAACGCCTTACCCGCGAGATAACCAGGTATGTTACACAGCGGGCTTACACTCACGCCCTTACTTCCAATTGCGACCAGATTACTCCGGTCTCTCGATTGGTTACCAGTTCGAGGTCGCGCAAGCGGTTCTCTCCCTTACGAAGCGGTGAAACGGTGTAAACCGAATCTATCGCGAACCACGGCATCCTTTGCCAGACTGTTCACCCAGGATCGAGTAGCCGATAGTCGTTTCAAGAGCAGTCGCCGTAAGGTCCGCAACCACCCCCGCTCTGTAGGAAACAGTACCTACTGCTGCCAGACTCCCCCGACTGTTAGTCAGAGTGCACAATCGATTGGCTTACGTCGCACGGTGCGCAGACCGTCCAGAAGCGCCAGAAGGTTGACTCCTAGGGGAACTAGCCCTAAGGCCAGGGTCCTTACCAGGCTCGCACTTCATGCGTGGAGATCCGGATGGGTGTTGCAGTTGACCCGTGAGTGTGACTAACCCTGAACAGAATGGGTCTTCGTGGCCAACTCAGCAAGGGCCCTTTAGTCCACAAGCAAAGGAGATTTTACGGAGGGAAGATCAATGGAGGTAATATCGTTGTAGGATGAGGCTGCAGTTTTTTTTTGTTTTGAGCGATTAGCCTCGTGCGGGTTGCGATTTCTTCCGTGGTCGTGGACTTAAGAGGTGTCTATTAAGTCAGCCGCCATTCTCGATCTTCTCAGAGAAGTAGTCCCATTTCAGCCATGTGGTGTGGTCGGTCTGGAGACGAGGATTAGAGACGGGAGGTGAAGAGAGTTTCCTCTATTTGCCTTTCCCTTTGACTTGATCAGACCTTGTAGGCCCTGTGGCTATAATTCTGGAGTGAAAGTATGGAGTGAGGTTCAAAATAGTAGGGGATTGGAGTAACCATGGCATACGAACTTCTGGTAATTTTGTAGAAACGAGAAGACGTTTAATGAAACGAAATGCCTACTTAGCCATTACTTGTTTTATAGCCTTTTGCCTCATGTACTCGGGGCTGGAAAAATCGTTCGATTAATGGTTTCCGCGACAGTTGACGCAAATGATGGCTTCCATGTTGATGTACGTGTCGCCCGAATAGTCTTCTCCTAAACGGAAGCATCGTGGAAATTTAGCCTACACGTTTGATGAGGTGCTGAAATCGGAAGCATTTACGGCATTGGATGACCCGTCACCCAATGTGTGACCACTCTCCCCGGATATATAATTTAGGATATATTTAAGATAATTTATAGATATATAATTAATATAGTATATATAATTTCATGGATAATATATATAATTTAAGATAATTTAGTATAAAAGATAGTACCTAAGCCTTTCCCAATAACTTTTGACCCTCGAATGTTATAATCACTGTCCTGGGTAGCTTCCAGATGGACATCGAGGTCCGATAGAGATTAGAGATCGATGTTCGATGTTTTTATACATCGATGGTGCCTTATCGATGTTTAGGCCTTATCGATGTTCCTTCGTCGATATTTTTCATCTATACATTTTGTTTTCTTGATCTTCTTATATGAATAAAGTAATATTTTATGGAAGTTGATATTTCTTAACACTTTAACCGCTAGGGCGGCAAAAAGGCCGATCAGCCTATTGCAGTGGTTGACAGATCTGCACGTAGCCGTTTCGGCTGGCCTCCATATATATTATATAAATAAATACTACACGTCTAACAATATTAATTATTAGACAATAAGAGAGAATTGATTAAAAAACGATATTGTTAGTATTGTCCTTACTGTTAGTATTGTAATTGCTGTTTTTTCACACTGGCCACTTTGAATTTGGGTGACTTGGGTTTGAGTTGGAATTTCATATTCAAATAAATTTTTATTTAAGGCCATGCTATTCTTTTTTAAAGATCAGTCATTTATTTGTCTTTCTGACGTTTGTTTTTGTTCAAATAATTTCGTTTGTGCAGCCATGGTAAAGTTGAAAATTTGCATTATTTTCAAATATGAGATACTGTGCCGGTGTTTTCTATTACAGCTTCTTGCAGTCTGGCTTTACAGTTACCGTAAATGTGTACTGTTAAGAACTGCAAACAATGATGGAGAAGCTTGTGATGAAATAACCGATCCTGAACATAGCCACTGACATGACAACGTATAACCATAGATTTCACTGCAAACAGTCGCAAAGTTGCAGGAGTTGGGGTTGGAGACTCTTGATCACTCTTCGTACTTGCCAGACCTTGTTCCAATAGAGTTTCATATTTCTTCAGAATTTAGATAACTTTTTGCAGGGGAAACAACTTTGAAGAGTCAGTGAAAAACGACTTCAAAGTCGCCTTTTACGGCAGAGGGATTAAGCAACTCCCATTAAAATGACAAATCTGCATAGAAAATAGGGGTCAATATTTCTATTTATTAAATTATATGTATTTTACATACAAAGTTTTTGGCCTTAAATTTCATTTATAGAACATCAACTTCATAGGTAAGGACCCAATATTATTATACAAAATCGACCAAAAAAGGTGTGGCGAGTAAACTACGAATTTCGGAAATGAATTGATTAAACATTGCCATTTCCTATTTTTAATGTAGATTTATTTACTTTTTGTATTGTTTTATTTTTAACATTATACATAATATCATTATGTACATCTCTATTATTAATCGTATCAAAAGAAAACTCATAGGGATTGTCAGCAAAATGAGTCCAACGAACGATGTTTTTTAAAAGAAATATCGATGTTAAAAGGTGATCTAAATATCGATGATTTGAAAACGATATTTTTCGACCATCGATGTTTCCGTTACGATATTGGTATCGATGGTAACATCGATGTTTTTTCTTCGATGTCCATCCCTAGCCTGGGGTCAAAGGAAAGAAAGTTTAAGCGGCGGATGCTTTTCGCTGTGCAAAATTGTCGCGATGATTTTTTTTACACATCGCTGAGGTCATTATATAAGCCCTTAACAAGTCCGAGCCGAACTTTCGAGAAAGAATAGACGAATGCATTATAATTATTTGTTTTTAGCTACATAACATGTTGTCTGAGTAACGTAACATAACATAACTTCAGAGAACCTTCAATACGGTTTCGCCCTGTTTCCATTAGTAAAAGAATGAATGGTACTTTATACTTTTCTATTAACGTGCCCACTGAAAAGGGGAAATATTTAGGCTGCAGTAATCGCTCTCAGCCGATTGGATTAGTTTGTATTGAATAAACACTAGAAAGGGTCCCCCCCGTATAAATTAGGGGCTGTGTTTAGATTGAATTCACCTACGCCCACAGAAGCCACCTCTAGCTCTCACAGCTGTCCGCGAATCCATTTCCTCCTCGGAAATAGCACTCAGGACTCCGTGCTCTTGTTGACCCGCTGCGGCTAATTCTATGCCGATTCAGTCACGGTGGCGTGGCCTTAACAGAAGCGTGATTAATAAAGAAAACCCTCTATCCTGCAGGGGTGGATTTGTGCAATTATTTTTTAAATTATAATACTTACCGAAATACGGCGCAAAGGCGGGCGAAACGAGGAAGCGCCACCCACCTGAATCACAGAACAAATACTGGATAGAGCAGACACTGGACAGAACAGTGAGAAGGTGTCATTTACAACGGACGAACCCGTCACCTCATTAAGTTATAATGATAGTGATCGTTCTATCTCCCGTGAGGTGAGCGTAGAAGACTTAGAGACAATACAAATCTACTATCTAGCCAAGCCAATATGCCCGACAGAGGCCAACGCCTTAAGGCGAAGCACCGAGAAAGGTACCTAGCGGGCAGCCTAGCCCAATTGATTACCAGTTTTGGAAAGATATCTCCGTCTGGAATTAACTATCAGGATACCTTCAACCTCCCGACTGGTCACGGGTCCGAAATCGCTTGCGCGTCCTCTACCTGCCGCATGCTCAGCGTTGATTCATTTCAAAACTATGGCGGACCAATGGCATTTTTGCCTGGCTCTGAATTCAGGATCAGGTAGCCATTTGGTCATTTCAAGAGTGGTTGGCGACAGGTCAACATCCGCCGCCGCTGCTTAAGAGAGAGTATATTTCCATAGTCTCCAGACTCCTTCAGCAATTAGTCAGAGTGCACAACCGATTGGGGTCGCCGAACGGTGCTCAAGGCGTCCAGTAGCGCCGGAAGGCAGTCCCCCAGGGGAAACCGATCCTCCATCCGTGAAGCCTGAGACGCGAGAGTCTTACCCAGGGTAGCCTTCCAAACGAGGTGGCTTCTTAATAGGAGCTGAATCGTGAGTTGGGCCGTTCCGAGAACACAATGGATCTTATGGCCCAAGCTGCACATTGGTTCTAGTGTAATTCGGCAACCGTTTTTCTGATCCGTTTCCGTTTCCGTGACACCGTTGCCAAGACCCGCTCGATTGCATGGGTCGGCTTAACTCACGCTTTAACTCCTATCTGGTAGCCTCTTCGAAAAGGGTCACATCTAGAATGGACACCGTTTTCCCTTGCCTGCATCCCTGCAACCGAGAACACGATATATCTTATGGCCCAATCTGCACGAAACCGTTAGTTACCCCAACTAGAGCTGTCAACGACAACGGGCGAACCCGTCACCTCAGGAAGTTTTAACGAAATATGACCGTTCTATCTCCCGTGAAGTGAACTTAGGGCAAAACGCTTAGGACAAAACTTAGGAACTTAAGGCAAAACACTAGGGAAACCACTTAGGACAAAACAGTCCACCGTCAAGCTCCGTCACATGCCCGTAAGAGGCCAACGCTTTATCCGCGAGATAACCAGGTATGTTGCCCGGCGGGATTACACTCACGCCCTTACTTCCAGTTGCGACCAGATTACTCCGGTCTCTCGATTGGTTACGAGTTCGAGGTCGTTTACGCGGTCCTCTCCCTTACGAAGCGGTGAAACGGTGTAAACCGAATCTATCGCAGACCACGGCATCCTTTCCTAGAGCAGTCGCCGTAAGCTCAACAACCACCCCCTATAGGAAAAAGCACTGCTTCCACACTTCCCCGACTGTTAGTCAGGATGCACAATCGATTGGCTTACGCCGCACGGTACGCAGACCGTCCAGGAGCGCCAGAAGATTGACTCCTGGGGGAAATTAGTCCTCAGGACAGAGTCCTACCCGGGCTCGCGCTTCATGCGTGGAGGTCGCTGGATGGGTGTTGACCTGTGAGTGTGACCGACCCTGAACAAATGTTCAGGGTCGGTCACGAGTCCACTATCTAGACTAAGAATAAGAATAAGAATAAATTTATTTTCGTAAGTAATTTTCCAAAAACATTATTCACAAAGTCTGCCTAACTAGGCCGAAGCCCGTACCAAGGTAGACTCGACTAGGTCACTTGTACGTTTCATATTATGCGCACACTTATTAAAATACTATTACTGAGAAAAGAAAAATTAAAAAATAAATGAAATATAGTAAATCTAATAACTCTAATAAATACTTAGCATAAATTTCAAGAGTTATTTGAATGATAACTAATACCTTAATTATAATCATGTTGAAAAATAAAAAAGTAATAATGAAATCAAAATATATCCAGTAAAAAATTGTTAAAATAATTATAATAATAAAATGCAATAAAATTATAATTGCAGTGATAATCAGTAAGTAGAGAAAAATAACAGGGTAATAATTTGAAAAATAATTTTTTTTTATTAAAATAAAATAAAAAGCCAGTAATTAAAATAGTCAAGTAGCTAGTCAATAAATAAAACAGAAAAACAGAATAAAAAAATAATAATTATCCTAGTAGCAACAAATAAAAAGATAAGATTTATTTGTCAGTGTAAATATTAGGTGTTTAATGGAGAATGACGGAGGTGAGCACCTCAATCTCATGTCTTCCAAATTCCAAAAGTAGCGGAGAAATTTGTTTGTTTGTTTTTATTCCATTAGTGGTCGACTTCAAATTAAATTGTAACTCATTAAAAATCTTGGGCGCTATGTATGAAAAGTGTCTATTGCTATGAGTCTATCTAACTCCGCCAACTCGCCCATCAGAAGCCAACGTCTTACGCAGAGAATTGATATGCACCAAGCTGGTCGCCTCGTCCCTGACTACCAGATTTGGCCGGATTCCTCCGGCTTCCAGTCTGGTCACAGATCGAAGTCGCTTGCGCGGCCTCTAATTTAACGCGAACCGTGGTATCCTTTGCCCGACTCATCACCCTAGATCGGGTAGCCGAAGTTGATTTTTAATCATTTACTTCATAATTAAGACATTTTACTACAACGTTTAAAAAAATACTGTATTAATAGAGCCCTGTCCACCCTAGAACGTGTTAGTCCCAGTTGAGTGAATGAATCGAATAAGCTTGAGGTTATGCCATTCGGTACCAGTTATTTTTTAAAGCAAAATCAATGTTTTATGGATTTAAATTATTTAATAAATAAATAAGTAGGTACTTCATTTGCACCAAATTAAGAGATCTTATATATTCTTTCCGTGTTGTTATCGTTCCGCTTGCTCGCATGAGAGCTAAGAATCATGAGTTGCAGCATTCCTCCACAATGGAACAGTGCGGCGGTTGTCAGAACGCAGCTTTTCAGGCCTATATATTGCCACCACCGCTGAAGACGATCCTCTCTAAAAACACCACCCGATTGCACTGTTTACCTTAGCACATTGCACTAAATCACCGCTGCCCAGCACGTTCCACTCAACAAACTATTCGGAGTTACTTGATATACTTCTCTTACTCTCTTAGCAAGAAGAAACAATGCACCTGATGCGACTTCCCAGAGAATTGGAGTTAGAAGGAACATGGAACCAAATAAAGAACGTCTTCAGGAGCTATGTCGACCATCACTCACCAATGTTAAAACATTACAACTTTCTGAGGAAGAAGGATGAGTTCAACAGGCGACTGATATCGAAACAGGCAGAAAAACTTACAAATGCCACGGTAAGAACTTTTTTTTTTCAATTGTTGATTTTATTTATCCATAAAAATCAACTGGTAGGGTTTCCTCCAATTAATTGAGTTATTTTGATTTTATATATTCTATTATGAATTACAACGTTATTACAAATTTGTAGTCAGTAGATACATATTACCAAAATTTACATAATTTTAAAGATGAGCAGATTTTTCTCTCATTAACTGTTTTAAGTTAACAATAATTACAATATTATAGGTATTAATGAAAAAAATAATGAGGAGCATTATATTATATTATATGAAATATCATAATCAAACATACCCTTATCGTCAAAGTAAATCGTAATATTATTTTTATTAGTAGTATTAGTAGGTCGGTACGTAGGTCGGTACGTAGGATTCCTAAGAAACGGGGGTAGTTGTTGACCTGGCGTCTTCTATCGTAAGAAACGATCCTTGGCGGGCAAAGGGCGTCTCGGTCCGCAGTAAATTTGAACTGGAATTACCGCTAACGACATGTAGAGGCCGCGCGAGCGACCGCGAATATGTGACTCGACTTGTGGTTGGAGAAATTCGTCCAAATCTGGTAGTAAGGGCTCAGTGATGGCTCGCTGGTGGCAATTCCCAGTGTCTCGCGGTAAGGCGTTATGTGCCGTCCAGACTCACGGCGAGAAGCCTCGGCGAGAAATTTCGCCGAGACTTCTCGCGAGAACAAGCAACATGTCCACACTCAAGATATTCTCACTCGTGTTCTCGTTCCTATCCGGTATGGACGACATTACTGTTATGGACGACATTCACACTGCAGCATGTTTGTCCCTGTGTGTCATTGAATATTGTAACTTTGTAAATGTTGTAACCACAAAGACAGGCTATGGTGGATGACGCAAATTCATCAAAATAGAAAAAGGTTCTGAATTGTGTAATTGAATTGAAGTATAATTAATCGTCCGAGTCGGTTCCACGCGTCATGATATAAACTCTTGTCCTTGTAAAGACGTTGTTTAGCATTCCTTAAAATGGGCTCACATTTAATGTATTCGATGAACTTTCATTCCACATTTTTAGAACGAAACAGAAAATTTACGAAATAAGACAATATAAACGTGCACTCTCCGCCACTCACTAATCGGCAATGAGACAAATCGAGAATGTGACATTGTTCTCTTTTCTCGCCCGAGAAACCCTCTGTCCCGGAAAAAAATACCGACAACCAACGGAGAACAGGCGAGAGCGAGAACGACGGCGAGAAACTTTTCACATTCACATTTCTCGGGTGTTCTCGAATGTTCTCGGGGCCTCTCGGCGAGAGCATTCAGTATTCAGTATTCAGTATTCAATTTATTTATTCAGAATATACAATAAAAGCATGAATTATGAATTAAAGCTAATTATCGCATATTAGAATTCGTCTGGGTTTGATTCTAAGTGGATCATCTGAGCATTATGGTCAGAAAAGGGTATAATTACATTATCAATAGAGCAAAAATTTGACGTTCTATTAAAAATGTTATCGATGCAGGTCGCACTGAGTCCATTAATCCTGGTTGGAGTATTAAATGCCATTGTAAAGCCACATGATGTAAAAGAGTCTCTTAGCTTATTGCTATTGCCTGAGTTTTCTAGGATATTAACATTAAAATCACCACACACCACAATCTGCTTGGAGGAGTTTGAGAGTTTGTCCATAATCGATTCGAGGCAAGACATGAACACGTTAAACTCACTGTTCGGGACCCTATAAATACAAACAATGACACATTTCTGTTGTGTAATTTCTACACAGGATATTTCCGTGTTTCGTTCTACGGATAATGATGTTATATCATCCCTGGTTTTGACATTTATCTCATTTTTAACCAGAGCCTGGATGGCTCTTTAGACTCTTACGGGCTGTTAGAGTAGCTACTGTGGATTGTATTGTGTGTGTTCACTCCATGGGCGACAGAATGGCCTGATATCGTCATAACTCCCTGGAGTCGCGGGTTCGACCGAAGCAATTCACACTCCTCAATGTCTTACTGTATCTCAGAAACTACAGGAGTAATTAGGACCAAATTACGTACAAATATAGTTCATGCTAATATCGATATTTTCAAAGCTGATGAGAGTTACCTGCGATTTCGTTTCAAAATGGCGGCCTTTCCAAAATAAAAATAAAAGAAAAATCGGTTCATACTCTTCCTAGAAAAATTCTGAGTACATTGCCTGCAGCTCTTGCTTACGTCACTTTCGACATCTGCAGCGAGTTTTTAATTAAAACTGTCATAAACTGAAGATAGAATATTTCATACTCCATTATTTATTATTGCTAGCATGAAAAACGTGTAAGAATCCTGAAAATGAAGCTTCTATATTAATTAAGTCATTTCTTAATATCTCGTTTTACGACTTTAATCTTTATTTTTTAAAAATTATGAGTAGAATATAAAGACTTGGGAAATCAAATCTGAAAATCGTGATTATAAGAAATGATAACTAGAACAAAGACAAAAGAGTTTAAAAATCATATGCAAATAGCGTCGCTCTATGTATATGTGATACCTCGCCATCATTTTTTAAAATTTTATTTATTTATTTTATTTATATATGTATAAATAACAGCATGAACTTACAAGTAGATACATAATTCTTTAAAAACATTTTTATCGAGTTGCTAAAAAACAACTATATAGAGTTGTCAACTAACTACAAAGGGCGAACCCGTCACCTCAGGAAGTTTTAACGATTAGTCGTTCTCTCTCCCGTGAAGTGAACGCAGAAGACTTGGACAAAACAATTCACCGCCAAGCTCCGCCACATGATAGCCAGGAGTGTTACCCAGCGGGCTTACACTCACGCCCTTGCTTCCAATTGCGACCAGATTACTCCGGTCCCTCAGCAAATAAGCAAATTAAATATAAAAATTGAAAAAAAAAAAAACGTATTTTTTTTTTGTAAAATTTGAAAAACTTGACTGATAGAAAAAAGTTTGACAAAAGTTGAGCGCTATGCGTCACCTAGCAATAGGTAAAATATCGCGTATTTTACCTACCGCTAGATGGCGCAACGGGCTCAACTCTTTTTGTAGTAATTTTGGAACCATAAATTTTTCAAATATTTTTTGTTGAAAAAAAAAATTTTGTTGCTTTTTTGCTAGTACTGAATCACCCACTTGAAGGATGTCACTAATTAAAAACTCATCCTGTAGATCGATGATAAATGATCCAGCTTATAGCCAATACTGGCAAGAGGCAACGTTGCCGACTCCATGGGGATTAGGGTGCTCGATCGAGCCCCGGAATGTTACATGAAAGGAGTGAAGCGAACATCCCCCCCTCCCCCCCCCCCCCTTCCCAGTAATATGCAAATAATTTGGAAGCCCTTGCGGAAGTGTGAGCAAACAGATGTTTAATAAAAAGAGATTAAAAAGCTACCTGTTGGACGTTTATAGTGACATTAGTGGTCATAATTAAATTTGTTATAGGTACGTTTCTATCATTTAAGCTTGTAGCAATACTGGCCTAATTTAAGCCTGTAGTAAGACCAGTAGTAATACTGCTGTGCATTGTTTTTTATATTATTAAGTGTAAGACTAGTGAAGTGTAAGAGTTTGTCTCGCCAACAAACTGTATACCAGTTTGACAAGATTGTAATATTTAAAAAAATGTATCTTTTTCTTTGAATAAATTTAATAATAATAATAATTCTTTTAGATCCGGCCGGATCTTTTAATCTATACCCTTTTCGAGCGGCAAGAAACACTTGCAAACAGGGCGGGTGTCATTCGTGGAGAAAGATGGTGGATGTTGTCAGGCACCCCCCCCCCCCCCCCCCCCGGATACGTACTTGACACTAGGTACATAAGTCGCGGATTATCCCTGATTCTCAATTTTTTCTCGATTTTTTTACTCAAAAAATGTCGGGAGGGGACGGGTCTCCTGTATCCCCCTCACCCCTGGATACGTCCTTGGATGTTGGTACCTATCTCTGTCGTTAGCAGTGGCGGCATCAACTCTGAAAAAACAAAGAAATTGTTTGTGGATGATCCGGATATTAGTAGGCTCTTACTACACCTTTCAATGCTTGGGAACATTGACAGACAAAGAAAGTAGTCATTGGCCAGTACGTTTTACCATTGATTATAAAGTATACATTATAATCAATGGTTTTACGTATAACGTTCTCGTAAGTAGACTGTTCCACAACGAGAAATAAAAGTTGTAAACAATATCGCTCAGGAAGGTGAATTTCGTTAATTAAAATTCGACCCGAATTCCCCAAATTCCCACCGAATCGAACTCGTAACCTTACAATGGCGACCAGGCATCAGGCGACCTAACCACTGTGCCAACCGAGCCGGTGTACTCAACAAGGAGGACGGGAGCGAGTCTCAACAACAGTGGTAACCAACTTTTTCTTGACCAGAATTTTTTGTTCGGTGCAGGGTCAAAGGGTTCCAGGTTCCAAGCTCAAAATAAAATACCAACCATTTTGAAGATCAACTTAAATCATTATTTTTAACTATTTTTAGTTACCTTTTATTTTATTCGTTTTAGTTGGCATTGCCAACAAAATAAAAGAAGACGAATCTTCTAGGATCAATTTGAAAGTCTCGTTTTCTATTTTTCTTCAGATTACAAACAACGAATTGCAGGAGGAGCACCAGTTGCTGCAGGAGACGAGAACTATGAAGGTTCAAGATGCTCTAGTCCTCAAAGCTGAGATGACAAGAGGATACCGCCAAACGAAACAAAAATTACATCTAAACATAACAAAGATAGAAAGCAATTGACTTTCTTAGTAAATACAAGCGAAACTACTGTCAAGGTAGGCGGACACCTTTTTGGCCTTTCATATAACTTTAATACAGTAGAAATATTATCGTATACTAGCTGCGCCCCGCGGTTTCACCCGCGTGGTGATGGAAAATTGTGATAATGATGATAGAAAACTATATATCTTTATAAATTATAGCCTATGTGTTTATTCTGATGTGTAGGCTATATACATTCAGTAGTTTTTGCGTGAAAGAGTACCTAACAAACATCCCATACATACATTCTTACAAACTTTCGCTTTTATAAAGTAGTAGGATGACTCACATGCAGTCCGCGCGCGAGCTCCGAAGAATCGAGGGCAGGGCTGGGAAAGCGGCCGGATAACGCCGCCCCGGACCGTCGCCTCATACCCCGCACTCTCCCAGTACTAGTACTAGGAGCGTACTAGTCCTGAGAGAGTACTAGTCCTGGGAGAGCCCAGGGTGTGGAGCGACGGTCGGGGGCGGCGTAATCCGCCCTCTTTGCCAGCTCCCGATTCTTCGGAGCTCGCGCGCGGACTGTATTGTTATGTTAACCCTCCCCCCCCCCCTCCCCCCCCCCCCCACCTATACGAACGTTCGTGATACGTCCGCTATATAATCACTCCAGTGCAGCAAAACGTATCCCGTATGTGCATATGTTGAATACAATAAAAAACAAAAAAAAACTGAAACCCACAAAGCGTACGTGATACATCAAATTCTTTCTACAATTCTAAACACAAAGAAGGGTCATAAATGGGTCCATTGTGTAAAAAGATTTTCTGGTATATTGTAAACAAGTATTGTTATTAAAAAATCTAAAGAAAAAACCCAACGATTTCTTACCTACTTTTTGAATAATAACCCAAAGGTAGGGCGGTTAATCCGTCTTCAATTTTCGTTAAAATAAGAAAAAAATATTAATTCACTGTGAAAAATCATCATAACTACCTTATCATCATGAGAGTTTAAAATTTAAATAGCTTTTGTATTCTTCTGGATAAATATGTACAAGAGCTCGCTGCTCCTAATCCACTCACTCAATTTTCAGCGTCTTCAAATATTACTCCAAAAGAGCGAGCAAGCAATACAGATAGCAGATGCATGTGCAAAATATCAAAGTGAAGATGAAAGTATTTCTCTGAAGAAACATGCCAAAGACAAACTGTTTTCAACGACTGTAGATTTCGAAGATATGAAATACATGACACAACCTATGATAGTAAGTATATTATGAGTAATTTATATTACCAAATAATATTTATATTAATAAATAATATTTATATGAATAAATAAATATTTATATGAAATAATATTTATACAACACAAATGATCAAAGCGAAATAAAAAAAAATGATAATCCCATTTTTAAAATTGACATTTTAGCAAGGGTTCGAGTGGGAAAAAAATGTAGTCCCTAAATTAAATGTGAGTTTCTAAAAAAAAATGCACTTTATTTAAATTATACGTGATAAATAAAGCCAAAACTATAATATCAGAGTATAGAAATAAGAATATTTGAGTTTATAAAAAATATATATCGACGCTTGAAAGGCAATCCTGACTAAGCGACATTGAGTAAACTTTACAGGAAAGTGATTTAAAACTAAAATATTTATAAAAAAGATATTTTAAATTCAACTAATTGTTTGATATCTTTCAATCCAACAATTAGTTGAATAATTTATTTTTAAGCTATTGCATAGCTTTTATCGGAGGCCAGCGCGGCGACCGAATGAAGAAATTTCTTAACGAAAATTAATGATTTTAAACTGATAATTAAGTCTAAACGAGTACTGTTTACGATTCGAAAAAAATATATGTTAAACAAGAACATTTTCCTAATATTCGTAGCTTTGAATATTTTAGATTTTGTTTATATTACATAGTGTAATTAATTTGTGAAATTAGGTCTAACCGAACACAAAAACGACTACTACGCAAATACTAACTGGCGTATTATTATGAAACCTGCAGCATTTTTAAGCACGCACGCACGCACGCACTCTCTTACACACACACACACACACACACACACATACCTACATACATATATATATATATATATATATTATATATATATATATATATATATATATATATATATATATATATATATATATATATATATATATATATATATATATATATATATATATATATATATATATATATATATATATATATATATATATATATATATATATATATATATATATATATATATATATATATATATATATATATATATATATATATATATATATATATATATATATATATATATATATATATATATATATATATATATATATATATATATATATATATATATATATATATATATCCTGTATTTAAAAGTGGTGACAGAATGGATATAAATAATTATAGGCCAATTACTCTTTTAAGCACCTTATCCAAAATTATAGAGAAAGTCGCAAAAAAACGTGTTCTGAAATATTTAAAAGAAAACAATCTTTTATCTAATAACCAGTTTGGGTTTAGAGAAGGAATTGGCACAACTGATGCAATCGCAGAAGTGACACGTATTATTAATTGCAATGTGGACGAGGATAAAAAGTGCATAGCTGTTTTCTTGGATCTCGCAAAGGCATTCGATACGGTCTCGCACGATAAGCTCGTTCGGAGGTTGGGGGAAGTTGGAATCCAGCAGGTCACACTCAACTTGTTTAAGACCTATTTGCAAAATAGAAAACAAATTATCACCATTAATAATGTAACCAGCAAACCGGAAGACCTGCCATTTGGCGTTCCTCAGGGTAGTGTTCTCGGGCCTATTTTATTTCTCATTTACATAAATAAATTATGCGATCTGGTGGGGAAAACCATTTCTTTTGCTGATGACACAGTCATTATCTTTGATGGGCATACCTAGAGGGACACTTTCTGTGCAGCCAATGCTGGTATTAATCAAGTACGTGAATGGTTAGATAAATCCCTTCTTAGCCTAAATATAAAAAAAACGAAATATATAACTTTTAGTAATAATAATAAAGGAAAACCATCACCATATCATACCGTAACTATTCACTCATGTAAAAATACACAGCAATGTAACTGCCCTTTCCTGGAAAGGACAGAACACGTAAAATATCTCGGAATAATAATTGATAATATGCTGCGTTGGCAAAAGCACATTGAGATGTTGACAAGCAAGGTTCGAAAACTTTCCTACGTATTCCGCGAAGTGAGAAATATTTTAGACCCGGGAACACTAAAAAATACGTATTATGCATTATGCCAAAGCATTCTTTGTTATGGCATAATCGGGTGGGGTGGTTGTGCATCAACTATCCTCCAGCCTCTTGAAGTAGCGCAAAAGTGTATACTAAAAATTATCGAGCGTAAACCGTATCGATATCCTACGAACCAGTTATATAAAGATAGTAATATTTTGGACCCAAGACTGTTGTACATTAAGATAGCCTTGATACACGCAAAATTCAAAATGCCACTTATTAACGCACGAGTGAGACTCACCCGAGCTGCAAAGAATGACGATATGATAGTGCCAAGAACTCGTACGACTTTCGGACAGAGACATTTTAACTTCATAGCACCGAGAATTTACAACTACCTACCTGATGTCGTTAAACGCATTGAAACCAAAAACAAATTTAAAAAATCGGTTTCTAGGTGGCTTATTAGAGAAGGCAGAGAAAACATCAATGGAATGTTGAATATTGTATATTAATTTTTTGTATCTTAAATTTTCGCATTATTCTACAATTTTAGACATATATTTTTACTTTCAAACAAATTTTTACTTTTACTCTACACGTTAATAATTATTATCAAAGTAATAGAATTTCCTACAAATTTTAATTGTTTTAATTTTTATTTTTTTTATTTTTTTTTATATAATAATTATTTAGTAATTTGATTAGATACACCTAAACAATATTTTATAAAGTCTGCCTTAGAACAGGCCCTGGCCTAGTTAGGCGACTTTTATTCATTACTCTATCTCCTCGAGAATCAGTTTTTTGCTAACGTCTCATATATATATATATATATATATATATATATATATATATATATATATATATATATATATATATATATATATATATATATAAAATATATATATATATATATATATATATATATATATATATATATATATATATATATATATATATATATATATATATATATATATATATATATATATATATATATATAATAATAATATATAAAATTAGATTCATGAAAAGTTACTTATCTGGGGTCCTGGTGGACCAGAAACATTTAAACGATAGTTAATGTCCTCTTTAAATACTTAGGGCAGCAGCACCTGTTTCCGCAATTGATAACTTATGAATTGATATCATAAGTTATCAATTGCGGAAACAGGTGCTGATGCCCTAAGTATTTAAAGAGGACATTAACTATCGTTTAAATGTTTCTGGTCCACCAGGACCCCAGATAAGTAACTTTTCATGAATCTAATTTTATATATTATTGAAAATAATTTAAACAAATTTACACCCTTAAAATATCAATATATATATATATATATATATATATATATATATATATATATATATATATATATATATATATATATATATATATATATATATATATATATATATGAGCTCATAGCCTGATCACATCATATCTAAATAGGAGATACCAAATTGTGGAAATAAACAATGCTAAGTCATTGCCAAAATTAATTGCACGCGGGGTACCTCAGGGCTCTATACTTGGACCACTACTATTTATTATTTTTATTAATGATATCGATAGGACAATTACGCCGCCAGTAAAGACGCTTCTATACGCCGATGACACCAGCTTCTTTTTTGAAAATAAAAACACCCAGGTCTTGGAAAAGCTGATAAACGAGCAGCTTCTTGTGGCTAACACTTGGTTTGAAAAAAATCAACTTTTCATAAACCCATCAAAAACGGTAGCGATGAAATTTTCAACTACTAAAAAGAATGACAAAAATATAACGATTAAAATGGAATCAGAAAATATAAATATTGTCAGAAATACTAAATTCTTAGGGATCACTTTAGATGAAAATTTAAACTGGAATCAACATATCAATAATTTGTGTGCAACTTTGTCATCGGCAGTCTATGCTATAAGAAAGGTGAAATTTCTGGCTGGCGAACGTGCAGCGATCAGTGTGTATCACTCCTGCTTCCATTCAAAGATGTCTTATGCGATACTACTATGGGGTAATGCAACCGATACCCATCGCGTTTTTGTGCTACAAAAGCAAGCCGTTAGGACAATTTTTGGTGTAAGCAGAGAAACACATTGCGCCCCTTTTTTTATTAAAGCTGGTATCCTTACCATGTCGTCCATGTACATATATCAGTGCCTTTTATACGCCAAAGAGAATGTTTTAAATTGCGAGCTTCACTCCACTCGGCATAGCCATAATACGCGACATAAAAACAATGTGTTATTGCCTAAAGTACGCTTGACTAAATATCAAAAAACATTTTTATATATTAGTTTTAAATTGTTCAATGCTTTGCCATCATCGACGAAAAGACTTGAGATGGCAGCATATAAAATCTGCTTGAAAAATCAGTTAGTCAAACATGCCCTTTACAAACTGGACGACTTTTATGATATTGCGTCCACAATTGCTTGATTATAAATAACCATATTATGACTATACTTTCGAACTAAGTTTTAGATTTTATTGACATTGTTTTTAATTACGCATGTTTCAGTTTTTTTTTTTTTATTTTTTTTTTTTTTTATGGTATTGATTATTATTTGTTTGATTATTGATTATTTTGTAAATTTGACTATTTTTAAGTAATCACCTCTGATTACAATTATTTTTTTTTCCTTTTAATTAATCAAAGCGGTTTTATCATCCAGTAAATTATGATTGTAAAATTTGACATGTTCCTCAGTATTGTGAAATGCTTTTATGGAATGAATAAATGATGATGATGATGATATATATATATATATATATATATATATATATATATATATATATATATATATATATATATATATATATATATATATATATATATATATATATATATATATATATATATATATATATATATATATTCTATTTGTTAATGCCATCTGTCTTCTAGATATGACATTCATTCATTATAATATATAAAACAATTTCTGCAGGATGAATACAAAGTATTAGAAAAGTTGGATAACTTCTGGTATGATTTCAATTCTGTGAAAATTAATGTGACAACGCTGAGATCAGAAAGGAACAGAATTATTAAAGAGAATGATGCCATAAAAGCAAGCTTAAAGAAATACCTAACTGAGATTGCCTTAGGAGATTGCAAATACCAGCCTATCAACAGGCCGATCAGTATGTACTCTTACTATGGTACGACACGAGGGGAGGCCGAGGAGAAGCGATTTGTTTTTGAAAGGTAAGATGAAAAGATATGTCATATATGGCATATGGGGCTCTACTTTACACTACTAAAAAGATACATCTTTTATTCTCTTGTGTTTTCTAACTATTCACGGTTGTTTCTAATTTATATCTATCTGGATTTTATTTCTTGAGATTTTTTAAAACACATGGAATCGTTTATATTACACAATAGATCAGTAAATAAGTGGTCAATGAATTAATGTTTTTATTCTTTCGTAGGAGACCACGGCCAGTTACTTGTATTGAAGCTAACAGCTCTAATGCCGTCCAGCACGAACGACGTCAGAAGCTTTGGCAACAGAGAAACAATAAGCTACCAGTCGTTGTTACCAGACATCGATAGTAATAAATTATGAGTCGGTCAGGTTTTACTTCTCGGTGTTATGCCGAAAATGCCAATAAAAATGTACCTACACATCATTTCTATACATTAAAATGTATGGGCATTGAACAAAGATCCAAATCTTTAAGCAAGTGATTCTAACAAGCAACAGATGGTGCTTTATCGATCTCGCCTGAGGAAATTGCTAATGCGTCAATCCGTAATGGTGTTTTGGATATTTCTTTGTCTAGTTTTTAAACTTTTTCATATTTTATTCAGACATCTTAACTGAATCGCTGACCGCAGAAAGGCAACATTTATCACTGTTTTAGATGTTTTTATTTTTATAATTGCTCTTTGCATATTGCATCATATGCAAAAAGATACTGCAAGAAGAGGTTGTTTTAGTATCAGTATTCCAGAGATTTTCAATCTCAGCTGGATTACTTTACTGCTGAGATAAATATATCAGCACCTCCTGCCATTTAAAAAGGGCGGCAGTATTATAATGAAATAAAATGGATATTGATGTATAATAAAGTAAGTAATAATAACATAATTCTTTTATTTCCTACAGAACTCCAACTGTAAGACACTACGAAATGGTCACATTTGATTCTCGATTACGTTTACAGTTCAGTAAAAGGTAATATTTTTGTGTTTACTGTAAAAACGTAATGTTTTCAAAATCAAAAATTGGTTCGACGAAAACATGAAACTGAAAACTGAAATGTAAAAGAAAAAACCTAGTACGGGCAATATCATAGTTAGGTAGCTTTTGTGTTCATATCGGTTTTTGCTACTTTCTCTCAAAATAAAAATAATAAAAAATGGTGCTAGGGTAGATAAAACAACAGTCTAACTTCTACTAAAGTATCGCCCATGAGCTCTGATAAAAGTTTTGAATAAAGGATCTACCGATATCGCCAATGCAGCCAATATATTGGTCGCAAAATCATCTGTACGGCTGCCTGGAACCCAATCATTACGGATGCCTGGAACCCTGCTGCTCATTTATATTTAATTATCCACTTTACCAAATAACTGTAAAATAACTCAAGCGTATAGATTTCCGGTGTCCAGAAGTCTGAGGCAGATGCTCTTTTAACCTCCCCTCCCCCACTCAAAAATGGACCATATATTAACGGAATTCCATAAATACTATGGAATCCCCTTAACCCTTCAGGCCTCGGCCCCTCAGCCGATTGACAAGTTGATGTCCCTAAAAATGTTAGTAAAAATTAGTAAAAAAAAATAATTATGACACTGTCTCACCAAAACATCAATTACTACCAAACCACTGTACCCATAATAAAACATATTAACATAATAAAATAAAACAAATTAAATTAAAATAAAATTATAACGGGGCCGTCACGCTAAATCGTGTTGTGGCCGATATCGGCCAATTGGGGCTCTAGGGGTTAATACTATGGAATTCACCTACAGGACTCGGGCCCATCGTAATACTTTTCTAAGGGGTGAGCGGTGGACTCCGGTCTAACTACCGGTGTTGGTAGTTAGGAGAAATATCTTGCCACATTGAGAATACACCTTACCACCCATTCACTCCCCCTTCAAAACCATAGAACTTGAGATGCGGAAATCAGTTTTAGATATTTTTTCTAGGAGTGAGTCGGTTATATAATTTAAAAGACAGTTCTGTCGCTAACAGTTCAATTTTAGTATCCAAAAAATGTTCAGTATCCGTCTTCCAATATTTGGGTAAGAATACAAGCGCACACCAGCTGCTACACCGAATGTCATTCAAATAAAGCAATTTTACCTCTAACTTGATGGCACTTGTCTGCTTACGTTTACAGTATGCAATGTAAGCATTCTCACCTTTGTTATTAAAAATTATTCCTTCTCGTGGGTCGGTCTTTAGTAAGATTTTTTACTGATAAGTTATTTGAGAATATTTTTTAGTACATATACTATTACTTGTGTCTCCTGCAAAATTTCGAAAAATGCAAACAGGCACTTTCTGCATTTAGCAACATTATAGAGTGGCTTCTCTTACAACGAAATTAAAATCGAAACGAGCCACGTCATGAGTCCTAAGGCCTACCACATATTGTGCTGCTGTTAAACAAAATTCACTAATGACCGCCCCTGACGACACAGATATTCAAACATTCAAGAAATTTAACAACTATGTACTACCCGCGCGTAACGCCAACTAGTCGTTTGCCGTAACGTAACCCTCTGCTCACTTCCCTCGCATCCTATCCCCGCAACGCATTGCCACTCGAGAGTGCGCCTACTGTTATAACTTGGTATATGTTATGGTTTAGCTATTCACTTCTTAGCGGAAATAAAAGGCTTGGTTATACGCTTTCGTTTTATTATAGGTTTCATATAAAAAATAGGCAATGCATGAATAAATTACAATTTAATTGTAGGATTTAAATGAAGTGCAAATTAAATCATGAACTTCACTGGAAAATACAGTCTGTAATGAGGCAATGCGAGGTTTGTTTATTCCATGGGTTTGACACCGTCGTGGCCGTTTGCATTTTGCCCTCCCAAGTTCCACGGATCGTCGAGCGCCCCGAGCAGCTTCACCAGAGCCTTGTGCCCGTTCGCGTCCACGTCCGCGGCATACTCTTGGGGAAAAGCGACAAAGTCTTCACACATTATCTGCTTGTTCTGCGCCACGCCGTTCACCTCGATCCATCCCTCGAGCATCTCGCTCAGCGGATTGCTCAAACGCACTGTCACGTCCTGATCGTCGACGGTTTTTAACACGAAGCTGTCGCCATTGGGGTTCACGGTGGTCACTTTGCCCCAGCATGTGACTTTCCGGCCGGCGAACTGGGGAAGCGTGAAGGCGGTCACGTACGGGATTAAATCGTCGTTGTCGGGGAATTGAGAGTCGTCCGCGTCGTCGTGATCTGCCATTATTATTAAATAACGTACAAAATCACGAAAACCTAAAAACGCACAAAAACAAGAGACGATGACAAGAAACGTCAAAATTGAAGCCCGCCAAATGAAATAGTGATGGACGCGACAAATTCTTCTTCTTCTTTTTTTTATTTGTGGCAATTCCACGCAGCTTGTTTGCTGGCGATTGTGCCAATATGGCAAATTCAAAAAACGCGACAAATTCAATCAAGGGGTGAACATATTATCGGATGCGTCCTTCAGCTGCGGCTTATGGACGCGACCTTAATTGGTGTACATGTACACCAATATGTAGGTATAATAATAATAATAATAATAAACTTTTTATTTCAAAATAAAAAAGGCGAGCTTTAGCTGATGTTTATAATATAATTTGTTACGTTGGCTACACAAAAGAATACTAAAAATTAAAGTGATAAAAAAAAAAGAAACAGATAGAAAACGTAAAAGAAAAAGATAAAAAAAAGGAAAACAAATTACTAAAATTAAATTGGTATGAAAGAGGTATGTTGAATGTCTACTGAGCCGAGAAAATTATCGGACGTAAGTCGCGGACGTGACCTTGAGGCTTCGGACGTCCAATAGAGATCCAAACGCTTCCGATAATATTATGAAACTTTGTTACATGAAATATTGACCGAAATTTCGAGTCGAAATAGACCTATTGCATGTTAACTACTATTTCGTTGGTGATCGCTGTAGTTAATCATGATAATAACGGCCACACCATAAAAAGCGAATTCAAATCTTATTAATATGTTTATTTTGATGGCTACACCCCGATTTGTTTGTTTGTTTCTACTCATTTTTGTGAATGGCGGGTTTATTACCATATAACAATCTCTTACAACCAACCCTAATATGAAATGTTTATGTGCTTGTGTAAAGTGTGTCTTGTTATTGCATTCGATCGACAGAATTAAAAATGCAATTCCGTTAATTTTATTCCACCGGAAAATGGGTAATTTCTGCCAGGAAGAGGTTGCAATAGGAGGAAACCATTGTTCGTTCGTGGCCGTCACTGAATCAAGTAAAACATCCCTCCGACGGGAGCACTGAGCCGAATAATAATTTAAAATATAGTGAACAGAAGGGTGAAATACATATATTTAAGGTAAAAATAATATTTCGAAAAATTACAATAATAATATAGAGGGAATTAAGGATGATAACAATTTAATCAATTTACAAATGATTTTGTAGACGTTAGGGCTAGTTAAAGAGATAATGGAAATTTAATCAATGAGCCGAAAATATAAGAAGCGCCTCGAAACTTAACAATTTTATATTAACTTGAAGTGTCCCGACAAAGAAGGCAGTTTTTAAAAAAGACAGGATCGCCGTACGTTTGACGAATATCTGTCATTCCTGTGCGATCGGAGACATTACAGATGCTAGTAGCAGTACGATACCTAGGTACATCGAATATTGTATCGGGTCACATTGTACGTCGGGATGAGGTTGAATGTGTTAAGGTTGTTAGAATTAATAACCGAATGTCTATTGTTTTATTAATTGCTTCTGTTACGAAAATAAAATTAGAAGTGAAAAGTTTTACTTTTATTAAAATCAACGGATTTTACGAAAACAAAATCGGCTATTCAGGACAGCATTTAAAAAAATAAAAATCGAAATAAATACGCCAAACTCCATGCGATTTTGTAACAAAGGGCCTTGTCCAATAGGATTTGAAACGAACCCGACAATTTCTGTATGAGTTTTAAAACAAAACCGGCAATATCTGGATTAAAATGTATGTCTTAAATATAGATGTGCTATTGATTTAAATATATATATATATATATATATATATATATATATATATATATATATATATATATATATATATATATATATATATATATATATATATATATATATATATATATATATATATATATATATATATATATATATATATATATATATATATATATATATATATATATATATATATATGCAGTAAAATCCGCTTAATACGATTCTCAAGGGGCTGGGCGCAAAAATCGTCTTAAGCGGGAAATCGTCTTAAGCGGGAAGAGTAAAAAACGCAGTGTAGACACTTTAGAATCTGTTTATTCTATTGCTTACAAGTCATTTACCTACATACATACGTATTGAAAAATATCAACCTTATCAAACGTTACATTTTAAAAAATGAATCTATCTTCTGTTGTTGTAGTTTTTTTGCAGACTCACACAATACAGAGTGTTCGATGGAGTTTAGTTTGATAAGGGCGTCATCACTAGAATCAAGCGAAGAAAAATACCGCCTTAGTTGCACAACAGCTTCTAGTGCTGCACTGGTGGTTGGAACTGGCACTTCTTCATCTTCGTAACTTTCTTTTTCGTTTTCATCTTCTTTAGTGCAGTCGCTGATAATCTCTTCTAATGTACGGGATTCAGCTGTAGCTATGTTGTCGTCTACAGAAGCGTAACCTGGAAACTCTTGAAGGATTTCAGGCTCAGGTTCGGGAAGAATAATCTCCGTTTCATCGTGAGCAAAAAAGCCAGCCTTTTTGAAGCAATTCGCAATGGTTGTAGTCTTAACTGCTTGCCATGATGCTGAGATATAATGTAGAGCATCAAGAATGCTTACTGGTTTCTTGCTCTCAGGGTTTTCCATCTCATTTAGATAACGGAGAACAAGTCGTTTCCTGTATTGCTGTTTGACCGTTTTTATTATGCCCTGGTCCAGAGGCTGCAGCTTGCTAGTTGCTTTAGGTGGAAGGAATTCCAGCTTAATGTTAGAGAGAGTGATATCTTTTGGGTGTGCAGGGCAGTTGTCAACGAAGAGGACGATCTTCCTGCGTTTAATCCCGAAGTTGTCGTCTAAAGTTTTAAGCCATTTTACAAAACGCTGCCCTGTCATCCAGGATTTAGATTGAGCATCGTACTGGCATGGTAGGGACCTTATGTTTTTGAAACAACGTGGATTTTTGGCCTTACCAATTGTTAAGAGCCGTATTTTTTCAGAGCCATCTGCATTGGTACATGCCAGTACAGTCACACGTTCTTTGCTGTTCTTTCCTCCATGGCATTTTTCCTCTTTGAATACTACTGACTTGTCTGGCATCAATTTAAAGAACAACCCAAACTCGTCCGCATTGAATATGTCTCGAGGGGCGTAATCTTTAATCAGAGTTGGTAGGACCGTTTTATTCCAGGTTTCGGCGTCTTCTTCGTTGACCGATTCCGATTCGCCACAAATTTGTCGGTATATGATACCATTGCGAGACCTAAATCGGTCGATCCATCCGCTCGAACCAGAGAAGTCCTTGATTTCCAAGTTTTGTGCAATTTGATGAGCTTTTTCTGTAAGTATGGGACCACTTACTGGTAGGTTGGAAGCACGAGCTTGGTGCAGCCACTCGACTAGAATTTTCTCCAATTCTTCAAATTTTCCAGTCTTTATTTTCTTCCTCTTCGACCCTCCCTCTCTGGAGTTTTCTTCGATTTCCTTTCGATTTTTTAGGATTGTACGAAACGTAGAAACCGGCAATTTAAGTTCCGCTGCGATCTGAACTTGCGTGAGCACATGACTTTTGTCATCGTAGTGTTTTAAAATCTTAATTTTCTCACTAAGTGAGAGGGGTTGTCTTTTAATCTTGGTCGTCATACTTAATATGTATCTATCTAAAGAAACAAAGACCAAGTGGGAGGCACGCGTTAATTTCCGTAGTTCGCGACGGGTGATGTGCGCAACACAGAACAACAGACAGGACATGCGCGGGCGGCACCCGAATGCGAACTAGGTCACTGGTAAGTGCCAGTAAGTGGTAGGATGCGGAAGAGCTCGGGTGGTGCGGGCGGGGAAGCTTTTTGTTGAGGCGGGTCGGAGAGGGGCGGCGGATCGAGCGACGAAAGACGTCTTAAGCGGGATTGGGGTCGTATTAAGTGGGAAAAATTGTTCGGTAGAATTATTAGAATTATGGGACCGGCATTAAAGATCGTATTATGCGGGAAATCGTATTAACCGGGATCGTATTAAGCGGATTTTACTGTATATATATATATATAATTAGCAGTGCAGGACTTACGTAGAAGCTACACAAGCTATTGCTTAAGGCCTCCACTTTCTTGGCTCCCCAAATAAAGAGGTACGGGTGAGCAATTTACATATATAGTTAAATATACTGCAGCAATATCTCAAATAGCTTAGCGCGATATCAAGTCTAAATCTGGCGCTGATAGTTACATATTCCATTTAATTGAATTATATATCTATCAACAAATAAATTATTAGATGGTTTACCTACATTATTAAAACTTTTAAACTATGCTAAAGACCGTACTAGGGTTAAAGCAACTTATTATTCTGTTACTGAAACAAATAATCATCTCTTTCTCCGCATAACAAATTTCAAAACTTATTTTGCTCATGGTTTGAAGTCTCAATATGTGGAGGTTGCCGCGGTTGCCGCTTTCATACGTATGTATGCTTACTGCGCCTCGATCGCAGTTCTTTTGAACGTTTGGAAATGTGTACTTGTTAAGGTGGGTATACATTAGGTTCGCACATCAACTCTGCTCCGCGCATCTGCAAACGCTCCAGACTCCAGTAGTGGATACGTTCGCGCTCCTGGAGCGGGCAACGTTACACGCTCCAAGAGCGCCAATGTATTCACTACTGGAGCAGTTTGAGGTGCACGGAGCAGAGTTGGTGCACGAACTTAATGGATTCCCACCTTAATAAATATGTGGTTGAAGATGCGAGGGCTGAGTTGATGCGCGAACCTAGAAAGAACCGCTATCGCACCGCTGGAAAATTGAAATTTTATGCCTACCTTACGCCTCAACAAAAAGTTGTACCTAAATTCATCAAATTTGCATTCGCATACAATTCAAAAATAATTCAAAAGTTTTGAAAAACAACGATATCGCAACGAAAGCGTTTAAGCGTTCACTGTTAAAAAGTTGTGGCGTCAAGCTCTATCTAGCTGTCAGATGTCAAATTGCAGCGCGGCGGCTTCTGGCGGCGTCCTTCCCTTCAGCAGTTCTATGGCACACTGACTATGGCACTGTTCGTTTCTATGGTAGATTCTATTTAAAATTGATCGGCCTGTCGTCGTTTTTATTTGAATAAAACAAAAATGTCGCACAAAATGTTGGAACAAATGCTGCCGCGTTCGATCCTAATGTCGAACGGGAAAAGACTCTCGCTGGACGCGTTACTCCCCTTTGCAATCGTCCCCCTATTTTCAATCATAGGGGCTGTGTCTTTCTATTTGACCGTGGCGGTGTTTCTCACAGTCGGAGCCTTGTTGCAGTACCTGAGATGCGCGTTGCCGAACATCGTGCCGAGGACGCAGTTCTTTTTCATGTGGCTGCTGGCCTCTGTGCTCTACATGCTTTTGATATTTCACACAATCGTCATAACAAAACTGGAAATATTACCAGAGGAGCATTTTGCGTTGGTTGTGCTAATCGTTGTCAGTACGTATTTTCTGTACAGCGTGCAGAGGAAGGCGAAGGATACTTACAAACCGTTTTATGTGATGGTTGAAGGCCCGGATGAACCCTTGGCACATAACGGGTAGATATAAACACATACCTATACATTTTAAAAATAACGGAATTATTGCAGTATAGGAACCTTTCTCAAAAATAGAAAAAATAAAGAAATAGGTACTTATAGATTCGACCATTGTAATGCAAAAAAAAAACAAATTTACATAGATACAAAAAAAAGTTTTTTTAAACTCAGTTTTTAAGATTGTTTAAAAAAAACATCTGCCCTACCGCCAAATAGGTGTTTATGTATTAAAAAAAACTAAACCTTCCGAAATGTATGGGTTTGACGCTTTGAATGCCTATATCTCGCTTATCTATTGATACCGAATAAATATTATTGCAGATTCCGAATCAGCGTGGTGAATATAGTCGGGGGGTGACATCAAAAATCAACAATGTAGAACAGGTTCCTATACTGCAATATTACCAAATTAACAAATCTACGATCGGGAGCAATGAACCGAGGTCACCGACATAAACCTTATTATCTCAGAAACTAGGAATGCTAGCTTACTCAATATCTACTACATTAATAATGAATACTGAATACCAAAAAGACTTCTCAATTTTTTTATAACAGAAACTACACCAAAAACAAATGTTATCACTGGTTAAATTATTTGGTTTTTATAATCAATCAGTACTTTATAAAAAAACATTCATTATAATCAGTGTTATTATAGGTCGTCAAATATGTGGCTATTAGTTTTGCTGTCAGCGCAACCTGCATTTCTCAAGTGCGGAAGGGTTGCCAAATCGTACTATGGAGTTGAGCAAACTAATACCATATAGTATGAAGAATATAATTGTAATGTGCTATATGTTGCGCCATGTGAAAACTAAATTTTGGCCAGCAATGCCAGAGCCTTCAGGGGCTCGCCTAAGAATAAAAAATCTTAATAGCACATTACATGATAAAGTTGGCCACTCCATCTATACAGTTGAACTTTAAAGAAATCCGAAGATTTTAGAATACAAACTGAAAACTAAAGTATTTGTACATAACATTTTTTATGAGTAGTGCATAAAATCAATACTCATATGCAATTAGCTTAAAAAAACAATATCAACGGACTGCTAAAATATTTTATAGTCAATTTTGGTGACAATATTTCATAGCAAGAAACACTTTCGAAAAGTCAGAAACCTCGGCGTGCGAGTCGAAATCGCTTTTGACCAGTTATATTTTTTTTCAGAAGGATAGCTGAATTTAAGCTCAGCCCAGACGTCTACTTATCAAATGTATTCCATGTTTTAAATATTTTTTTCAATGAAAGAATATATTTGTTTGTTTCTACTCTTTATTGTGACGTTTCACAATGGGCGAGGTTTATTATCATACGACGATCTTTTACAACCAACCCTATTATGATGTGTTTTTATGTATGTGTGCGTGTAACATGTGTGTACAGTCGGCGCGCGAGCTCCGAAGAATCGGGGGCTGGGAAAGCGACTGGATTACGCCGCCCCCGACCGTCGCCTCATATCCCACACTCTCCTAGAGCGCGGGGTGTGGAGCGACGGTCGGGGGCAGCGTAGTCCGTCCTCTTTGTGAGCTCCCGATTCTTCGGAGCTCGCACGCGGACTGTAAGTGTGTGTCTTGTTATTGCATTTGATCGACAGAATTGAAATGCAACTCTGTAAATTTTATCCTAACAGAAAATGGTAACCCAGCCGGGAATCGGAACCCGGAACCTTACAATATAAGATCAGGCGATCTAACCACTATGCCACTGGGCCGTCTAGATATGTATTGCTTGATGAGTTGTCACAACTTATTTTTTTATAATTTGTGTCTACAGACTACAATAACAAATTCTGTATTTTTTTTCTTTTTAGTTTCATGAATGGCGGCAGTGCAGTACCAGAGGGGTATGAAGATTATGACGATAGTAGCTTCTGTGGAATTTGTATTGGAGATGTTAAAGGACAAGTGTTTCATTCTCTATGGTAAGTAAGGTTAACTATTTTCAGTCGCAAGTTCTACATTTGTCGCAAGTTCTACAGTCGCAAGTCGCAAGTTCTACAGTTATATAGCGCATTAAATTGCTCAGCGTAGTAATACGATTTAGCCATTAGGGTTTTACTACGAAACGCAACATGTGTATGGCACACACAGTTCCAAACATTCATTAATCGTCTCTTATGTTCAATGTACCATTATACCAATAAAATTAATTTGAATCTAAATCGACCATTTGCTACAAAATGTAATGTGTAGATGGCACTCATAGTTCTAAACATTCCTTAATCTTTTCTTATGTTCAATATGGCGGCATTCATGGTATAACAGTGTAGCGGAGCAATATAGATGGCGCTCTAAACACGCCTATACAAATCCTATCTCAAGCTAAAATAATAATATAATAACAAACAAAATTTTAAATCGTAGCTCTTATTATTTTAGTATTATTTACATAAGGATGTCAATTTTTAATTTGATATACAGGTTTCAATGCGTAATAATTACGCACTTTAATGTTCAGATAGACTAATAAAAACTTCTTAATATTGTTTATAACTAGCTTGAGAAGATTTATTCTGGACGTATCAGCAGAGCCGCCTGTCCAGAATAAATAATAATAGATTGCATTCCATTTCTCTGTATTAATTCTGTGATGTGATCAGCCTATATTTTATTTATTTTATTTATTTAAGAATTAATTACTATAAAACATTGATTTGCTTACAAAAATAACAGGAACCGAATGGAATTAAGGTTATATAAATGCAATAGATGGCATTGGTTAAATTATTGTGTTTTTATAACTAGTCCTATTATAAAAAAACCTACCATTATCGGTTTTATTAAAGAGAGCCAAATAAATTGCTTTTAGTTTCACTTTACAATGCAGCTGTAAACATTCGGTTCTTTCTCAATAAGAACAAACTCTCAGCTTAAACTATATTAAAATTCATCGACAATAAACCTATTACCTGTGGGTGGGTTTCTTTCTTTTAAGGTTTTGAAATGCATTTTGAAACAAAAATGTCTTGTTAGTTTATACTAAACTCCCACATTAACTTTCCGTTATTTGTTAGCGATTATTTACCAAATCTAAGTTACTCATATTTAAAAAATCACATTTTTGACCTAGTTACAGGAAAGTTACAGGACATAGAAGATTTTTCTTTAATCTTTCGCTTTAACCCCTTGAGTATGATACGACCAAATCAGGTTCTGAAACAATTATCCGTTAAGTATGATACGACCAGATCTGGTTCCGCGTTTTTTTCACTTCTTTGACGTTCTCATATTTATTCATAATTATCTAATTGTTTTACAAAATGATATTTCAATATTCTATATTTGAAATTTCAATGCAATCATTGTGCAGTTGTTCTTTTTATGATTGGTGTAGTAGTTTCGTAGTTATAGTACTTTAAGGTCGATGTCGCCGAAAATCCTGCAAAAGAGACAGATGCATCCATGAAAATACCCATTTACTCCAAGGGTTAAGACAGTATGTATTGTAGAGCACACTTTTATCTCTATATTAATATATATTAATAGTAGTATCTTTATATTTATTATTCACTGAAAAATAACATGGCAGTAAAGAAAAAACTATTATTTTTTCCAAAATACATTTTTAAACCTTATAAATATAAAACAATAATAGATTCTCACATACTTTATGATGACAGAGTTTAATCATGCTTGGAAAGCACAGACTGTTTAGTCTTGCATTTATATTTAACTTTCTATTTCTAACTTTCGTCTAGGCCTTGATATTCAACTTTCTATTTCTAACTTTAGTCTAGGCCTTGATATTTAACTTTCTATTTCTAACTTAAGTCTAGTCATTGATATTTAACTTTCTATTTCTAACTTTAGTCTAGGCCTTGATATTTAACTTTCTATTTCTAACTTTAGTCTAGGCATTAATATTTAACTTTATATTTCTAACTTTAGTGTAGGCCTTGATATTTAACTTTCTATTTCTAACTTTAGTATAGGCCTTGATATTTAACTTTCTATTTCTAACTTTAGTATAGGCCTTGATATTTAACTTTCTATTTCTAACTTTAGTATAGGCCTTGATATTTAACTTTCTATTTCTAACTTTAGTCAAGGCATTGATATTTAACTTTCTATTACTAACTTTCCTCTATGCCTTGATATTTAAATTTCTATTTCTAACTTTAGTCTAGGCCTTGATATTGGACTTTCTATTCCTAACTTTAGTCTAGGCCTTGATATTTAACTTTCTATTTCAAACTTTAATCTAGACATTGATATTTAACTTTCTATTTCTAACTTTCGTCTAGGCCTTGATATTTAATTTTCTATTTCTAACTTTAGTCTAGGCCATGATATTTAACTTTATATTTCTAACTTTAGTCTAGGCATTGATATTTAACTTTCTGTTTCTAACTTTGGTCTGGGCATTGATATTTAACTTTCTATTTAGCCAGTGTTCAATACTGATATCTTTTTATATGATAGGCTTCTCTTTTTTTCTGCAGGCTCGATTGCTGCATCACCACCAATAGCTACACAAACTTTACAATCGGAACTCTTATTGGGATCTGCGCATTCTTCTATGGAGCAAACTTGATGTTAACCTCCATATGCCAGCCGTTCATCGCTTTTGGCAGTTTTCTCCTTCCGGAGAATTGCAACAGCGTTTACATGTATTTTGAGTAAGTATAACAAAGCGAACCTACAACCATCGGCTATATATGGTATTAGATTGCTCATCTCCAATTGGCAACCTTTCTGAAACGGCAAAATACAGGTGGCTCAGATAGCATTGATGGCCAAACTAATAGCAACTTATTCAACCATAATTGATAATGGATGACATTGTTAACATTGATAATGAATGTTTTTATTATAAAGGACTGATTGAGTATAAAAACCCAATAATTTAACCGATGATAATAATAACATTCAATTATTTGTATCTATCTTCTATTGCATGTTTTATGTAGACTGATTGATGACGACTCGATGAGCCAGGATTTGTTTTGTACAGGGAACACTATAATACCAACTAAGCAAAAAAAAATTGTTCGCGCTCACTCAGCAATACACTGCCTGAAGGGGAATTTGAATTCCCATCGAATACGTAGGATATTCTCATACTTTACTCGACGACTTACAATCACTGAAACATTGTGCTCTCCAACAGCTCAACAGTATTATACGAATTTACTGAAAATGTAAACTTAATTTATGTGATAATGGGCCCGATTACGTTTCTTTGTGAACTAAAACTAAGATTAGTCCATGCGAACGAGACAGAGCAATACGTTAGAGCGGAATATGAAACAAACGATCGTTGCTAAATACTACCTGTCGAACTTATACTCGTCCGAATAAATTCGAGCATATTTCGTGCGGCGTAAGATTTGACCTTGGCGGGCAGTTTTAATGCGAAAAAGTGACAACCGGTCATCTCACACTCGCGTATTGCCCTGTCTCGTTCACACGGACTAATTTCCGATTTTAGTTCACGAAGAAACGCAATCGAGCCCATTGTGTGTGTTGCTACTTTGTGATACATCTTGCATTCTTTATTTCTTGAACTCATAATCATAATCATATTTATTTTTCAAAAAAGACTAGGTTTCTACAACAAACATAGGTAGATACCTAATCTGGTGAAATCGTGGAAAAAAATACATATTAGATAAATTACATATTAGTTAAATTTCAAAATGGAAAAAGGAACTGGTGGACAACCTGTGTTTTTTATACAACAACATTGACTTTGCACGTTTTTCCCTAATGGAAACGGGTTTAAGTTAATCTTTTTGTGATTAGTGAATAAAATCTTACTTTTAAGTAAATTCAATATAATTTATTTTAAAACAGTTTCGGTGATACTAGTTTGTGTAATGTTATCAATAAAATAATTACAAAAGAAGTCACACTGACAACGCACGTTTTTCCCTGTGCCTTTTATTTTATACCGTATCGCGCGTTTAGAGCGCCATCTACAATAGAAGAATAATCAATTTTTGGAACAGTGCCATCTACATGTTGCGTTTTGTAGTAAAATCCTGGTTTCCAAATTTTTGTACGTCATTGAGCAATCGCTACAATACGCTACATAATCTACAATACATTACAATACGCTACATAATCAATGGTACAACCCTTGATGAACTACTAAGAACTATAAAACCACTGAATATCAGAATGCCGCAGGGCCCGATAAAATACCTATAAAAGTATTAAAATTTGGAAGAATGAAAAAACCCTCCTTTTCCTCTCCAATAAAAGTTATATAACTGGCAATATTCCTATTCTCTGTTTGGAAATCAACTTTTGTAAAAACCCTGAAAAAGGTATATGCCAAAAGATGTATCGCAAATGGACTATTAGTGTAATGTCTCACCCCCTGTAACTCTTCATGCAGTGGTGATCCCAATGTTGGTGAATGGGGCAAATCCGACATACCTTTTTGTGTGTTCTTACGCTTTTTATAGTGAAAAACAGTGGTACCTCTGCTTTTCAATCTCTAGTTTGATATTTACTGCTTGTGCCGTAGATTCAATAAAGCACACTGAAGAAATGCCAGTGCTAGATAGAATTTAACATATATTTATCAGCAGTCGCATAACTGCGGTGGCTTTAAGAAATGCTGTTTTATTTGCTTCAGCGAGTGAAATCAAGTTAAGACAGAACTCACCATAAGGGACAATGTCCTCCATTGTTTATCAGACAATAAAAACCACAAATCAATTGAAATTATACAAGAAAATATCTACTCTGTCACTTATCCAAAAGAAACGGAACTAAATACGAAACACGCTCGCATTCTATATCCATAACGCAAACCTGGCTTAAACGTCAATACAATAGTCGTAAATATACATATATTATTGTTTAGGGTACTTTGCCACAGGTTAGAATGAGAGGACCACTGAGTTTGAAAGCCCCGTTGCAAGCCCATGTGTGCGAGCGAGATGATTAGCTGAACTGAACTTGGTAAGATTGCAGCGAATTGTCGCTTTGTTGATAAGCTGTTTTGTCGCGCGATCTGTGCCCGCTAGATAGCAATAGACGCTTGCAAATTCATATATTATATTAGTTTAGCGTTCTTTTTAGGAAGATTTTTAAGAAATAAGGCAAGCCGGGCTTTTCGGCTTGTATGAAGGAACCGCCACTGTCTTCATGGAAATTAAACACACCAGAATTTATGATCAAATCGAGGAACAAGTCAGTAATACACAATTTATGTTTTGCAATAATCTAGGTGCAAAAGAAGCAACATTTAGTATACAGGTTCTGGACCAGAGATGTAGAGATTTTGTCCACGCAGTTTACATGTGTTTTACCGACTTTGAGAAGATTCTGAAGTGGAAATTCTCCAATCATTACTAATCTCTACTGGCGCCGAAGAGTGCACATCAAGGTTAGCCAGAATATTTCTGAAGAGGTGGCTATATGGGGCGGAGTTAGACATGGTTGCATAATATCACCTATTTTGGTTTAGTTCTATGTGTAGAATCACTCACATGTCCGGTGCTCACTAATACATACTAACCCAGTAGGTATACCTGGAACCTACATCCATTTTATTTATTTTTTTAATTTAGGTAAAAACAGTCATATGCATTTGAGTGAAAATAATACATAATACAAATAGACCTATATTACCATTAATTACTACAAAACATAAATAGTAGCAAAGAGAAAATGACCATCAAAATTAAACTAACAAGTTATTAAACCAAGCAACCAAACCAAGTAATGCAACCAAAAAACAAAAAGTTTTACTTAACCCTTCAGGCCTCGGCCCCTCAGCCGATTGACAAGTTGATGTCCCAAAAAATTTTAGTAAAAATTAGTTAAAAAATTGAATTATGACACTGTCTCACCAAAACATTAATTACTGCCAAACCACTGTACCCATAATTAAAATAAAACATGTTAACATAATAAAACATATTAAAATAAAACAAATTAAATTAAAATAAAATTTAAACGGGGCCGTCACGCTGAATCGTGTTTTGGCCGATATCGGCCAATCGGGACCTGAGGAGTTAAAAAAAAATTAAACTATAAGCTAATGCAACAACAAATCGCCTAATTTTTTCCTAAAACTAACCAACGTGTCGGAAAATATGTCGAGGTCATTCGAAGCTTTATTATAATGTAAACATGACCGTCTGAAAAAGGTATTTTTCGCATAGTTCGTGTGAAAAGAGGTTATATAAAATGTATCTTTTGAACAAGAAGAGGGAGACCGAAGAATTTTAAAAGGAAATTTGCCCAAAAGGGGTGCAGAATTAATATGATTAAGACTATTTCTCTGATGTGGGTGCAAAGATAGGAGCAATCTAGCCCTGAACAATTCTGTGGTATGATTAGAACAGACAGATAATAGCCAAATAACAACAAATCAGAACCTATGAGAGAAAGGTTGAACTATCACCTAAGAAGGTTAGTAACATCATATTATCCAAGAGAATGCTGTGATTCTTGGGAAGTCTCAGGTTAGACTGGGTAAATAAAGAGGTATGCTAAATCACAAAATAGAGCGATCAAGACTCATCGCAATGATTAAAAGCAACACAGCTCGTACCTACAACCCATTTACTACCATCTATTAGGTATGAAAAATTAATACGAAATATCCCAAGTCGCACAAATTGGCGACATAAAAGTCACATTTTCGCTACAACTTTTAGTCACAAGAACTAGTAATATAGTAGTCATATAACGTCTATACAACCGGATTAGGCACATTTTATACGGCTTTTAGCTGAATAGCAGTCATAACAGCTACCTTCGGTGGTATAAGAAAGCCGAATAAGCGCTTATAAAGTACTTATAGCACATGCTGTAGCGCCCTTTTATATAGCCAGCGGTTGTAAAAGTGTCTCCAATTGATACTTTATAACAACTTCTAGTCGGATAAAGTCTTGCATGGAATCAGACCAAAGCTACATGATCATTTGCCGTTGCAAACATAGAAGTCTTAATGTCTACTAATATATTTTATTGACTATAAAGTTATTATATTTTCACTCTAAAATGATTGTAAAAACAAGCATTTTTTTCCGCTAATATTGTGTATTAGCGATATTTTACCTACCGCTAGATGGTGCAGCGCTCTTAACGCTTCTCAAACTTTTCTTCAACAGAAAAGATTACAAAATTGAAAAAAAAAAAGTTTTTTTTTGTTTTTTCCTAATGTTTTTTTTAATCAAAAGTTGCTCAATTCGTCGTACTGATTCAATCACTACAAGTGTCACTAATTTGTATGTTCTCACCCTGTATGTTCTGTGGGTCTTGTCATCGCTTATAATAATTTATTTTTCTCTTGTTTCAGTTTCTCAACGTGTTTTGTTGCCGGTACCTATTCCGTTCTCATCGGGGTTCTTCTCATAATATTCATGCTCATGCAATTTCTCGAAAACGTCAGACGACCGACTATATTTAAGGCTTAATTATAGAGTTTTGTTCTTATCACTGCCATCTGCTTTTTTTTCTAGTCTTCAAAGAGCCACGCGGCAAATTTTTATCTCGAATTGATGGTGCTTTATCTCGAATTATAATAACCATTTGTTAAGTATATAGATAATATTTTTGCAGGAACAAAAATGATTAAATTAATTATTGTTATATATTGCACAAGAATTATAATAAAATTGAAGGTAATGTTTCAATCGGTTCTTTGTTTATTGTTGCGGCTGCCCAACTCTATGAGTCGACTCCGTGATAATGGTAGTATAACGCCCAGCTCTATTACTGTCATGGCCGCCAGGCCGATTTGTTCGTGGCGTTGCGGCGATTTTGCCGCATTTTATTTTTTGTGTTAATGAGCCCATAAAACAGTTTTATTCAGCCGAGAAACACAACTAAAGGTAAGACATATTGATTTTTATGCAGAACTGCCGCGAAGACGCTGTAATATTCGCGAGTTGCGGATTGCAAACGTAAAATAAAAGAAACACGATGCGGAGTTTGGATGGAAAATTTCCGTGAAATGCCAAAATTATGAGGTTATTTTATTGAAATATTGATGAGATGGAGACGCCGAAAGGTCGAATTGCCGATATTACGGCTTGAAGACGTTACTTCGATTATATTTTTTGGAATTATGTATGATATCCGGTACCTCGTCAATTAAAAAAAACACGTAGTGTGTTTTATTTTAAAACAAAACACTACTAAATTCGATCATTTTAATGCTAAATCTAAGAAAAAATAGCGTCGAATACTTTTTTATTGTTAAAAAACTAACAAGCTACCACCATATCTGTATGAATTGTTTTTAAAAATGCTCAAAAACTAACCTAATTACCGAAATGTAGGCGTTAATTCATTGTTTTTAAAACTACAAAAAACTAACCTAACCTACTGAAATGTCGGTATTTAAAGCTTCTTTAAACGCCTATATCTCGCTTATTTATTGAGGCCGAAAAAAGACTTGCAGTTTCGGAATCAGCGTGATGAATAATCGATCGACATCAAAACATCAACAATGTAGAAAGTAGTAAAGTGACCGCCTTGCCGGTGGGCACGTTGCGTCGGTTTCAGGCGAGAGCATGTCTCTGCCGCCGTACCTGCTGGGGCCCAACCCCTGGGCGGTGATGGCCCAGCAGCAGCTGGCGGCCGTGCAGGCGGCGCACGCGCAGGCGGCGCACGCCCAGGCGCACGCGCACCTGCACGGGCTGCCGCTGCCCCACGGGCTGCACGCGCTGGCCCCGCAGCCCCCGCCCCTGCTGCCGCCCCACAAGCCCGACTTCATGACGGAGGACAAGCTGCACGACAAAGGTACTCGCTATTCTATATTCCTCGTTGCGGCCGCAGGAGGGTTCGAGCCGACGAGTCCCGAGGACGATAGCCAGTTTCGCCCGTGCATAAAGAGATCTACGTATCGTAGATCTATTTGTGAAACCTTGTCCGCGCTAAAAAATCAAATCTGTGTTTTTTATTGTTTTTGGAATGAAATCACGCTCCGGAACATCTGCCCGTGTCCCGAAGCCTCGAATTGCTTAATTTTCTTGTCATTCTTATTGCAGTGGCATCGCGAGTTGATGATTTAATCCGGCGATACCTCTCACGCGTTCGGCGGTAATTCTTCTCGAACGATTTAATCATTTGACAGTTTTAATCGTTACTACTAAAGTAATATATTTTTTTTTAATATGCGTCCCATTTACTAAACTAAAAAAACATCTCGTTAATGAGGTAATTCATCTTTATCCATGCCCTGAAAAGTTTGCTCGTTGGCGCGTACGAGGTCTCGCATACGGAGCGACGATTCTTTTCATGATGTATGATTATTTTTATTTTCTCTAATAGCTCAAAAATGGCAGCAGCTGCAAGCGAAGCGCTTTGCGGAGAAGCGCAAATTCGGCTTCGTGGACGCTCAAAAAGAGGACATGCCCCCCGAGCACATCCGAAAAATCATCCGCGACCACGGCGACATGACGAGTCGCAAATACCGCCACGACAAGCGCGTCTATTTGGGAGCCCTCAAGTACATGCCGCACGCCGTCATGAAACTCCTGGAGAACATGCCCATGCCGTGGGAGCAGATCCGCGACGTCAAAGTGCTGTACCACATCACCGGGGCGATCACCTTCGTCAACGAGATCCCCTGGGTCATCGAGCCCGTTTACATCGCGCAGTGGGGCACCATGTGGATCATGATGAGGAGGGAGAAGCGCGACCGCAGGCACTTCAAGCGGATGCGCTTCCCGCCGTTCGACGACGAGGAGCCGCCCTTGGACTACGCCGACAACGTGCTGGACGTGGAGCCGCTCGAGCCCATCCAGATCGAGATGGACCCCGACGAAGACGACGCGGTCGGCTCCTGGTTCTACGATCACAAACCGCTCATCGACTCGAAATTCGTCAACGGATCGACGTATCGAAAGTGGAATCTGACCCTTCCCCAAATGGCGACGCTGTACCGCCTCGCCAATCAACTCCTCACCGATTTGGTCGACGATAATTACTTTTATCTGTTCGATTCGAAGAGTTTCTTCACGGCTAAAGCGCTAAACATGGCCATACCGGGCGGCCCCAAATTCGAACCGTTGGTGAAGGATAACTCGGCGGGCGACGAAGACTGGAATGAATTCAACGATATAAACAAGATCATTATAAGGCAACCGATTAGAACCGAATACAGAATCGCTTTTCCGTTTCTCTACAATAATCTACCGCATTACGTCCAACTTTCTTGGTAAGTCACTTAGAGTAATAATGTAGGGTTGGTCTGGCAATTGACGGATCCCACCGTGAAAAAAATCCGGCTCTTTGGCCGCTATCCGTGCATCGATCCATTTTTTGACTTCATCGTAATTGAAGAAGTGCCGTTTAGCCAGGCCATGTTGCATCGATCGAAAGAGATGGTAATCGGAAGGAGCAATGTCTGGGCTTATACGGCGGGTGGGGTAGGATTTCCCATTTTAGCGTTCTAAGTACATTTTCTCCAATTAACCGAATCAATTGGGTCTGGACCCCATTCAGATAATCAAATATTTGGATAATTGGATTATTTCCGAAAATAGGGTCTGTTTATATTAATTACTGTATGCATGTTGAAAATGGGAGAAAAAAACTATTTTCAAAGCAAAACAGCTTATGGTCCCGTGTCTGCTTCAACTTCGACATTCAGGTCAATCTTTAAAATTTATTTTTTTGTAGTCAGCCAACGCACCCTCTACCAAAAGTTTTCTTAAATGTTGTCTTTTGAAATGGCGTTTCATGGTTTCTATGACAGACTGATCCATTGGTTGCAACAAGATTGTAACGTTTGGCGGTAAAAAGATTGTTTTAAACTGGCCATTCCCTTTTTCCAACAATTCTTCGGTGGGATGAATTAGTGCATTATCAGTACGTTTCCTTCCTATTTTTATTTCCATTTTAATTTAGGATAATCAGCAATTCGGATAGTCGGAGGTTTGGATAATTGGAGTTCTACTGTTGTTAAATTCTTGACTACCTATGTATGTTAAGTAGTAGTAGTAACGAAACTTACTACCTAAACCTAACCTAACACAATTATTTTGACACATTTAGCTGTCAATTGGACTCGACGAAAATAATGTTATGTAGTAGGATAGCGACAACCACTACGGTTAACATTTTCCTTCCAAATGTAACTATTACTTCATATCGATCTTACAAGATTTTAAAATTTAAATTGGTGACTTTCTCCTAAAGGTACCACACGCCGAATGTAGTGTTCATCAAGACGGAAGATCCTGACTTGCCAGCGTTCTACTTCGATCCGCTCATCAACCCGATCTCCCACCGCCACGCCGTCAAGAGCCTGGAGCCGGTTCAGGAAGAGGATGACTTCCAGCTTCCCGAGGAAATTGCTCCGTTCCTGCAAGAGACCGCCCTCTACACCGATAACACCGCCAACGGAATCTCGTTGCTGTGGGCACCGAGGCCTTTTAATATGCGATCAGGTATTTATTTTATTTATTTTTTTAAGAATAAATTTTTATAAAACGTTGATTTTGCTTTCAAAAATATCAGGAACCAAATGTCAAAACCTCATGCTTATTTGATTCTGTCACCCAACTGGGACTAACCCATTTTAGGGTGGACAGGGCTCTAATATAACATATATTTTTTTAAGTTGTAAAATGCTCACTAAAAACTAAAATGACTTAAAATGTGGTCCTCAAAAAAACAAACGCATTTCTTCCACGGCCAACTGCACAGACACATAATTTTCTATATGCATTCAATTATATCCCGTTCTAAATTTCACCATAACATGGCTGCTGCACCCAGGGTTGGCTCCCGACAAGGGGACTCCTCAACGGTCAACAGCATGAACACGAAATTCTGTATAGCATTCAATTATGATAGCCCGTTTTAAGCTCCACTATTACATGGCTGCTGCACCCAGGATTGGCTCGGGCAGAGCATTTTAATAAAAGCTTGTTTTTAAAAATGTGTTTTTACTATTAACCCCTGGAGCCGCGAGATTTCGCGAGCGCATGTCTTTGAAAGACTATGTATAATTATGGAAATTTTAGATTTATTATGGCGGCCTACCAAAATATTAATTTCTCCCAAACCGTTGTTGCACTTTAGAATTGTTGCATATTAGAACTTTAGAATACTAACTTTAGAGTCCGATCGGTCCCAACGAGGCAACTGTTCTTTTGAGTCCGATCGGTCCTTCTAAGGCTCGAGGGGATAACTCATTTCATTTTACCCCTGGGAACATTGCTTCAGTGTGCTATTTTCAACATTTCGTTAAAACTTCGTATTTTCCTTTGGTCGTCCTGAGTTTGACAACGGCTGAAAGCTGGTTTACATTGAGTCAGTTACAGGCGTCAGTGCTGGCGCTGAGAACTGACTCGCACTGTTTACACAGTCAGTTGTGGGTGTTTTTTCACGGTGTACGCACTTTATTATAGTCAGTGGGGAAAAAATAATTACTGAAAATGGCAGAATTTGATACGATTGAATTATTTGTTGAGATATTTTCCTATCTGCTGTTCAAAGGTTACAATTAACCCCTGGAAGGCCAAAAACGCCAATCGGTTATGTATATATATATATATATATATATATATATATATATATATATATATATATATATATATATATATATATCTTGTTAGTCATGTATGTATATCTATTATATAAATATGATTTACATGACTAACAAGATTATTTATAATTAATTATTAATAATAATATTTACAAAATCCACCAAAAATTTACGGCGCTGTTTTTGCGCACGAAGGCTGGCTCCCAAAAGATTAAGAGTTGTCGGAAATGTTAGAAGAAGAGGAATCGAACAGAAACATAATTTTTGCTAGTTATAATTTTCAACACCATGCAACGTTACTCTTCTAGGCAGTGCCAGGGACTGACCAACTAATGACTTTGGCGTTTAGACATGTTCAGTACCGCTGGCGCAGGTGGCGGGAGGAGCGAACTGACTTTAAAATATATAACTGGCATATTGAAGTCAGCACTGATGCAACAGCGCTATAATAACTTAAAATTAATTTACACGATGGCAGTGCCGGGACAGCACTGACTTGTTTTGAATTTGAAGTCAGTAACTGACTTAATGTTTATCGGCCTTGACAGCTAACATTTTTCTTTTTAAAGGTTATTAGTGTTGCAAGAAAAGAGCCCACCAATGCAATTACGAGCCAAAGTTAGGGTATATTTTTACCACAATCTGCCACAGCTGTGAAGACCATCCTGGCGCATGGTCTTTATATTTTTGCAATCTTCGCTTTCTAACATATATTTGCTATTTTCAGGCCGATGCCGCCGTGCGATTGACGTTCCTCTCGTCAAGACCTGGTACAAGGAGCACTGCCCGCCTGGCCAACCTGTCAAAGTGAGAGTATCATACCAAAAACTTCTGAAGTACTACGTACTGAACTCACTCAAACATAGAGCGCCAAAACCGCAGAAAAAAAGGTAATCACTGCCATATTAACCCCTCAAGCACGTAACATCCATTTGGGGACATGTATGGCGGCCGCCTAACAATCCGTAACATCCGATTTTGGATATCGCGCTCGCCGCTGCGAAAAATGCAATTTACGATTCGAATCGTCGTACTTTAATGCTTTCTGACCGCGGGACGACATGGCCAAATAATCTTTCATTCGCCGGCCAACGACGATAACATCGACCGCCGATTTAAAAACTCAGCATTAGACGTCAAAACAGCAGTGTCGATCGGCCCCCCCGCGGCGGCGTATAGGTTCCGCGAAGTGTTTGTTTTGTGAATTGTTTTGTGGATATAAGTGCAGTGTATACCGGATAAAAGTAAGTAATTTCCCTTTTTAAGTAGTTTAGCCATTAGGATTATTCAATTTCCACAATCAATTTGCTGTTTTTCACGAATTTTCGAAGAAAACACTTTGTCAACAATGGCCAACAATGTGAAAAAATGGCCGTTTTTATTTTGTAATGTTTGTGAAATATCCCTATATATCGCGAAACATGACGTAATGTCGCTTTAATTTACTAATAAAATAGGTATTGCTTCATTTACATCCTAAGTTATCACATAATTAGGCGTATTTTGAACATTATATGTTGTTTTTCTAATATGGCTCGCGAAAATGAAACTTGTTTTGATAATTACTATGAGAGAAAAAAGTGCGATTTTCCATAGTTTTTCGATGAAATGTGACTCTTTGGAGTATAGTAATTAGTTATTAGACATATAATAAGTCTATGATAAGACAATATAATTGAAAAAATCTAACGAATTTTATATTATGGGCATTCAAAGTTTATTATTAGGTTCGAACGCGGAAACTCTCAAAACTTTAGATTTTTCTATAATATCAGACAAAGGTCAAAGTTCTGGTGTGATTTCTAAGAAGAAGTGATGTAGTAATAAAGTTATTTTGAAAGAATTTCATATAAAAAAATACCATAAGTAGTCACAAATTAAAAATTAAAAAAATTTTTTTTTACGAGAATAAATAAAATTTTTCTTGGCTGAATAAATAAATATTTTTTCCGTATTTTTGTATGCAAATAAGTAAAAAAAAAATATCGTTTTGGTAAAGCATTTAATAAAGAACATAACTGTATTTACAATTTTTGATATTTACAAAAACTGTATTTACAAAAAAATCGAAATGATTTTATAGGCGAGTTTTTTTCAGTTTGCCAATTTTGTAATATTTATTCATTATTATCTTAATTGTTTTACGAGATAAGGTTATAATGTTTTATATGTCAAATTTCAATGCGATCATTTTTCTCTTTATCTTTTTTTATTCCGTTTAGTGGTTTATAAGTTATGATCGTTTTTCTCAAGGCCGTTGACTCGCGTCGATTTTTTGCGCGCGAATATGTCGCGCGCAAAAGTGATAGGTGTTTTTACCTCGCAACGTGAGGGGTTAAATATGTTTATAATCCTCTCCTGTTTATTATCTATTTATTTCCGCAAAATAGAGTAGTGTACATATGAAATAAACAACCATTTGAATAAATTAGTGCAAGCTCTTGTCAATCAATTTATAAAAAACCCACTCGATTTCTACCTAAAAACTTGTTAATATTGTTTATGACTAGCTTTACAAGATCTGATCTGGACGTATCAGCAAAGCTACATTACCAGAATAAATAATAATAATGATAGTTGCTGTTTTTTTATACTGGTCTTTTTGAACTGAAATAATTTCGGTTTGAGTTGGAATTCAAAATTCAAATAAAATTTATTTCAAAGTCATGTTTTTTTCATTTTCAAAACCAGGCTTTCATTTGTCTCTTTGTCATTTGTTATTTTTTTTATATTTTCGGGTGTGCAATCGAGGAAATACTGAAAATTTACTTTATTTTGAAATGAGGTGCTGGGCTATACATTACAATTTCTTGTGGTTCGGTACAACAGTTAATGCAAATATGTACTATCGAGAACTGCGAACAATGGATGGATGGAGAAGCTCGCAACTACAAAACTGAGCCCACACACTTTACAGCAGCAGGAGTTGCGACTGGAGACTGTTCATCACCCGTCGTGCTCACCAGACCTTGTTCCAACAGGCTTCCAATTTTATTTACGGAATTTGTAGATCTTTTTACAATCAACTCCAAAGAGACAGTGAAAATCAACTCCAAAGAGACAGTGAAAAATGCGCTCAAAGCAATTATTGATTCCTTTTCTCGAGAGTCGTAAAGCAGCGGCATTAACCAATTCTTATTAAAATAGCAAGTCTAAAGATATTTTTTTATAATGCGGTACACTCACCGGTTTGTCTTTTTTTTTAGTTGAGGCATTGCTTAAATAGCATATTAGATTGCTCAATGCAGTACTGCGATTTGGCAGCTAGGATTTTACTACAAAATGCAATGTGTAGACGGGGCTCTATTGTTCTAATATTTTATTATTATTCTTTGGTCAATATGGCTGCGTTTGTTCTATAACAGTAGGGCGGCGCACTTTAGATGTCGCTCTAAACACGCCTATACGGTATCCTATCTGGAAATAAAATAATATAATAACAAGGGATTTTTAAAATCATTTCTCTTATTATTTTAATATTGTTTCCATAAAGATGTTACAAAAAAATACATTTATTTTTCCACAATGTTTTTATCAAAAGTTGCTTATTTGCTTGTACTGAATCATCCACTTCATGGATGCCGGTTAATTAAAACTCACCCTGTATACCATTCAACCAATCGTCATGAAATTTGGTATCCATAGTTATTTGAGCCCGGATAATATTTTCCCTATCCACTTTATTATAACTCGCCACTAGATGGTCCTGCAGCACATCAACTTCTATACCCTTCAACCGATCGTCGTGAAAATTGATTTACATAGGTATTTATGCACGGATACCAGTTTTGCACTATCTACTTTATTTTAACTCTCCACTTAGATGTCAATGCAGCACATCAACTTCTATATCGTTCAACCGATATCGTAATAACAATAATTGGTATACATAGGTATTTGAGAAAGGGTAATATTTTCGCTCTATCCACTCTGTAGTAACTTGCCACTAGATAGCGCTGTTTAACCGATCACCATGAACCCGCCATGAATGCCACCAGGGCAACACTGGGTAATACTAGTACCATATATTTTTCGATAAAAAAAATTGGTTCAAAATTTCTTTCATAGAATGGTAAGTTCGTTCATAGATAAGACTAATAATAAATTAACTTTTTTTTAGGTACCTCTTCCGCTCATTCAAGTCGACGAAGTTCTTCCAAACGACCACAATTGATTGGGTGGAAGCCGGTTTACAAGTGTGTCGGCAGGGGTACAACATGCTCAACCTGTTGATTCATCGTAAGAATCTAAACTACCTGCATTTGGACTACAACTTCAACCTGAAACCAGTCAAAACTCTAACCACTAAAGAGAGGAAGAAGTCGCGTTTTGGAAATGGTAAATGTCTAAAAAAAAAAATTCTATTTGCTATGAAATGTTATTCAATATTTTTTGTGAGTCGGCATTCCTATTTGAGGAAAAAAAAACAATGGCAATTATTTATTTGAAATATGTAATTTACAGTGAAGATCCTTAAAAGATAGTATATTATGATGTACGGCCACTGGGGACAACATGGTGGACAACAGCTGACCTTAGCATATTACATACGTCAGGAAACAGAGCAGAAATGAGATCATGAGACACATTACAGAGTTCAAGCAACATATCCCAGTTTTTCCCCTCCATATACTGCTGACAAAGTCGAGCATTCTTAGGAATATATATGTACCTACTGATGCAGCAAGTGGAGTTTATCGTTTAGGGTATTCTTTTTGTTTAAATAGTTATTAAAAATACAATGCCTGGATGTGTTAGGTGCCCTAGGGGTTATGGGTAATTAGCCGTCTTAATAGTATATAGCTCAAACGGCTCATAATAGAGATCAGTCGTTCAGATCAAATGTTCTACATAAAGAGATCTTTCCGTTGGTATAGGATTTACAGCTATTGGAAAAGTGGTCTCAAAATTCCCATTCTCTTTTACTCAATTTTTGTGTGAACTAACACAATAAATAAAGGTAGAACCTGGTAGACGAGTCTTTGAACTGTATGAGGGCATTTTTTAAATAATAAAAAAAATACAAAACTGATTGTTGGTCGGCAAAAACTATTTTTGCCGGATCTCCGCTGCTTGTGCATATTTCGTACAACTGTGTATCACATTATTGCATCTTAGCCATGGATTTTTTTTGTCGTTAAGGGGTCATTCACATATAAGGTAATCACGTTTTTGGGATTTTCAAACCCCCCCCCTCCCCCATGTCAGCAGACGTAATCAGCGCCTGACCCCCCCCCCCGTCCCCCCCCCCCCCCCGTCCCCCAAGATTACATAATCAACCGAATTTGTGGAAAATGTGAAGAATCGTGAACTCAGCGGTTGTAAAGTGTTTGAAGACTCTTCCACAATGAGGCAGAACTCCAAATCCTTCGTGCACTTTTTGTATTTCTTTTAAACTGCCCCCACTCCTCGTCGCCTCGCTGTTCAGCCTCCGGTCCCGAGAGGAGTGAAAACGCTTTGTCGTATGTACTGAGAAACTCCATGTGCCATAGTTGATGCGCCTTACAAGCACGTCAATGTTTCCGCAATGGAGTTGGAGGGTGCAGCGGCGCGCTAGTCCAGAGTTGCAGCGTGCCACGACGCAGAGCGGCCACCGGCATGCCAGCGCGCGCAGAAACAGGCCCGGGCGATTCAATCGCAGACGGGCGCATGGAGTGTATACTCTCATCGCGCGTGCGGGGTATCCGGCTCGGTACTGCACTTTTTTAGTGCAGGTTTAGACCAAAAAAATTGCGATGCGGTGACCAAAGTGGATTACGTAATCAGGATGGGCACCCCCTCCTCCCCCCCCCCCCCTTGTAATCAAGTGTAAGCCTCAGCTCCAACCTCCCAACACTTTTCCTCGATGATTACGTAATATGTAGACGGCCACTAACTTTTTTTTTATTATGTTACATTTTCTAAAATAGGAATGAATATGGTCACCTCTTTTGCATGACTATCTTTCAGCATTGGCAGTTTTAACCGATTTGTAGGTAGGTACTTATTTAATCCAAATTCTCTTTTGCAGCATTTCATTTATGCCGTGAGATTCTCCGATTGACAAAGCTCATAGTAGACTCACATGTTCAGTATCGATTGAACAATGTAGACTCCTTCCAACTGGCTGATGGATTGCAGTACATTTTCGCCCACGTCGGGCAGCTGACTGGCATGTACCGGTACAAATACAAGCTAATGAGGCAAATTCGAATGTGCAAGGATCTGAAACATCTCATCTACTACAGATTCAATACTGTGAGTTCTTCATCAGCAATATCTTATAAAAATGATTAATTTCGAATGCAGAATATTTTAAGTTGTGATGTTCTACAAATGGATATTCTATACCACACAAAATTTTTGATATAGTATTCCCTAATATCGTATTGAGTTAGTCCTTAAAATTTCAAAATGTACTGCTGCAAAATGTTCCAAATATTGTTTATTAGGCTGGCTTTCTGAATTATTATAGTTTTAGCAAGCTGCACATATGAGAAGAAATTGAATTATATAAAGTTTTTATTGTTATTTTCATATAATTCTCAATTATAAACAAAATTATAAACTGGCTTAAAATCGTTTTTAGGTGGGCATTATCTATCCTTATGGATTTTAGGTAAGATATATAATTTCGGCTGCTGTACGCTGCGTGGTTTGGTGAGATATGCTATTTCTGGGATGGAATTGATGAATTTATTAATTACTTCTCTCGTTTGCCTGGTAATTTTGATTACAATTCATCTTCTCGTATGTGTTAGTGTATTCTAGGAGCGACCCAATTTATTGCTTGTATTCTGCAATGGAAAACTACAGATGCGTGTTTTTTTCGACCCGCAGCACAACTATACTCTTGTTATCCCGCAAAGATTTTAACCCTTTTCTTTGGGCGGCTGTGGCGTTCTGCTTTGCGTACGAAAATAGCCACATCCTGTCACATTGTGTTTTGAAGCTTTTTGTTTCTTTTTTAACCCTTGGAGTAAATGGGTATTTTCATGGATGCATCTGTCTCTTTTGCAGGATTTTCGGCGACATCGACTTAAAGTACTATAACTACGAAACTACTACACCAATCATAAAAAGAACAACTGCACAATGATTGCATTGAAATTTCGAATATAGAATATTGAAATATCATATTGTAAAACAATTAGATAATTATGAATAAATATGAGAACGTCAAAGAAGTGAAAAAAACGCGCGACCAGATTTGGTCGACTCGTACTCAACGGATAATTGTTTCGCGACCAGATTTGGTTGACTCATACTCAACGGGTTAAAGCTCAAGAAACATTTCTTAAGCTTTAAAAAAAACATTAACCCGTTGAGTATGAGTCAACCAAATCTGGTCGCGAAACAATTATCCGTTGAGTACGAGTCGACCAAATCTGGTCGCGCGTTTTTTTCACTTCTTTGATGTTCTCATATTTATTCATAATTATCTAATTGTTTTACAAAATGATATTTCAATATTCTATATTTGAAATTTCAATGCAATCATTGTGCAGTTGTTCTTTTTATGATTGGTGTAGTAGTTTCGTAGTTATAGTACTTTAACCCCTCACGTTGCGAGGTAAAAACTCACCTATCACTTTTGCGCGCGACATATTCGCGCAAAAAATCGACGCGAGTCAACGGCCTTGAGAAAAACGATCATAACTTATAAACCACTAATCGGATTAAAAAAAGATAAATAGAAAAATGATCGCATTGAAATTTGACATATAAAACATTATAACCTTATCTCGTAAAACAATTAAGATAATAATGAATAAATATTACAAAATTGGCAAACTGAAAAAACTCGCCTATAAAATCATTTCGATTTTTTTGTAAATACAGTTTTTGTAAATATCAAAAATTGTAAATACAGTTATGTTCTTTATTAAATGCTTTACCAAAGCGATATTTTTTTTTTACTTATTTGCATACAAAAATACGGAAAAAATATTTATTTATTCAGCCAAGAAAAATTGTATGTATTCTCGTAAAAAAAAATTTTTTTAATTTTTAATTTGTGACTACTTATGGTATTTTTTTATATGAAATTCTTTCAAAATAACTTTATTACTACATCACTTCTTCTTAGAAATCACACCAGAACTTTGAGCTTTGTCTGATATTATAGAAAAATCTAAAGTTTTGAGAGTTTCCGACTTCCGAACCTAATAATAAACTTTGAATGCCCATAATATAAAATTCGTTAGATTTTTTCAATTATATTGTCTTATCATAGACTTATTATATGTCTAATAACTAATTACTATACTCCAAAGAGTCACATTTCATCGAAAAACTATGGAAAATCGCACTTTTTTCTCTCATAGTAATTATCAAAACAAGTTTCATTTTCGCGAGCCATATTAGAAAACAACATATAATGTTCAAAATACGCCTAATTATGTGATAACTTAGGATGTAAATGAAGCAATACCTATTTTATTAGTAAATTAAAGCGACATTACGTCATGTTTCGCGATATAACGGGATATTTCACAAACATTACAAAATAAAAACGGCCATTTTTCGCGAGCCGTTTGGTTTTGCCAAAGTGTTTTCTTCGAAAATTCGTGAAAAACAGCAAATGGGCTGTGTAAATTGTTTAATCCTAAGGCCTAAACTACTTAAAAATGGAAATTACTTACTTTTATCCGGTATACACTGCACTTATATACACAAAACAATTCACAAAACAAACACGTCGCGGAATTATACGCCGCCGCGGGTGGGCCGTTTCGCGACTGTCGTCAGAAATGAGGTCATCGATTTTGTAAGGGATGTAGTAATTCATATTTCTAACATCGCATGCGGCAATCGAGCAATTTCATAGTGTTGCATATTTGGCTATATTATGGCATCATTCGATAGAATATACAATCGCATTTCGAAATTTAAACGACATTTTCGTAAGAGCCGAGCGCGATATCCAAAATCGGATGTTTCGGATTGTAGGCGGCCGCCATACATGTCCCCAAATGGATGTTACGTGCTCAGCGGGTTAAGGTCAATGTCGCCGAAAATCCTGCAAAAGAGACAGATGCATCCATGAAAATACCCATTTACTCCCAAGGGTTAAATACGGAACATCGCACAATCTGATTTTAGGGTACCAATCTATGAAATTTTGGTATGGAATGGTATATCTATCTGTCGTTTAATGTTCTCTTTCGACGTCTATATATTTTTCTTCAAAATATTCTGCATTATAAATGAATCATATGTATAGTACTTAAAATATTTCTAAATCATGATGAAATGCGTAGGGGTATCGAAGCCGGTGAATCCATGTGCGCCGGGGGCTCTGCTTCGCATCTTCGTCAATGCGTAGATCACCATTGGCGGAATCGAACCTAGCCTGATCAACCGTTTGCTGAATTTATATCTCTCTCAACCCTGCCCGTTCATCCTCAAAATTACCATGGTATTATGAAATGTCCTAATTTCAGGGACCTGTCTCCAAAGGACCTGGCTGCGGATTCTGGGCACCCGGATGGAGAGTATGGCTGTTCTTTATGCGCGGGATTACACCGCTTTTGGAGAGGTGGCTTGGCAATCTGCTGTCGAGGCAGTTCGAGGGACGACATTCTAAAGGTATTTCTTCTTTTCGGGATAGATCGAGGTGGCTAATAATAAAAAATCCTAACTTCTTTCCTTACAATGGTCAGGCTTATTTATTACTTTACAGAACCTCTTGCAACCAACCCCATTATCGATCAAGCAATTTTGATTGGCCTAAGGTGGAAATATATAAATTCAAAGTTCTATTGTTACTTTCTCAGACTGAGCTATGTGGAGATCGTATTGAGTGAGGGAGGTGCTATGCTCCCAAGCACCCCTCCGGTTTGCTTCTTTCCCTTCTACCATTTTTTTATACAAATTTTCTGGACAAATGTCATGAGGAAGCGAACTTAGGAACATTGTCTCTTTTTACATTTTAAAAAAATTGCAGTCACACTGCCTATTAGTCAACAAATCAATGCTTTCTTTTTTACAGGTGTAGCCAAAACTGTGACGAAACAGCGAGTGGAATCCCACTTCGACCTGGAACTGCGAGCATCTGTTATGCACGACATAGTCGATATGATGCCCGAAGGAATCAAGCAGAACAAAGCAAGGACTATACTCCAGCATCTCTCTGAGGCTTGGCGGTGCTGGAAGGCTAATATTCCTTGGAAGGTAATTACACACAATAACACTCGAAACTACACTCTTTTGGATGTGCCAGGACTCGACGTTGAATTTGTAAATACAGTACAACCCCGGTTAACCGAACTAAAAGGAGGAACCGTTTCGGATAACAGTGTTTTCGGTTAGTTTCGGATAACAGTTTTTTTCAGTTATGCCATGAGCCAAGGTACATTGTAATAACATCCATCAACATTCAACACAATCAAAACACAAAACGTCAACACAGTCTACATGCACACATCATGTAAACACTTCATAGTAGGGTTGGTTGGAAGATATTGTCATATGTTTATACTCTTTATTGTGAAATTCTACAATGGGCGGGTTTTATTGTCATATGACAATCTCTTCCAACCAACCCTACTATGAAGTGTTTATATGTATGTGTGTATGTAACATGTGTGTTAGTGTGTGTCTTGTTATTGCATTCGATCGAAAGAATTGAAATGCAATTATTAAAATTTTATCCTAGTGGAAAATGGTAACCCAGCCGGGAATCAAACCCGAGACCTTACAAAGTAAAAACAGGCGACCTAACCACCGGGCCCGTATGAATAAAACCCGTCCATTGTAAAATGTCACAATAAAGGGTAGAAACAAACAAACATACCAGTGTGCAAGTGTGTGTCTTGTTAATGCATACTTTATAAGATTAATTTTGTTTAGGTTCCTGGTCTGCCGACTCCTATAGAGAATATGATCCTGCGTTACGTGAAGATGAAGGCTGACTGGTGGACCAACACCGCTCATTACAACCGAGAGCGAATTCGGCGCGGTGCCACTGTGGATAAGACCGTCTGTAAGAAGAACTTGGGACGTCTCACTCGATTGTACCTCAAAGCCGAACAGGAACGACAGCATAATTATTTGAAAGGTAAGGTTGTTGCTCCCAATAATAGGAACGACGTTGGGATCTTCCATTTGAGGAGCGTCGTATCAACTCCTCGTGTCACTCCTCTGCCATTCCATAAAACCCAAGGAGATTTATCGATCTATCTGTTCCAGGCAGTTCCAATTCCATTAAAAAAAAATACTTTGGAATCGCATCAGTTCAAATAGTATAATTTAATTATATATAAGATAAAAACGGTTTTACCGCATGAAGTTTGTAGCGCCCAAAGTTTCTGCGACGTTGCAACCGCCGTTGACCATGGTAGACTGTGTCTAAGTCTACCTTGAACAACGGCGGTTGCAACATCTCCAAAACTTCAGGTGCTACAAACTTAACACAGTAAATTCGTGTATATCTTATTTATAATGTCAAACAACCAAGATAGTCTTCGATTTCATAATATAATTGTGCTTGACAGATAAATCAAACCATGTAATGGATATGATTAGATGGATAAGCCAGTTCACAAAAGTGTTCTGGTTATTTTGTTTTAAGGTTGGGTTGATGTAGTATGATTTCTTTTGATTGTACAAGTTTTCGAAAATATGGTATTTTGGGCAGAATTTATAATGAAACTCACGACCCTGAAGAGTGGAGTGTTTGCAATGCTTATTTATTTAATTACACAAGTTTTTGAAGTATTTTGGACAAAGATTTTAATGAAAAGCATGACCGTGGAGGACAGGCCTCTCAGGACCACACATTGTCATTAGATAGCTATTTCAATGAACTTCAATAGTCATTTTGGAGGCTTTTTTTTAAATTGCTGTAAGAATAAACTTTGGGCGATTTTTCACAGATAAGGTTATATTTTTTTGTAGGCTTTTAAGAAATATAAAATCAAGTAGATTGTATAAAAACATACAATTATAATTATTCTTGTTCTATTTTACACATCGCCATCCACAATCGCATCCATTAATTTTCCTGCAGGAGGCCTGAAATGCTGATGCCTGCTAAGTCCCTAACTACCACACAATGGGTGACTTGCACCAACCGCCCTGTTAACATCTGCTAACCGTGATTAGCTAACCACAATAAACACAGCCACAGCTAGCATTTGACAGCTCGATAACGGCTGGTTAGTGGCACTAATCGGTCACAAGGGCTCGGTTAGGAAATATAGCTGCAGTTAGCTTAGCATGCATGGTGCAAGCAGTTTCGACTATTTAACTGTATTTAGACTCTTTAAACACGATTATCTATCTTAACCTTGGTGCAAGTCACCCTATGGATATTATATTATAATATGCACAGCTGCCTACTCCGCATTGCCCAGTCAAAAAAGCGAAATAATATTGGCATTTATTATATTCCTCAGTTTCGTGTGTTCGCATGGATTCTCTTAAAACTTATAAACTTTCAGGATGGACCCTATATATCGCCTGAAGAAGCAGTCGCCATCTACACAACGACCGTGCACTGGCTGGAATCGCGACGCTTCGCTCCGATACCTTTCCCTCCGCTCTCCTACAAGCACGATACAAAACTGCTCATCCTAGCTTTGGAACGCCTCAAGGAGGCTTACAGCGTTAAGTCCAGGCTGAACCAGAGCCAGAGGGAAGAGTTGGGCCTCATCGAGCAGGCATACGACAATCCTCACGAGGCGCTCTCCAGGATTAAGCGACATCTGCTCACGCAGAGGGCATTTAAAGAGGTTTGTCTTCAGTCATTATATCATTAGAAGTACTTTTGAAGTGTGATTACATCGTGATATAGGGAAAAGACTGTTTAAACTATAGCTCTGTAGTTGTGGAGAAGGAGAATTTTTTCACGAGATGGCAGTACCCTTCTGATGAACAGGTTTGGCTGGTTTGGCAATTAACAAATGGCGAAATTGGCAAGTAATAAGAAGGTTGAAAGATAGGGAGTCCAGCCTGCTGACCACTTGTGCTCTCTGAATCTTGAACTCAGAGATCAAGATGGTGGCTATAAGACTGGCGTTTAGTGGGTGGTAGAACTGACCAATGACAAAAAAAACAGGGATGGGCAGTAATCAGAGGCTCTCAATTGCGACTTGACAATTCGACAACATCAACAATGATCAATTGCCAATTAAACCAATTAGCCATGTATTTTTTGTTACATTTTACTAATTTTGTTTTAATTTCCGAACAATAGTTGTTATGATACCTCTTATACGCGAGGTAATTAGCCTCTCAGTGGCCCATGCCTATGAAGGTTTTACAGTACCCTTTCAACCCAAATATAGATTATGTGGAATAACTTTGAATTCAAATAACATTCCACCCCAAAACCTAACTCAATATCGGGAAAGCTTCTAACTGGATTGTGAAGGACCATTCGGCCTGTCAGCAGTATAATTTTCTTGAAAGTCTCGGATGCACATCACTCTGTCCAGATATAACTTGTAACAAAAACTGCTTTTTTCGTGACATTTCTTTCGCGATTCATGCTTTTCCGTGTGCAGATTCATGTAATTACATGTTTCGGTGTCATTTGCGCACGTTTTCTGGCGTCTCTACTATTTTTCCGAAGTTTTCTGCTTCATTTTCGTAACGTCGTAATTAAGTCACAACTTAACTTAAAAGTCGACTGTAAAAGTCGTAAAAACCGTTTTCTGACGTTTAAGAAGGTGTCGAACGCTACGGTTACGGCAATGACGTCTCTATTCTCGTTGGTTCGTGCGGAAACGTCAAAAGGTGACATCACTCGTGTCTTTCGGGGTGTGACTTGCGCCTTTTAAAAATGGCATTCTTGTGTGATTTTGGAGTTTGGAAGAGTAGGCGTAAGAGGGGCTGAGGATCGGCGTCGCTGCCGACGAGTATAGCGCGGCGCAGTTTTTTAATTCATGTAGTTCTTTTTCTATTAAGTGATTATTGTAATTTTTTTTTGCGGTTAGCACATGTCGGCGTATCGACTTTCTAACCGGGTTTTTTTCCTTGGCTTCAGACGGGCGGGCGAGCACCTCTATTTTTGTACGAATTATTATCTTTAATCCACCGGTAAAGCATCAACTGCCGTATCGTGGCGGCCTGCTTCTTAGAGCATTTTTGAGATAGGAGATTCAAATTCCGGACCTACCTACTGTCAACTTTTGGAAGATATTCATATACTGCTGTGCTGTGAACATATTTATGCATCGTGTGCCTTGCACCTTCTTCGTTTTGCTGTGCCCGTGGAGAAGCGGAATAAAGAACGCTGAAAAGAAGCAACGTGTTCTCACTTCTTTTTTTTACAGGCGAAGAAGGAATTGCTACCTCCTGGCAAAACCAGTGACAAACCTGTGATACTTACCCACCCTGTTAAATCTTGTGCTTAATTTTTTTTGTATCGAGTGCTGGTTTTTTTTAGTTTCAGCTTTAACCTTTAAAAAGCTGTGGCGTCCAATTTTTTCTGAAATTTAGTTTTGATGTTTATTTGCTTCGGCATTAAATTATACTTCCTGCACTTGATTTCTTTTCGTGGTTATTCCACCACTAGGTATAACCAGGTCCAACCCAGCGGTTACATATTGGAACCTGGCAGTTACAAACTCTTTACTTCCTGCATCGGAAGAAGACCCTTATTATAGGATTAACATTTCCATAGGAATCAAATATCCCCAAAGGCTACGAATACAAACTAAATAATTACTTCTTCTAGTACCATATCCGTACTAAATGCTGGCTTTTATGACTATTTGCCGCAACTCAAAACAAGGATGTGGTAGACTTCTAAAGCCATTCCCCTAGATTACGGAACCAAGATATTCTTCGTGCTGAACCTCAACCAAAGAATAGCAGTCAGATAGCCAGCTTCCAGCTTCTAAGAATACCAGCTTCTGTCATAGTTTGACCTGCGGTGATTATCGAAGGTCGCTCTACACTCATTTTTAACCTGGGTGTCAAGGTTTACAAGACCTTGTATCTTGGATAAGGTCTTATAAATAATAAATACAAACGGAGCTGCCATGGAATTCACCGACCGGAGTCGGGCCCATCATAATACTATTTTTTTACACTTCTGGGGGGTGAGCAGTGGATTCCGGACTTACGAACCGGCTGTGGTAGGTTTAGGACAGCTGTCTTGCCACATGTGAGCGTTCACCTTACCACCCATTCACTCCCCCTTCGAAGCCATAGAATTTGAGATGCGCAAATCGCAGTTTTAGATAATTTTTCTAAGAAAGAGTTGATTATTTTTCTGGAAAGGCCAAGATCTTTAAAGAGGTGAAATAGAGATTTAGCTGGCAGGCCACGAGCGCCAACTTCCACCGTGTGAAGGTGAACAGTGAAGCCATTCCGGGTTACGGCATTTGCAAGATCATGGTATTTATTTAATTTGTACTCGTGGTCTTTTGGGATATTTGATTCCCATGGAACAGTTAATTCTACAATAAGAGCCACCTTCCGAGATACAGAGTAAAGAGATGAGCATTGATACCATGGGCGTATAAACGATTCGAAACTAGGAAATGGTCTCATAGCCTTCTCATAAAACGCCTGAAAATAAAAAATATAAGAAAATTAATTTTTTCATTACTTTTAACAGCAATATTCTCATATTCATATGTATGAACGCCGTATAAGAATAATGCTATAAATTTTTACATACCTTGTTATGAAAGCCATCAGTAGACATACGATTTGCGTCATCACCTGATTTGAGTTCGATGTTTCCTATGTTTGTATACATATTTATCTTAATTGTTTTAGGTGGGTATTGAATTTATGGACCTTTACTCACATTTGGTGCCGGTCTATGATGTAGAACCACTGGAGAAAATTACAGACGCTTACCTAGATCAATATCTATGGTATGAAGCAGACAAGAGGAGATTATTGCCACCGTGGGTGAAGCCGGCCGATTCTGAGCCTCCACCGTTGCTTGTATACAAATGGTGCCAAGGTAATAAATCTGCATTTATTCTTGTTTAACAAACGCTGGCTTATTTCAGTAATCCTAGTACAACCTTGGCCAAAAGTATGAGGAACCCGAATCTAGTTATTTTAGATTATTGGATTTTAGTGTAATAAAAACACATAATTTAAAATGTTTAAAAAATATATATTTTTATATTTTATCTGGCTACTTTTAGTCCTAATGATGGCAGTGATTCTTTTCAGCATACTTCTCTCCTTAGGAATCTGTCGCCATTCTTGTTTTAAAACATTTTTTTACTGGTCGGAAGCCAGCCTTCGCTCGCAAAAAACTGCACTGCAACTGCACTATTTACAAAATCGACCAAAACATTTTGGTTGATTTTGTAAATAAATATTAACATCATTTTTTCATGAATTCCCTCTTGTTACCTAGTAGTCCCTCTTGTTACTCTTGTTAGTCATGTATATTATATATTTATATAATATATGTGGGGTCCGGCCGAAACGGCTACGCGTGGATCTGTTAAACGAAGCAAAATGCCTATATGTTAACCCCTCGCGGCCCGCGGTTTGAATTTTAATGTGTGCCTTACGGCCCGTAAGAAATTCGCGAGTCTCAAAAAAAAGATGGCGTTTCAGAAAAAAAACGATTACTCCGAAACTGTCACACCGATCGTCTAAAAAAGACCTGTTTTATGTTCCTATTGAAATTTCCTATTAGATATTTGTAATGTCGTTATGTAAAGCAATAAAGATTATTCATAATTATTAGTCAAAGTTGTACTAACATAATTAGCGGTCGGCCTCGCCTGGCCATTTCGGGCCGTCTGGGGTTCGACGGTAAATATCAATTCTGGACGTTTCGGGCCGTCTGGTACGCGAGGGGTTAATATTTACAACTATATTTAGGGATCCCGAATCTTCTTACCCTTTGACATACCCCACAAGTGTTTTTTTTAAATTTTTTTATTAGCTAAATGTATACAGCATATTGATTTTTTAAAAGAACACTATAAATTAACATTAATATAGCCATTAATACATTTCAAATTAGCAAATAATATAAAGCACCTATTAAAAAGATAATAATTTTATAACCTTTTTTTTAACTTTGTTCTATTGGGTTAAGATCCACTGACTGGGCTGGTCAGTCCAAAAGATCCACATGATTCCCAAAGCCACTTCATTGTCATTGATGATTTTTTGCAAGGTGGAATTTGGCATCTTTTTTATTTTTGTAATTGTGTAATTAAAGCTTTGGAAAATTTCGAAAATGATAGTTGTTGAACAGATCCAATATATGTTGTATTTAGTAGAATCCATGCGACCCTAACACACAAACATTTCACTAATGTCATCTGCCGCCATGTAGCCCCAGATTATTAAACGGCCTCGTCCGGGCTTAGCCATCGGCACGGTACTCAGGAAGGTATTCTTCATCCACTCTTCGCCTTACATAAGTCACACCAGGAGTACCAAAAACCTGAAAATTATTGAAGAAGGTACTGCTTTAATAAGTTATTATTTTTATATTAAACCATATATATATCCCAATATAATCTTGCTTATCATCTAAATTATCCTTTAAAGATACTGACAAGCTGATTTAAAAAAAATGGTTCTAGGGGATGTTTGCCAAAATGTTTTGAAATATAAGGGTTCATTATACTTTTGGGCAAGGCTGTTTGTTGTATGTTTTCTTTGGTTTGAAAGTACTTACTTGTTATTTGTGCTGTTGTTTAAACTGGCGATTTTCAAAATGAAGGTCTTGTGCCAACAACGGATTGTTTGTTTCCAACCTCCATAATCTTCAAAATATGGAGTGCATTTTGCGACTGAAGTTTTTAAAGTTTTTTTTAGTATATGGGCAAAAAAAGGGTTTTGAAAATCGCTTCTTTTAAACAATATTGTAATTTTACTGGAATTTGGACACCTGAACATCGTTCGAGAAGATACCTGATTGATGATAGCGCCTTGCGTGTTGTTGTAGCAAAGGAGATTTATTTTTAACATCTTATCCCCTTGTTGCAAACCTCACGCAAGTTGTTATCGCACTCTACAATCAACTGGAAGACGAGAAGACATTGAAATCTCAGCGAATGTGGGTTTGTCGGAGCTAAGGTTAGAATTAGTTTTGTTTTACTTTGTGTTTGATGAGACTGGTAAATCTTGGTTAACCATTTTTTAAATTGACTGAAACTCTATACCAGATGATTTCTTATGAAATAAAAATATAATCATAAAATAAATAAAAACCTGTATAAAGTTTAGTGGCATCCGATGTTTCGACATTGTTACAAATGCCTTTGTCCAGGGCAGATTTAGCTAATGTCAGTTGTTGTCATCTGTCATTTTGCAGGTATCTTGCTATGCAGATTATGGTGGTGGGAGGTATGGACTCTAAAATCTGTAAAAAAACAATAGCTCACAGTGGTGGTCGCCTTAATTTTTTTTGCAGCTATCATTTTATTTCATATCACTGAGCGGTACTCACAGGGGCGGATCTATATAAGGGCTTTTTTGGCTGCAGCCCAGGGCCCCGTGGATATAAAGGGCCCCAGCCTCCATTGAAAATAATGGACAATATTGTGAATTAAAAAACAAAATCTCAAATTGTCAAAAATCCTATCATAAGGTTGGCAACCCTGAGATCAAATTCTCGCATCTATTTATTCCGGGGGACTCCCCGCCGCTTGTTTTCAGTGTATTTTCTTGCAAACGCAGTCATTCGCAGCGAACAAACTTTATGTATCAATTTCTCGGTGGATGGGGCGGACCGCTAGCGATAAATTCTTTTGCAATACCTTTTTTTTTAATCTTTATTCGTAGAAATAACATCTATGTATAGCAGCTAAGTTCCTACCGAGGATAGTGCCTTGTCAATAGGTAACTAGTAATGAATGTTTGTTTAAATTTTACTTATATTAACCCTTGGAGTAAATGGGTATTTTCATGGATGCATCTGTCTCTTTTGCAGGATTTTCGGCGACATCGACCTTAAAGTACTATAACTACGAAACTACTACACCAATCATAAAAAGAACAACTGCACAATGATTGCATTGAAATTTCGAATATAGAATATTGAAATATCATTTTGTAAAACAATTAGATAATTATGAATAAATATGAGAACGTCAAAGAAGTGAAAAAAACGCGGAACCAGATCTGGTCGTATCATACTCAACGGATAATTGTTTCAGAACCAGATTTGGTCGTATCATACTCAAAGGGTTAACTAGCTTTACAATAACTTGCTTAATTAAGCTACTAATTAAGATATTATTACAATTAGTGATAATGTTGTTTTGTCTATTTTAGTGAAAAGTTAAATGTTTGTGAGTGTCAGTTGTGTTTGTGTGTCTGTCATATTAAACAAATATAATATTGTATTGTCCTCTTTTTTTATATATTGTGTACCTAGTGACCTAGACATCATTATCGAAAATAGTTTTTTGGCAAAATGGCAATTAGTTGATTAATTAGGCAGGCCCCCAAGTAATATTAGCCCAGGGCCCCACAAACGCACGATCCGCCCCTGGGTACTCAAACTTAATTTTGGCATTTCCATTGGAACGCTTGTCATGCTTTACTCACTGTAGACTGGGTGACTGAATCGATTATGCAATCTTGCCAAAAACCTGTTTTACTTACGTCCCGCAAGAAGAAACTATAGTACTGCAAATAGTGTAGGCTCATTTTCCATCAGACACTATGGTTCAAAAGAATTAGCCTTTTTAGCCTAATCCTTAATCTTAAGGTTAATCCGCCGCTGGTTATAAGAAACAAGCCCAACTAAATTCTCTATTGATGTGAGCATCCATCAATATGAGTTTATCCTTCTGGGAATATTAAACTTGCATGAGATAAAATTGTTGAAACTTAAAGAATTGGTTCAACAATGCTGATAATGCAAATATTTCAACATTTCCTCTACGAGGGGGTTTAAAAAGTGTATAGAAGTGACGCAGCCTCTCTTAAGAGGCTGTGTCACTTCTATACATTTTTTACTTCTCCACATAAACCGACAGCGACTTAGCAAAGTGCGAAACAGTTTTATTCACCAAAATTTGTCCTTCTATAATAAGATTCCAGAGCAAATGAAGCCTTGGAGAAGACCAATTTAAAAAGATAATTATACATAATTTGGTAAGAAACCCAATTTATGGTATAAGGGAGTTTGAAAATTCTGAGTTTATTTTCCATGTTGATGATTAATGAAATGCGTAAAGTTTTAAACATAATGGTATTATGATAGCTGACATTCTAATTTTCATATAATTAAATTCATTTTTAAAAAAAAATACGAAGGCATATTGCTGGATTGGCAATAAAATATATATTTTTTGATTATTCTACATAGAATTTGCATTTCTATTTTAATATATTATTCTCCCTGACTCATTACATTAGCATATTTTGATTATTTGTATGTAGGTAATATTGAATATAATATTACAGCCATGACAACTATCACGATAGTTATGTTTATAATAATGAAATTTTTAGCATTTAATTTTGTGACGCATCCAAGTGTAGGAATGCCTATCTACTGGAGTAGTTGATTGTATTGTATTGTATTGTACTGAAAGTATCTTTTCTTGTATAGGCAGCTCTGGTACGAAAGGTCTTATAGTTTAATTTTGACAGCAGTCTCATTTTTTTCAAGAGATGGTTAATAGGTGTCAAACCACCTATCTTTTTTAAAATATCCATAGTGTGTATGATAGCTCTTTCTCTGTCCCGTAGTAAAAATGAACTAATAATACATTTATTTTAAAAGAGATAGTCATGCATCAGAGTTGATTAGCATTCGATATCAGTTAACGTAGCAAAATGTTGTTAACCCGTTGAGTATGAGTCAACCAAATCTGGTCCCGAAACAATTATCCGTTGAGTACGAGTCAACCAAATCTAGTCGCGCGTTTTTTTCACTTCTTTGACGTTCTCATATTTATTCATAATTATCTAATTGTTTTACAAAATGATATTTCAATATTCTATATTCGAAATTTCAATGCAATCATTGTGCAGTTGTTCTTTTTATGATTGGTGTAGTAGTTTCTTTGTTTTAGTACTTTAAGTTCGATGTCGCCGAAAATCCTGCAAAAGAGACAGATGCATCCATGAAAATACCCATTTACTCCAAGGGTTAAAGTGCTTTGAAATTAGTCCTTATTAAGATAATATTGGAGGAATCGATTCTGATAATTTACAAACATCTTCAAATCACAGGAATTACATTTTGAAGTTCATACTCTCTCCTTTCACACAAAATAAACTTTTACAGACTCGTTTCTTGGAAAATTAGGAAAATGCAGTAAGTTACGGTTAAATTTCTAAACATCAACTGATTGATCATTTTGAAATAGATCAAGCAGGAAACTGTTTACATGAGCTATATTTTTCATTTATTTCCTAATTTAGAAATAAAATAATAAAGAAACCCTATATAACGATAGATACAAACTGTAACAATAAATACTGCCATGGAATTTTCCGACCGGAGTTGGGCTCATCATAATACTATGAACTACCCATTTCCTCCGCTATAAAGTTCAAATAGTCTCCTCTTGTTCGTCCGGTGCCTGCACCGGCTTGCCGAGCGCGTCTAAGTTGGAGCAGACCGCTCCTTCAAAAATTTCCAAATTATCAGGAGAGCATTATTAAATAGTCCTTAAACATACTGCTCTTTCTCGAAGAGTAATTATCAGGGACGCAAGAGCAAGATTCATGATGCACATGTAAGACGTTGATACTAAAAAAGCCGTTGTCTTTCATTACTTCTACAAACTTTTCGAAACACCGTCATACATGCTGCTTCGAGTCCGGACTTACATTAATCTGTCTAAAATTACATACTCCGATTATTTTTTAGGTATAAACAACCTGCAAGACGTATGGGAGGTGGGTGAGGGAGAGTGCAATGTTTTGCTTGAATCTCGTTTCGAGAAACTCTATGAGAAAATCGATTTGACGCTGCTGAATAGATTGCTCCGCCTAATCGTAGATCACAACATCGCCGATTACATGACTGCCAAGAACAACGTTGTCATTAATTACAAGGTGGGTAATTTTTCATAATTTGCTGATTCAATCTGTAAAGGGTGTCATGTCAACTGGCAGATTTTTAAAGGTTTGAAAAGAGCTAGCATGACATGATGGAATACCGTTGATGGAATACCATTTGATGTAAAATTCTAACATCTTGGAAAAAAATGTTGTGTTTTTATCATATTTTTTATCAATATTGTAACATATCTCTTTAAAAAAAGCCAACATTTTGTTGTCCTTTTGGAATAAAAACTCTATTTTGGCTACTTTGTAGGCCACGAACTTATCCTGGATAAACACAATTGCTTATAAAATCTAATATTTTAAATAATAAATGGCTTCTGCTGCCGTTTATTATTAGCTATGGGCCGTATCGTGAGTATTTTGTTTCCAGTTAGTATTTTACACATTTGATGGAACTGTCCAGTCCGTTTTTAATTTTTTTTATGTTTCTAACATACACAACATTGTTTGGAAGTTTGTTCCAATCATCCGCAACTCTATCAGAAAGAAAAAGTTTCTGTGTATTTATCAAGAAACTTGTCTGCGACAGCTATAATTTGTTTCCTCGGATATGCAAGTTCTTATTAAATATATGCATTTATTCAATATTAGCACAGTTGTAGCATCCCGAAAGTATCTTCTCGGTCCATTGCTTTCTGCGTTCCTCCACTGTTGTCAGTCCTAAGGGGGTCCGTAGTCTCTCATATTATTTATTATTATTATTTGTTGAGTGGGGCTTTTCTAAGGTCTTTATGCGCCTTGTAACACTGCGACCATTGCTGATCTATTGTGTTCGCCACCTACTATCGTGTCATTTAAGAACCGCAGCAGGCTTTTGGCGCCAGATTGTTTTACCTCCTCAGGTTGGAGGTAATGACCACCCAAGTGGGTGTATCTTTTACGCATCAGCGGGCCACACTCCCACATGAGGTGCTGGGGAGTTTCCTCTGCTCCTTGGCAGAACCTGCACGTTTTTGTGTCTCCGAGCTTGAGGTTGAACATGTGTTTGTTCAGGCCACAATGCCCCGTGAGCGCCCTCACCAGTATGCGTAGATTGTTTCTATTTAGCGATAAGGCCTCACGGGGCCGTCTTACGGTCGTAAGCCTTAATGAGCACTTTGGAATGATTCAACCCTGGCATGTTCCAGTGGTTGACGGATTGTTCTAAACACATTTGTTTGAGCATTAGGTTTGCAAGGCTTCAAAAATCCTACCAAAGTACGCCACAGCAAGATTCAGGGTGGTATAACGTTCCCTTTGCTCCCGTCTTAGCAAGTTCGTCGGCAAGCAAGCCTCTCATAACTCCACTGTCTTAGTGTCTGCGATAGTATTGTGAATCGTCGCTACGCTCAAGCAGGTTCTTCACAATAGAAACTCCAAACCCGATAGCCAAATTCCAGTAGTGGTGGACTTATACGCCCTAAGTATCAAGTCTGCATTGAGGTGAAAAATATGTTATGGAGTTTTGCTCTTTTCACAACAGATATTATTCATATTTCCAAGCAGATCCGATCCGGCTGGACCTAATGTAATTTGCATAATTTTATTATTTTCAGGATATGAACCACACAAACTCGTACGGTATAATCAGAGGCCTGCAATTCGCTTCATTCGTCGTCCAGTACTACGGGCTAGTGCTGGATCTTCTAGTGCTGGGTCTACAGAGGGGCAGTGAAATGGCCGGACCTCCGCAGCTCCCCAACGATTTCCTACAGTTCCAGGATGCGCCAACGGAGACATCTCATCCGATTCGCCTTTACTGCAGATACGTTGATAAGATACACATCTTCTTTAGGTCCGTTTTTTACCTACCTATTTTATGCTCAATTTTTCAAATTGCGTGTGGCGGCTTATGGCTAATGCATAATTGGATCGGTGGATACTGATCAGTTTTTGAATTCGTGATAATAGCTCCATTGATCTGGGAATTTTATTACTCTTTGAAGATCTACAGCTTATAATGTTTATGATAAGATACTCTTCTGAAATGTAGTCCAAGGCCGTCGATGACAGTCATTTTCACATTATGCAAGAACCCAACTTTATTTAATCACAAAATCAATGTAAAATAGATTAAATATAAAATCGCAACACTTTTACTTAAAAGCGGCTTCTAAATTGACAGAGGGGACTGATACACGCCCACCAAGCAATAGTCGTAAGTTCAAGCAACTACATAAAAATGAAGGACAAACACCAATTTTGTCCGACAATGGTGGCTAACATTACCAAAGTTGGCCGACCCAATAAAATCAATCCTTATTGAAATAATTCCTTTTTATTGCCATTTTAGTACGCTAGGTATCGGAAGTGAGCCACAGCTGGGAGGTTAAATGGCGCTTTTCATTTTGTTTACTAATTTCATGGTTTATGTTTTAGATTTACAGCTGAGGAAGCCCGCGATCTGATCCAGCGTTATCTCACTGAACATCCCGACCCAAACAATGAAAATATCGTTGGTTACAATAACAAGAAGTGCTGGCCACGTGATGCAAGAATGCGTCTTATGAAGCACGATGTAAATTTGTGAGTATAACATAAAAATATATGTTTAAATATGGATGATGACAATATAGAAATGGTGAGTGGCTAATTGTCCGGCCACGCAAACGGTTTGAATAAAGAATCGCTGGATGGGTGTAGAAAAAATCAGGCATAGCTGCTCCTTGTCCCTATTCTACTCTTTTATCTAATGCCAAAGCCAGGCTTTTTTCGCCATCTTCCGTCTTTTCATTGCGATTTTGTTCAGGTTATTTAACAACTAGTATCTAAGATTTTCGTATGACTTCTAATAATGTCATCAAGGATTATACCCAGCATGATCTCACAGTATGATTTGCTTCATTCCAATTGAAGAAATTTTCTTTCGTTTTCAAATGCTTTAATTAATATGTTGCTGTTTCTACTATGCATGTCGTACCTATAGGTCATTCCGGGTGCACCTGGGTGCTTGTAAGACCTCCGCTTCCTCCTCCCAAATTATACTGTTCACTGCCGGTTGCTTTCTGCTAAGCTGCTCACAGTTTTATTTTATTTCAAACCAGTTGATAGGAATTCCTACACTTACTTGGTTACATCAAAAGTAACAAAAAATACAACATGATATGAATGTTGGTATTACAAGGTATGAATGTTGAACATCCCAGCGCAGATTTTGTAGATTATATAGAGGAAACAAATTTTCCAATTTTTTTGATCAAAATTCTTATATAATTTGGTAGAATGTTTATATGGATAATAGTAGCAATAATTAAACAAATTATTGGATAATTTCACAAATTATCATACGGGAAAATGTTTTAAAGAAAAAATACAAATATAAACAAAACAGTAATAATAATAATAATAATAGTCAATAGCCAATGGTCATAAAAAGAAATACGATTGTAAAATAGTAAATGATAGAAAGAATAAGGAATAAAAATAGTCAAGAAAGTCAATAGAGCTGTGAAAAATCAATATTGTCGAAATCCCTAATGCTATAAATGAGGTTTTTAATCAAAATACCCTGTACCTTTTTCTTAAAGTGATATTGTGATATGCGATTAGATTGTGTTAGCGTTGCCAACTTTGTTGTTTCTTCTTCTCCTTGATGTGCTTTCATTTCTCCGTTTTCATACTTGAATGGTCCATTTGTACTGTTCTATCATTACATTGAGTATCGTTCTCGTTTCCTCTCACCCAACTATGTGCATTTGGTACCGTGAGTGGTAATCCTTATGTATTTACAAAATAAATATAATAATAATTCCTTTTATTCCTTAGGGGTCGAGCCGTTTTCTGGGACATAAAGAATCGTCTGCCACGATCCGTAACAACCGTGCAGTGGGAGAGCAGCTTTGTGTCTGTATACTCCAAAGATAATCCCAATCTGCTTTTCAACATGTGCGGATTTGAATGCAGAATACTTCCAAAGGTCAGTATATTACCTCTTCATTACTATCTTTGACAGGATTTTTTTTATTCGAACAAGTTAATGATGAATTGCGTAGGGGTCCCGAAGCCGACGATGCCATGTGCGCCGGAGGTGACTTTTGCACTTACTATTTTGTCGAGTACAAATAGCCAAGGTGAGAGTCATCGGATTATACGCTTGCTGAATCTTGTATCAAAATAAATTAACTGCCAAAACCTTTAGGAGGGTACCTACGCACTTTGCGGTTAGCCGGAACGCGGTCAGCTGTCAAAAATATCCAAAAACGTGGTTGGCCGCAATTAAAAATATGTAAGAGAAAATAGTTTTTATTCACATTGCTATGCGGCTGCCGGTCAACCACTTCGGTCGCGCCGAGCGCTGCGGCCCGACGTGACGGCCAGCGTGGCGGTTGCTATATACACTACGCTGAAAGTACTAGATTGCACATTCCGGTTGCGGTTACGGCTAGCCGCTACCCGGTTAGCCGCTACCCCGTTAGCCGCAATCGCAACAGCATCCTGCGGTCAGCTAGACAGCGGCCGAAATTGCGGCAAAATCGAAACCCCCCCCCCCTATGTATGGTTACCATGTATTTTGCCTTACCGCTGTTTATTTTTAGTCTATTATTTTTGGCAGTAGATGGTTGTAGACTCATTAATATTGTCTGCTTGTAGGACGGTATCGTTTGCATACCAGATATTATTGATTCTCTCGCTGTCAGCTTACACTAATCGGTTGATATCCTAAACGTCTGACTTTACAGTCTGGAAGGGCTGTAAAGAGCTGGACATCCAAGTGTAAATAAAGACAGGAATTAGAAAAGGAGTAACTTAAAACACTGCTTCTTCCTGTCCTTGGCTGCTCTGATGATCCCGATGCATCCCGATGATGCTTCCCGAAGTACTCGGCACTCGCGAGAAAGACTATATTAAAATCACACTGTGTTACAAACGCAACACGGACTAAATTTTCAACTGCAGATATTGTTCTTGCGGTAATACATAATGTACTCAGGTACCTACTTAATAAATGAAGGTGATGAAACATGATAGAATTAATGGAATTAAGAAGGGATAGGATTTCAGGATACACCAGGCCTGTCCACCAATGATGTCTATTAGGCCATCGAATGCTCCGCCATTATTAAATCTGAAGATCGATAGGGGCCTAAATCAACGATGAGAAAAAGGTCAGCGGTTTGAATCTGGCCCTCTGCCACTGCCACTGGGTAAGATTCAAAACGGCAAACAGAAACTGATTCTAAACTATCCCGTCTTAATTTAATTATAAAATAGATTAATTTTGAAAAAACCTGATCACAACTAATCAAAAAGCTGACTGGGGAAATGGGAAGAAAGCATTGAAAATTCATTTGAATCTAGAGACCAGTAAGTCCTATTTCCAATATTTGTTATAGTGAATTTAATTTTTATTTCATCAAGGTCCGCGCCCTGGCGGAAGAAGGCCTGCACCGGGACGGAGTATGGCATCTTCAGCACTGCATCAGCAAAGAAAGAACCGCCCACGCCCATCTTCGAGTGGACGACGACAGCCTTCAGAGGTTCCACAATCGAGTGCGTCAGATATTAATGGCTTCAGGCTCTACGACATTCACCAAGATTGTCAATAAGTGGAACACTGCTTTGATCGGTTCGTATGTTGTTCCTCATATGTTTATTATCGGAATTTGATCATAAAGTAAAAGGATTATTTCTTTCAGGTCTCATGACATACTTTCGCGAAGCCGTGGTCAATACGCAAGAGCTACTCGATCTGCTAGTAAAATGCGAGAATAAAATCCAAACTCGTATCAAAATTGGATTGAATTCAAAAATGCCTTCTCGATTCCCACCCGTTGTTTTCTACACTCCCAAAGAATTGGGTGGGCTTGGCATGCTGTCGATGGGACACGTTTTAATACCACAGGTATGTTATACTGTATAATGCTCAAGACATACCCATAGGAAATTTCGAAACTGATAATTTTATATTACCAAAGAAAAATGCATCTTTTAACCTTAATTTGGGTATGAAAAGGGTTAAAATGGATTCATAATTGACCTTATTGCGACGTTTCTAAATTGCATTTTGTATATGGCCACAAGCACTAACTGATTTATCCATCTTCAAGTGATGTCACTGTGCTTGACCAGTCCCAGGCCGCCTATACAAATCTGAAACTTGTTTCAATTTTCACTTTTATCACAAGTGCCTTCGTGAATATATAATAACGGGGGGGGGGGGGTTTACTTCTCTTAAGTTGTCCTTACTCTATATCTCGGAGAATGGCCTTTATTGTTGAATTAACATTTCCATGGGAGTCAAATATCCCCAAAGACTATGATTACACATTAAATTCACTGTTCACCTTCACGTGGTGGAAGTTGGCGCTCGTGGTTTGCCAGCTAAATCCCTGTTTTATCTTAAAAAATCTGGGTCTAGGAAAATAATGGTTCTATTGCCTGCAGGTGTTATAAGTGAAATAATTCAACAACCTTACTTCGATTTATCTGTTTTTACAATGAGTATGATTCTACAGCAACCTTTAATATTCTTTTAAATTTTCAGTCTGATCTAAGATGGTCAAAGCAGACAGATGTTGGCATCACTCACTTCCGATCGGGTATGAGTCACGATGAAGATCAGCTGATTCCCAACTTGTACCGTTACATTCAACCGTGGGAGTCGGAGTTCGTCGATTCGCAGCGCGTTTGGGCCGAGTACGCTTTAAAGAGGCAGGAGGCTAACGCTCAGAACAGGTAATTCACTCGTAGTTCAAAAAAGCAGCACTCAATCTTTACCATAGGTTAAAATAAGGCAAATCAAAAGTAAACATTTAGACATTATTTAAACCTCAACTCAAAACACCTTGGAATATCACACGTCACAAGATTACCTAAAAAGGTCAGAACTACCAACCTACGTTTCCTCTAACCAGTCCACCTGAAACCAATCACAGAACCTACTACTCTCCTGATCCGCCAAAGAATGACACGCGCACAACACGCATGCACCTCTATTTTTTTGCTCCCAGCCCCTGCATGCTGGGGTCATTTGTTAGCCACCAGGGTCCCGTTAGCATCCCACAAGTTGTATCTACTTAGTTTGAGAGTGGGTTGCCTAATGGAACGTTTCGCTTGCCTTAGATTTGTTCCCAACTACCTTTTTTTAACCTGTTCTCTAGCTCTATCTCGCAGTATTGTCCTTATGTATATATACCTCTGCCAATGATATTATCAACTCTGACCCTATTAGCAAATTAGCCGATCCGATCCAATTACGCAGTCCTCCACCTCCCAATTACTCCCTGACTCCACTATGTCCTATCACCCATGTATTGGTTATTGTTATCCTGTTTTTTTTTGAGGATTTTGTGGCATTCATATATAATTTTGATGTTTACCTGTGTCTCTGATTGCTAGGTGCACCAATATGCTATCTGTAAGAATGTATATATCTTAACTTTTTAGTATTTTTGTTATGTTTGTTTTTTTTGTTTACTATCTTCCAGACGACTCACTCTAGAGGACTTGGAAGACTCGTGGGATCGAGGAATACCCCGAATTAACACACTCTTCCAAAAAGACAGGCACACCCTCGCCTATGACAAGGGCTGGAGGATTAGAACTGAATTCAAACAATACCAGGTATGATTTGGTTTTTTTTCCAAAGCTCTTTTCATTGATAAATCGGGCATCTAGTCTTGATGTTGCATGCTTTGATGTTGATTTACTCTACCCACAGTAATGTGTTAAATAACATCTGATTGTTCCACTTTTTTTATCAGGTACTTAAGCAGAATCCATTCTGGTGGACTCATCAGCGGCACGATGGTAAGCTGTGGAATCTAAACAACTATCGGACTGATATGATCCAGGCTCTCGGAGGTGTGGAGGGCATTCTAGAGCACACACTCTTCAAAGGCACATACTTCCCTACTTGGGAAGGTCTTTTCTGGTGAGTGCTACGAAATACCTCACTCATCGCACCTTTATCTTTGAGACAAAATTTGCTTACTGACTTCCATATATACATTTTGAAATCATTCTGAATCACTGATGAGTTAATCGTTGGTCCTAAAACGTCTACGGAACCGGTTTTGACCTGCTTTTTTCCGGGTTGTACGTTACTAGGAAGTATGAATTCATAGCAAATCACCGTATTGACAGAAAATTTACTTGATCCATTTTAGCTCTGACCGCCTCATATAAATATTCTTCATTTTATCTTACAGGGAAAAGGCATCCGGCTTTGAAGAGTCAATGAAATATAAGAAACTGACCAATGCTCAGAGATCTGGTCTTAACCAAATTCCTAACCGTCGCTTCACACTTTGGTGGTCTCCAACTATCAACAGGGCCAATGTCTACGTCGGTTTCCAGGTATGATATTTGACTAATCTATGCTTTTTCTCTTCTCTGTCAGGATCATTGATTGTTAATTTTTAAGATGACTAATTGATATTTTTTACAAATTGCTGGCTTTTGTATTGAGGAACATGAGACAGTTCAAAAAGACATCAGTCACGTGCCTGCTATTCATCTTCCTAATTAGGACTAGATTAGAAGTCAGTGTGGCAAAACGGATTTCTTATGAAAGTGGTTACATATCTATGCTGGAGAGGGTTGCACAACGCTTTCTGAGATTCCTGTACCTGAAGCAGTATGGAGATTTATTTTTCCTGTATCCTACCGCATTTATTCAAGGGATGGTTACAGCTAACTGATCGTAAGCCTTCTTTTCTTGTCCACACACGTTTTTTCGCTGTAAAAATCCACAGTTAATTTGCCGTGTCAATGGGGTATGGCTCACTATGGCAGCTTGTCCACGAACTCGGTGGAAAAACGGACAGCGCCGCCGCCGTGTCGACAATCTTCGATAGTGATTCATACAACACTGAGACGGCGAATTAACCATAGATTTTCGCGGCGAAAACAACATGTGTGGACAAGAGGGCTTAGAGGAGATTGGCTGACAATCTTCCGCATACAAACTACGGATTTGTGGTTAACCCCTCGCGTACCAGACGGCCCGAAACGTCCAGAATTGATATTTACCGTCGAACCCCAGACGGCCCGAAATGGCCAGGCGAGGCCGACCGCTAATTATGGATTATTTAATCGACTAATAATTATGAATAATCTTTATTGCTTTACATAACGACGTTACAAATATCTAATACCAAATTTCAATAGGAACATAAAACAGGTCTTTTTTAGACGATCGGTGTGACAGTTTCGGAGTAATCGTTTTTTTTCGGAAACGCCATCTTTTTTCTGAGACTCGCGAATTTCTTACGGGCCGTAAGGCACACATTAAAATTCAAACCGCGGGCCGCGAGGGGTTAAAAACAGTGCTAGAACTAACATAGTTTAACAAAGCGTTATGGTGCAGACGCTTCGTATCCTAAATGCACTATGTTTGGCTGGGCCAGAATTGTAGCTAAAAAGTAGGATAATGGCATTTCTCAGAAATCACAGAATTATGTAAATATTTTATATGTAGTATAATGAGTTAAAAAAAGTAGTATCTAGTCGAGAAAAGTTAGGTAATAATCGGATGAGTTTATAAGATAGTCTATAATAATAATAACGATTTAATATTATGTTTTGCTAAATAAGTAAATTAAATATTTATCGATTATTGTGCATTTGGCAGTTCATTCGCCTCTAAAACCGGTTTTGGAATCATTAATAATTCTGCAGAGGATTTCATGCTCGCATTTGAACCCTCTCTAACTTACACTCTTTATACTGTTGCTGAATGATTACTGAGCTATTTCACCTCTCAAACATTCACAATGATCTTACTTTCTGTTTTACAGAATTATTACGCTACACCTTCTTTTTATTCTTTTACAGGTGCAATTAGACTTGACCGGCATCTTTATGCACGGCAAAATTCCAACACTGAAGATTTCGCTGATCCAAATATTCAGAGCTCACTTGTGGCAGAAGGTGCACGAGTCGATTGTGATGGACTTGTGTCAAGTAAGTTGATTTATTTTAATATCTTACTCCGAGTTGGACTTTTGTTATTTTGTTATTATATAATGTAACTGTTCTAATTACAGGTATTCGACCAAGAATTGGACGCATTGGAGATTGAGACGGTGCAAAAAGAGACGATCCATCCAAGGAAGTCCTACAAGATGAACTCTTCCTGCGCGGATATACTTCTCTTCTCCGCTTACAAGTGGAACGTTTCACGGCCGTCGCTTCTCGCCGATACAAAGTAAGTTTTATAATTCGCTATTCTTCCTGAGTGTTATCTCCTGCTAGAAATTTGTTAAAAAATAAATGATATATAATTATAATTATTATGATTGTGGATGTAACTTGAAGCTCTTTCCTGTGACATTTTCTAGGACTCAATCGGTTTGTATTTATTGCATATTATTAGTGGTGATGTGTTATGTGTGTTGTGTATTATGAGTTAAGTATAGTCACTTAGAATTAAATGGAGACATCACAGTGTTGTGCCAAAATCACCAATCAAAAACTCCAGTAGAAGTGGTCGAAGCAAGCCACATGTTTTTTGATGATGTGTTTTTTTTTTCATTTCTGAGTATTCCAAAGAAGCCTATGGATACAGAATATTATGTATTACCGTTACAACTTCACAATCATTGTGTAGGAATGGCCAAGTATATTAATTCATCTTAAATTAGTTTCAATTTAACAAAGTACAGTACAGTAAATTACTCTAAAATTATTCCAATTTACAAAAAAGTATAATACAGGTGAGTTTTTAATTAGTGACACCTTGCAGTGGGTAAATCAGTACGAGCAAATAAGCAACTTTTAATTAAAAAAATAAAAACAAAGAAAACATTTTTTTTTTGTAAATTTGAAAAACCTGACTGATCAATAAGAGTTTGACAGCCGCTGAGCGCACTGTGTCATCTAGCAATAGTTAAAATATCGCGAATAAACAATATTAGCAATATTTTACCTACCGCTAGATGGCACAAAGTGCTTAACTCTTTTTAGACTATTTTACAAAACAATAAATTTAAAAAAAATAAATAAATATAAATAAAAGTGTTTTTTTTTTTTCAAAAAAAAAAGTTGCCTTTTTGCTGCTACTGATTCACCCACTACAAGGATGTCACTAATTAAAAACTCATCCTGATTGAGAATTGACAAAAAAAATATTACATTAAGTTGCATTGGTAAGAATGATGTTGTTTTCATAGTATCCATCCAGGTGTATCCCGTAGTTCCACCTGGATGGATGTAACCTGGTGGATACGCCTGAAAATAGCAATGTTTTAAATCGGTAGGAGGTAATGGGTTTTATTCCTGGTGCCATGCCGATGTACTTCTTCGTGGTGTATTGCCGAGTTCTTATTGCAGTAAAGAATTCGCATAGAGCTTCTTGAGCAAGAATTGCATTCGATTTCTGAGCATGCTAATAAAGACTATGTGGTACATAAGGTTATAAAGAACTGAATATATTGCAATATTATCATCACGTGGAACTTTGGCTATTTTTACATATAACAATAATGGAATAGTGATGGTGACATTCACCATTTTGGCATCATGCAAATTTGCTAAATAATTAATAATGTGGTGGGTTTTTTTTTTTCGGAATGAAAAAAGTAATGGGAATCAAATACCCCAAAAGCCCACAAGTACAAACTATATAAATACCATAATCTCACAAATGCCGTCACCCGGAACGTCTTCACTGTTCACCGTCAGGCGGTGGAAGTTGGCGCCCGTGGCCTGCCAGCCAAATCTCTGTTTCACCTCTTTAAAGATCTTGATCTCTCTAGGAAAATAATTAAGTCCTTCCTAGAAAAACCGTGATTTCCGCATCTCAAATTCTTTGGCTTCGAAGGGGGAATGAATGGGTGGTAAGGTGAACATTCACATGTGGCAAGACAGCTGTCGTAAACCTACCACAGTCGGTTGTCGGTCCGGTATCCACTGGTCACCCCCCAGAAGTGTAATAATGCATTATGATGGGCCTAACCGGTCGGTGAATTCCATCGCAGCTCCGTTAGTATTTTATTTTATTTATTCATTGACGATAATGTAGACGGGTCTTCAATTACATTATTCATTTGACTAGCTGGAATCAGAATGAAATTTTTCGTAGATGTAAATTTTCAAAAGCGATTATCCTAAAGTGTGTATTTGCCATTGGCTGTTTTAGCATAACACCGATGATATAACAGTGGAATTTACTCCGTATTTATTCTGCAGGGATACCATGGACAATACCACAACGCAGAAGTATTGGCTCGACGTTCAATTGAGATGGGGCGACTATGATTCTCACGATGTTGAGCGATACGCAAGAGCTAAATTCCTCGACTACACCACAGACAATATGTCCATCTATCCATCGCCAACCGGACTGCTCATTTCGATTGACTTGGCTTATAATTTGCACAGGTAAAATACACTTAAATTTTTCATTTATTCGCTAAGCACTGAAGTTCAAAGCTGCAATCTTTCTTTCTTCTTATTCTTACAATACTTACTCTTATCATCTCAGTGTTGGCATATTGGGCCTCTTCAGCCTTGATTTCGCATCAGGTCTACCCTATCTCTACATCGCAGACTCTCAAAATTGCCGGATCGCATGGCAAAATAGCTATTCAAACACATGCCTAGAATTGCATACATGAAGCTAATATACAGGTGTATGTGTTGATCAATGGAAGAGTCGTCGCTACAATTGTTATCTTCCATTTTTGACATTTAATGTAGATGCAACTTGTGTAAGAACTGTCAAACGCATGCTGTTTTGTTCGCAGAGCATGGCTGTTTTACATCCATTCAATTAATTGTGATTTTAAACGGTAATCGGATGGGACTGCAAAGTTGTAGAGTATATTTGAATACATAGGAACAAGCTGTATTATATTACAAACGGAACGAGCTGTATTTATAAGGATTCTGGCAATTATACATTTGAGAAAGGGTGTCTTCGCATTGGATGCGAATACTCTGCATTTTCATCTTTCTTGAGAAATACACGACCTCCTTTGCACCAGCAAAATGCAAACTTCTCAATAGAGAAAACTTTTTTTTGCAAAAGCATAGGCTAAGTATTCAATACATGAAACAATAAGTGGCGATGTACTTGCATTTTGCCTTGCATTTGCATTATGCTCAATGAAATTCTCACCTGCACAAACTGCTAATAGGCCCTGTTGCAGTTTGGCCACTGAGAGCCACATGTTCAGGGTCGGTCATACTCACGGGTCAACACCCATCCGGCGGCCTCCACGCAGAAGTGCGAGCCAGGGTAGAACTGGCCTGCGGGCCAGTTTCCCCTAGGAGTCAACCTTTGGGCGCTCCTGGACGGTTTGCGCATCTTGCGGCGTCAGCCAATCGATTGTGCATTCTGACCGACAGCCCAGGGAGTCTGGAAATAGTACTGTCTCCTATAGAGCAGGGGTAGTTGTTCACCTTACGGCAACTGCTCTTGAAACGACGAACCGGCTACCCGATACTGGGTGAAGAGCCGGGAAAAGGGTGCCGTGGCCCGCCATAGATTCGGTAGACACCGTATCACCGCTACATAAGAGAACCGCGCATGCGATCTCAAACCTGTAACCAGTCGGGAGACCGGAGTAATCTGATTGCAACTGGTAGTAAGGGCGCGAGTGTCGGCCCGCTGGGTGATTAACTTGGTTATCTCGCGGTAAGGCGTTGGTTTCTTACAGGCGTGTGGCATAACTAGATGGTGGACTGTTTTCGTCCCAAGTCTTCTACGCTCACCTTACGGGAGACAGAACGATCTAATATCGTTAAAACTTTCTGAGGTGACGGGTTGGCCCATTGTAGTCGACAGCTCTAGTCGCACAAACTAAGCCCTCATACACATCCTCTTCACTACAAAATTTTGAATACCACTAGGTCATGTCTACTTGGAAAAGCCCAAATATTATCCCACTAAGTAATGGTCAATACCCTCTTTTTTCCTCTTGCCTTCAGTCCCTTGGAATAATCTTGTTTCTTTTTTTAGCGCTTACGGCAATTGGTTCCCCGGCTGCAAGCCGCTCATTCAGCAAGCGATGGCTAAAATAATGAAGGCAAATCCAGCCCTTTACGTGCTGAGAGAACGCATCAGGAAAGCTCTGCAGCTTTACTCTTCCGAGCCAACGGAGCCTTATCTATCATCGCAGAACTACGGCGAGCTGTTCTCCAATCAAATCATCTGGTTTGTTAATACAGAGGAACTCCACTATTTTTTAAACTTCATTAAAAAAAACACAAAAATGGACAAAAGTTAATCTTTAAGAAAAACAGTAATTTCAGTATCTACATATGTGTTTGATATTCATCTTTACAAAGCTTCATAATAGCTTGAAGAGGTAGATAAAGTTACCACAGCAAAAGTCATTCATATTACAGAAATTTTTAAAAATCCGACAACAAAAACAAAAAAGAGAATCAATTCAGTTTATTTTAAAAATTCCATTGCATAAATTCCATTGCAATTTTTATGCATAAAATGCTACCATAGATGAATGAACGAATGAATGAATTCGAGCACTGTTGATTCCCGCACCTCTATCTCATGTATGCTCGGGATCCGAAAAAAAACATTTTTCTCTTTTCTTTTTTAGAATTGTATGTGTAGGACATAATTGAAAGCCCTGTTTTTACACAATTTTTTGTATATAACCCTTTGCGTTATCTTCATAAAAATAATAGTTCTTAAAATTCCAGGTTCGTCGACGACACCAATGTTTACCGTGTCACCATCCACAAGACATTCGAGGGTAATCTTACTACAAAGCCCATTAACGGTGCAATCTTTATATTCAATCCACGCACCGGTCAACTTTTCTTGAAGATCATCCATACGAGCGTTTGGGCTGGACAGAAACGTCTTGGACAGGTTCGTTACTTTGACAAATGTGACTACGTGTTAAGTTTGTTTCATCTGTCATTTGTTTTTCCATTGTGGCATCATTTTATAAATTGCATGTTTGTATTACGATGAATTTAACGCAAGTGACGTACCATGAGATTTGGGCATCCTTAAATTTCGGTCACGGAGCGAATTTGCTCGCAGCAAGTACTCGCTGCGAGTTGAACTCGCAGCAAGTACTTGCTGCCTGCCTGTCACATGTAGCGAATGCAATTCGCTCGTTTCATTCAAATTTCTGCACTTGGTTAGTGCCAAGCACAGAAATATCGTCTCGGACCTCGTCGCGTTAGTCTAAAAAAACAGTTGATTGGCGCCAGCGAGGTCGAGAGCGCCGCACAAACTGATTCGCGCGGCGCGGCCATCACGGCAAGTAGCGCGCTCGCGGCAAAAATAATTAAAGATACTCAATTCTAATCGTGGCGATTTCGATCACCTTCTGTCACACCTAGCGAGTTTACTCGCTGCGATTGCATTCGCAGCAAGTATTCGCTCCGTGTGACCGAAGCTTGAGGCATAGGCATGAGTCAGGTACAATCAATCGTTCACAAACATTTGGCTGTGACAAAGCTGTGCCTGCGGTGGATCACGCACAATTCGACTCAGGCTCAAAAAACGGGATGCGTCACTTGGTGCAATTCCATGCTTACCAGATTCAATGAAAGGGTGTCATTTTTTTTAGTAACAGGTGGAGAAAAATGGATTTATAGCTACTATCCCTAATTGACACAGCAAATAACCATTTGGGTCTTTTTAAGATGAGCCAAACAAGGAATACGAAAAACGTGTTTCCGGGGTCACCAATGTGTTTCCGAGGTCACCGTTTATATGTATAAAAATCTTTAAAAAGCTTTATTGATGCTCATGAAGATTATTTATTTATCGCAAGGGCCTATAATATGGAAGCATATTCCTCTAGGTTTTCTAATTATCTAGCATTGGGCCACTTTCTAAATATTTGATCAGTCGTTTCTGAGCCATCGGTGTACCAGATTAAAGAGACATCTCACTTTACCGTTAGTATTACTGAAGTATTACTAACTTAGTATACTTAGTATTATTAAACCGTTAAAATTACTTCATCTTGGTATTCTCTATTGTTTTAGTTGGCAAAATGGAAAACTGCTGAAGAAGTTGCAGCCTTGATTCGATCGCTACCAGTTGAAGAGCAGCCTAAGCAGATCATCGTTACAAGGAAAGGAATGTTAGATCCTCTTGAGGTAAGAATATTTCGGTTGAGTGTGAGTTCAGAGAGTTGTCAGGATGGCGGGGGAGCAGTATCAGTTGTTTCTCCAGGCTGTGGAGCTATATGTGCCCTATTTGTGCATTCCTGCAGCAATCTAACATTGCTTATCACCATCTTCGAAGGTCTTAATAGGTTAATTTGTTTCCTAAATGGCATCCAACATCGGCAGCATTTCCTAATTGCATTCTTTTTTCCAACAGGTCCATCTATTGGACTTCCCGAACATCGTTATCAAGGGATCGGAGCTGCAGCTGCCATTCCAGGCCTGTCTAAAAGTGGAGAAGTTCGGAGATCTCATCCTGAAGGCGACAGAGCCTCAGATGGTGCTGTTCAACCTGTACGATGACTGGCTCAAGACCATCTCGTCTTACACTGCTTTCTCACGTTTGATCCTCATTCTGAGAGCCCTGCACGTTAACACAGAGAGAACTAAAGTGCTGCTGAAACCCGATAAGACTACCATCACCGAACCGCACCACATCTGGCCCACTCTTTCCGACGACGAGTGGATAAAGGTGGAGGTGCAACTCAAGGATCTCATTTTAGCAGATTACGGCAAGAAGAATAAGTAAGTTTCCATTTATTGTTTTATTTGTATGATTTGTAACAACAATGTGTATTTATTTTTCTGCTTTTGAAGAACAAACTGTTTTTAGCGCTGTTTTTCTTAGCAAATTTCCACATTTTTTTAACGCTATTTAAGGCAACTCATATTATCTCACAAACAGGCTTATGTCGAATAATACAAATGTTGAGTCCTTTTATTTTCATCGCTTTGATGTCGAAGGACGTCCCGATCGTTGCTCCTCCTGACTTATTTCCCCTTTTAAATCGCTCATACCACTTGTAAATAGTTTTCAGAGTCACCACATTATTGCCATACACTGATTTAATGTTTGAATACATTAGAAGAGCGAAGACGACGGTGGGGAACCTAATCAAAATCTACAAAAATCTAGGTGGATATTCTAGTGTCCCCGAGCTTATAATACTGTACATCGTAAACACCAACAAGTTTCTGGTTTTTGAGTAATCATGTGGTGGAAAACTGAAATGACTCATCAGAGTTTGTAAACAATTTTAAAAACAAACTGGATACCTTCATAGCACCCAAGAGATCATCATCATCATCATATTTAATAATCATTTTATTTAATAATCAATTAAATAAAAACAAGTGCATGTGATATACATGTACCAGTAAGCTGCTAGTGTATTAAACTATTTTCTCTCCTCAGCGTGAATGTCGCCTCGCTAACTCAATCTGAGATCAGGGACATCATCCTCGGAATGGAGATTTCAGCGCCCTCGGCTCAGCGGCAGCAAATTGCCGAAATTGAGAAGCAGAGCAAAGAACAGAGTCAGCTGACCGCCACCACAACCCGAACAGTCAACAAACACGGTGATGAAATCATTACGAGTACAACCAGCAACTATGAATCGCAAACGTTCAGGTATTTTTTTATTTTTTTTTATTATCAAAGGTGGTTTATCGATACAGTAGAATCCGTGAAAGACACTCGAAAGAACTGCATAATATTATCATGCCTATAAAGCCAGAATTTTTCAAGCAACACTGTTTCTGACCAAACTGCTTGAATATGCGACATCTATAGTTGGCGAAATGTTACAACTGCCCTTCGAAAAATATAACATCGACCACGGCATTTTTTCTTTTGATCGGTTAGGATACTGTAAGCAACATGATAAACATTGCATGTACATGGGACGTTTGATTTTTTTTAAAGTTTCATTTGTTAACACTAGAATGCCCGATAAAGTCATTTTGATTCTTGTCATGCGCCTTTGAGTCACTTTATTTTCAAACTGTTTGGATTAGAGTAAAAAAATATCAACTTTTAATCATTTTTATACAGTAGAACACTAATTGCGATTATACAAACTAAAGATAAAGGACTGTATGGATAATCGGTCCTTCTTATAATAGGGGTTCAAATAATCAATATTGCACTGTAATGGGGATTTGTGGAAAAAAAGTGTAGGTGGGCGCTACTGCGGCGATCAGCCCAAAGAGGTGTGAAGTGGGCAACACCACAAGAGCTAGTGATATGCTTTGCATGGTACGTCGCTCACTTCACACTTCCTTGGACCGGTCCCCACTGCGCCCCTCTATCGGGAGAAAAAGTGTCAGTACAGATCTCGATTGAATATGATGTCATTTTGACTCCCTGTATTATTAGATTTGAAATTGCTAATTGCGATATTCAGAAAAATATTCTAAGGGGCTCACTAGCCGATCAAGCATGCTTGTCAAGCATCGCATCGCGGGCTGGGAGGGGATCGTAAACCGCAGGAATCATGCAAATATATATTTTAAATATTTACTAAAAATGTCTAATTTTGTAGTTTATACCAGGGAGTCACGTTAATTAGACGTAATTGATTGATGAATGATGTGGTGGGATGGTATTACAAAATTACAATCCGCCTACAAAATTAGGCATTTTTAGTAAATATTAAAAAAAAATATTTGCAATTTCCTGCGGTTTACGATCCTTTCCCAGCCCACTACGCGATGCTTGACAAGCATGCTTGATCGTCTAGAGAGCCCTTAATACATATTTATTAATGTTACAACAGGCGCATGTACGAAACAGTATAGTATCGTATTGGTAGGAGAGGTGCATGCAGCGTATGACGCACTTCTCAGCGCGAAGTACGGGAAATCATACATTTATACTAAGGATTAAAATAACTAAATAAACTGGGCATTCAAGGTAGTAGAAAGTGCTGGGCATTCTGTTCAACCTGATAAAATGTGATAGCCTCAATTGACTGATAAGCAGCAAGGTAAAGGATTTATAACTGCATTTCCTGCTGTTTCTCCAGCCTTTAGGTGTTTCTTCTTTCTCTTTCATCAAACACAATTTTCAATAGGCAATGAATTTTTGGTGACATTCCTATGATTTAATATCCTGTTGAATTTCTCTCCTCAGCTCAAAGACAGAATGGCGGGTGCGAGCAATTTCGGCCACGAATCTACACCTACGAACGAATCACATCTACGTCAGCTCCGATGATATCAAAGAAACCGGCTACACCTACATTCTGCCAAAGAATCTACTCAAGAAATTTGTCACCATATCAGATCTTAGAGCACAGGTAATTTTGTTTATTACGCTAGCGCCAGCCGACCCCACAACACAAGAGTAGCGCGAAGCATCTTGCATTTACCTAAAAATAAATAAGAATGCGGATGTGCGGAATGAGTAGGGTAAGTCCGGGCAATTAGGTGTGGAATAAATGGGGTAAGTTGGGTACAGTCCAGATGGAGGTGCGGAATGAGTAGGATAAAACGGGGAAGTCCCGACGGAGGTGTGGAAAATATCCTACAGCTCTATAAAATATCATATTTTTCAAAAATATCATATTAAAATAAATATGGGACTTTCAGAAAATATTCAACTTTGCAAAAAAATGCAGAAGTATCATCACTTTAAAATTATCGTAAGTATGATAATATTGTAAGTTCATAAAAAACCTTACTTTTTAAAAATATCATAGTTTTATAAGATATTGTACAAAGAAACAGATTATGAAATAAATCTTTGAAATCGGTATGTGCATTCTTGAGTTACAACATTTAACCGCCCTACCTTTAGGTTATTATTCAAAAAGTAGGTGAGCAGTTCTTTGGTTTTTTCATTAGATTTCCTAATTACAATACTTGCTTACAATATATCAGACACAATGTTTACACAATAGACCCATTTATGGCCTTTTTCGTATCCTTTGCAAGTCAGAGGTTGTCAACATAAGATGTCGCCATATGAATATATTTTGTACTAGCTTTGCCTCCCGGTTTCACCCGCCGTTTAATTTAACAGAATTTTTCAAATCCGACTGCTAATTCCATAAATTAGCATGTTTAAACAAAAAGAACAACCTAATCTCTTCGTTAGCTTCGGCTGACCTCGTAAATAGAAGATGATGTACTTTAAAATCCTAGGAACAATTTAACTTAGCAAGTAATCTGGGTTTTAGGGTTTTTTTTTTGTCAACATAAGGGATACGGCTTGTGTTCGGGCAGTAATATAGCGGCCGTATCACGTACATTCGTATAGGTAGAAGCTGATTGACTTAGGGCCGGTTTTTCAATCGTCAGATAAACAGTCGGATAGGACTTATTCATTAGATAGTACAAAATTTAATTTTTCAATAGTCAGTTAACAGTTATCAAAGGAATAAAATATTATTCGCTGAATAAAGTTATACGCTGCTCCGAGGGTCAGATAACGAGTTATTCGTCCAATAAATTGATCCGTCAAACTCATTTTGACAGTGAGAGGTTAGGTTGTGTTGTGATAATTTCTGGTGATCTTTTGCGTTGAGAAATGGATTTATTCGCTGTGTTAGATGACGTTGCTATTGAAGAAGAAGCAGAAATTATAATTATTTAAATCCGGTTCTGAGAAAACAAAGAGTAGTGAGAAACAGACCGGATAATTTTGTACAATGGGATGATGTGGAATTTAAGCGAAGATTCAGACTACAAAAAGAAACTGTCCAGTATCTGCTGACATTGATTGAAGACCAAATTAAACACAATACATAAGGGTTAGTTCATGCTTATGATGATGCATCAAACCACCTATGATGCAATTACTTGTCGTGAAACTAACAATCTATCTCGTTTTATTATTAAACTTTCCATTTTTAAACGACAAACTCGCTAATTCACGAAAGAACAGACAAAGCGCGCAATTCGAGGTTATGTTGAAAGCAAATATCAAATAAATATTTTTTAGGAGCTTCTCCCTCTATCATATAGAGTGGTTCAATCATTCTGTATCGCTTTTCGTGTATTGTCTGAAGTTAGTGCTGCCAACATAGCGAAAAATTTTCCAATAACTATTTGACAGTTATTTGATGATTGAAAAACTCGCCAATGTTATTCGATGAATAAATCAACAGATTATTCGATTTGAAAAATTACTTTTATTCGTCGTATGGATGAGCTGATTAGAGCTGTCGCATACAAACCAATCCTAGCCCAGGATAGCATTTCGAAAAGTACTTGTACGTTTTATCCTACTGCTGGCTCATTGGTTACAACAGCCGATTTAACAGAATGAATGTCCTTCACAACAGCCAAATAAATTTAAAATTGTCTTCATTTAATATTAAGTCCTTACCTATGAATGTAAGACCAAATTTTTTTATGAAAAATATATATTTCATCGATCAAAATATTGACCCCTATTATCTAGTAACATTAGATCAAATGTGTCGAGATAGAACTATATCGAACACTAAATAATTTCATGCTGAAAGATTTTCTTTCCGTTTTAGTTTTTTATTAATCGACTCTCATAGAATTATTGTTGTTTCATTGTAGATCGCTTGCTATCTTTATGGCTGCTCTCCGTCGGACAATCCAGCAGTGAAAGAAGTGCGAGTGGCAGTGATGCCTCCACAATGGGGGACTCATCAGACGGTTCATCTGCCTAGGAGGGCGCCTGAGCATCCCGCTTTGGGGTCGCTGGAGCCTCTCGGATGGATGCACACGCAGCCCAATGAACTGCCGCAGCTCTCGCCTCAGGTAACAAACACCATTTGTTTTTATACACCGTTAGTTTTTAACCCCTCCTGTCGCGAAGTAAAAACTCACCTATCACTTTTGCGCGCGACATATTCGGGCAAAAATCGACGCGAGTCAACGGCCTTGAGAAAAACGATCATAACTTATAAACCACTAAACGGATTTAAAAAAGATAAATAGAAAAATGATCGCATTGAAATTTGACATATAAAACATTATAACCTTATCGTAAAACAATTAAGATAATAATGAATAAATATTACAAAATTGGCAAACTGAAAAAACTCGCCTATAAAATCATTTCGATTTTTTTGTCACAAAATACGTAAAATATGCAAAAATTGTAAATACAGTTATGTTCTTTATTAACCCCTCCTGTTGTGAAGTAAAAACTCACCTATCACTTTTGCGCGCGACATATTCGGGCAAAAAATCGATGCGAGTCAACGGCCTTGAGTAAAACGATCATAACTTATAAACCACTAAACGGATTAAAAAAAGATAAAGAGAAAAATGATCGCATTGAAATTTGACATATAAAACATTATAACCTTATCTCGTAAAACAATTAAGATAATAATGAATAAATATTACAAAATTGGCAAACTGAAAAAACTCGCCTATAAAATCATTTCGATTTTTTTGTCACAAAATACGTAAAATATGCAAAAATTGTAAATACAGTTATGTTCTTTATTAAATGCTTTACCAAAACGATATTTTTTTTTTACTTATTTGCATACAAAAATATTTATTTATTCAGCCAAGAAAAATTTTATGTATTCTCGTAAAAAAATTTTTTTTAATTTTTAATTTGTGACTACTTATGGTATTTTTTTATATGAAATTCTTTCAAAATAACTTTATTACTACATCACACTTCTTAGAAATCACACCAGAACTTTGAGCTTTGTCTGATATTATAGAAAAATCTAAAGTTTTGAGAGTTTCCGCGTCCGAACTTAATAATAAACTTTGAATGCTCATAATATAAAATTCGTTAGATTTTTTCAATTATATTGTCTTATCCTAGACTTATTATATGTCTAATAACTAATTACTATACTCCAAAGAGTCACATTTCATCGAAAAACTATGGAAAATCGCACTTTATTCTCTCATAGTAATTATCAAAACAAGTTTCTTTGCGCGATTCATTTTACAAAACAAGATATAATTTTCAAAATACGCCTAATTATGTGATAACTTAGGATGTAAATGAAGCAATACTTATTTTGTTAGTAAATTAAAGCGACATTACGTCTAATTTCGCAATATATCGGGATATTTCATAAACATTACAAAATAATAACAACCATTTTTTCGCGAGCCGTTTGTTGTCGCCGAAGTGTTTTCTTTAAAAATTCGTGAAAAACAGCAAATGGACTATCTCAATTGACTAATCCTCATGCCTAAACTACTTAAAAATGCAAATTACTCACTGTTATCCAGTAAATGGCACAAAACACTGCACAAAAAACTCTTTATCAACCATTTCGCGAAACTATACGCAGCCGCGGCGGTGGCTGATGGAGACTGCCGTTTTGACATCTATGCTCACTTTTTAAAGCGCCGTTCGATATTGCCACAAAGAAATCTTGAATTAAAGATATTTTGGCCATATCGTTGCGCCGTCAGAAACTATTAAGTACGACGTTTCGAATCGTAAATTGCATTTTTCGCAGCGGCGAGCGCTTTGTCCGGTATCGGATGTTACGTGCTTTAGGCAGCCGACATACATGTCCCGAATCGGATGTTACGTGCTGTGCGGGTTAACCCGCTCTATCCGTAACATCCATTTGGGGACATGTATGGCGGCCGCCTAAAATCCGAAACATCCGCTACTGGATATCGCGCTCGCCGCTGCGAAAAATGCAATTTACGATTCGAAACGTCGTACTTAATGCTTTCTGACGGCGGAACGATATGACCAAATAATCTTTAATTCGGCGGCGAACCGCGAAAAAATCGAACGGCGATTTAAAAAGTCAGCATAGACGTCAAAACGGCAGTCTCGATCGGCCAGCGCCGCGGCCGCGTAGTTCCGCGAAATGGTGGTTTTGTGCAGTGTTTTGTGGATAACAGTGCAGTGTTTACTGGATAACAGTGAGTAATTTGCATTTTTAAGTAGTTTAGGCATCAGGATTAGTCAATTCAGATAGTCCATTTGCTGTTTTTCACGAATTTTTAAAGAAAACACTTCGGCGACAACAAACGGCTCGCGAAAAAATGGTTGTTATTATTTTGTAATGTTTATGAAATATCCCGATATATTGCGAAATATGACGTAATGTCGCTTTAATTTACTATCAAAATAGGTATTGTTTCATTTACATCCTAAGTTATCACATAATTAGGCGTATTTTGAACATTATATCTTGTTTTGTAAAATGAATCGCGCAAAGAAACTTGTTTTGATAATTACTATGAGAGAATAAAGTGCGATTTTCCATAGTTTTTCGATGAAATGTGACTCTTTGGAGTATAGTAATTAGTTATTAGACATATAATAAGTCTATGATAAGACAATATAATTGAAAAAATCTAACGAATTTTATATTATGAGCATTCAAAGTTTATTATTAAGTTCGGACGCGGAAACTCTCAAAACTTTAGATTTTTCTATAATATCAGACAAAGCTTAAAGTTCTGGTGTGATTTCTAAGAAGTGTGATGTAGTAATAAAGTTATTTTGAAAGAATTTCATATAAAAAAATACCATAAGTAGTCACAAATTAAAAATTAAAAAAAAAAATTTTTACGAGAATACATAAAAATTTTCTTGGCGGAATAAATAAATATTTTTGTATGCAAATAAGTAAAAAAAAAATATCGTTTTGGTAAAGCATTTAATAAAGAACATAACTGTATTTACAATTTTTGCATATTTTACGTATTTTGTGACAAAAAAATCGAAATGATTTTATAGGCGAGTTTTTTCAGTTTGCCAATTTTGTAATATGTATTCATTATTATCTTAATTGTTTTACGAGATAAGGTTATAATGTTTTATATGTCAAATTTCAATGCGATCATTTTTCTCTTTATCTTTTTTTAATCCGTTTAGTGGTTTATAAGTTATGATCGTTTTTCTCAAGGCCGTTGACTCGCGTCGATTTTTTGCCCGAATATGTCGCGCGCAAAAGTGATAGGTGAGTTTTTACCTCGCAACAGGAGGGGTTAAATGCTTTACCAAAACGATTTTTTTTTTTACTTATTTGCATACAAAAATATTTATTTATTCAGCCAAGAAAATTTTTATGTATTCTCGTCTAATAACTAATTACTATACTCCAAAGAGTCACATTTCATCGAAAAACTATGGAAAATCGCACTTTATTCTCTCATAGTAATTATCAAAACAAGTTTCTTTGCGCGATTCATTTTACAAAACAAGATATAATGTTCAAAATACGCCTAATTATGTGATAACTTAGGATGTAAATGAAGCAATACTTATTTTGTTAGTAAATTAAAGCGACATTACGTCATATTTCGCAATATATCGGAATATTTCATAAACATTACAAAATAATAACAACCATTTTTTCGCGAGCCGTTTGTTGTCGCCGAAGTGTTTTCTTTAAAAATTCGTGAAAAACAGCAAATGGACTATCTCAATTGACTAATCCTCATGCCTAAACTACTTAAAAATGCAAATTACTCACTGTTATCCAGTAAACACTGCACTGTTATCCACAAAACACTGCACAAAACCACCATTTTGCGGAACTATACGCGGCCGCGGCGCTGGCCGATGGAGACTGCCGTTTTGACGTCTATGCTGACTTTTTAAATCGCCGTTCGATTTTTTCGCCGTTCGCCGCCGAATTAAAGATTATTTGGCCATATCGTTCCGCCGTCAGAAAGCATTAAGTACGACGTTTCGAATCGTAAATTGCATTTTTCGCAGCGGCGAGCGCGATATCCAGTAGCGGATGTTACGTGCTTTAGGCGGCCGCCATACATGTCCCCAAATGGATGTTACGTGCTGAGCGGGTTAAGACTGATTTTAAATTCACCTAATTGTTGGATTTAAATGATTATAAATAGACGTAGAAATATTATTTGTATAGTTATCCAAGATATTAGAATAAGACATAAATATTTAAGGTTTAAATAACCTTACTGTAAAATTTACTCAATGTTGCTTAGTCAGTTTTAAAAGCCTTTCAAGCGTCGATATAAATTTTAATTCATAAAAAAATCTAATGTGACTCCAAGCACATTGTTGGTAAATCCATATTTAATTATTTTTAATAGTCCAGCTCTTTCATCATTCTTCTATAATGTTAGTATTAACAGTTTTCTATGTATGATCTCAGAAATTATGTCTAAGCTTGAGAAATAAAAAGTCAGATGGGCTGAGATTCAGGCAACGGCCTCATGTCACAAGATCCCTCTCATTCGATATTGTCAGCAAATTCTTCAGCTCAAGTTTGAAGCCGAGATTCGTATTCCACTGCTTCTCCTCGAATAGTCGAAATTTCAGAATGCAAGCAACCCTCTCATTTAACTCAAGTTAGACAGGCTATATAATGTTTGTTTCTTTTTTATTCCTAGGATATAACGACGCATGCAAAAGTCATGTCGGATAACACATCATGGGACGGTGAGAAGACGATCATTATAACGTGTTCGTTCACGCCTGGATCCTGTTCGCTCACCGCTTACAAGCTAACTCCATCCGGTTATGAATGGGGGTCCAAAAACACGGACAGGGGCAACAACCCGAAGGGTTATCTGCCCTCGCACTACGAAAAGGTGCAAATGCTGCTGTCTGACAAATTCCTCGGCTATTTCATGGTGCCTGCCCAGGGAAGCTGGAACTACAATTTCATGGGTGAGTCGAATTGCTGTAAATTGTATTGTGAAGATTTTTCCATACTAAAAGAAACTATCCAAAAATTTCATTTTCTAATTTCTAGGAGTGCGTCACGATCCAAACATGAAATACTCCACCCAGCTGGGCAATCCGCGGGAATTCTACCACGAAGTACACAGACCGGCTCATTTTATGAACTTTGCCAACATGGAAGATAGCGGCACACTCGGACAGCCGGCCGATAGAGAAGATTTGTACGCTTAGTCAGTAAAACTTAGATTATTTTAATTTTTTTTATAAAGTCAGTTTTCAATTCGTGTTTATTTTTAAGGATAAAGTAACATCGGTTTGTCACGATTGATAATTTTAAGGTTGTAATTTTGTAAATACATGATTACAAAAAAAAACAACATTAAATTGTTTTTATTTTCTTATCAAACTTCACCAATGAAAGCTTCCGGTATAAATAGAAGGCGAGAATTAAAATCAGCGCTGCATAATATCACAGTCCTACTTATTCTGAAATTCATCTACAAAGAAGTACCATAAAACAGAACAGTTTCAATGGGTCGACTTCTAATAATTTGAAACATAAAACGTATTTAGGTTAACATACACTCTTTTTATATATAAGCAAAAAGTGCTAATCATGCATTTCTAAACTTAGTAGTTATATTATAACTACTTTTTATCTATTGTATATAAATAAATACAAACGGAGCTGCCATGGAATTCACCGACCGGAGTCGGGCCCATCATAATACTATTTTATTACACTTCTGGGGGGTGAGCAGTGGATTCCGGACTTACGAACCGGCTGTGGTAGGTTTAGGACAGCTGTCTTGCCACATGTGAGCGTTCACCTTGCCACCCATTCACTCCCCCTTCGAAGCCATAGAATTTGAGATGCGCAAATCGCAATTTTAGATAATTTTTCTAAGAAAGAGTTGATTATTTTTCTGGAAAGGCCAAGATCTTTAAAGAGGTGAAATAGAGATTTAGCTGGCAGGCCACGAGCGCCAACTTCCACCGCGTGAAGGTGAACAGTGAAGCCGTTCCGGGTTACGGCATTTGCAAGATCATGGTATTTATTTAATTTGTACTCGTGGTCTTTTGGGATATTTGATTCCCATGGAACAGTTAATTCTACGATAAGAGCCACCTTCCGAGATAGAGAGTAAAGAGTTATATCTGGACGGAGGGCTGTGCATCCGAGACTTTCAGGGAATTTATACTGCTTAGAGACCGAATCAACCTCCAGAATCCAATCTGTAGCTTTCTCGATTATTGAGAAAGGTTTTGTAGTTAAATGTTTTTTGCCTTTAGAGCCATCCCGCACAAACTGTATTGGGGGTTTGGAGGATACTGTCAAACCCTTGTTGGCACTGCGAGACTAATTACCTCGCGAATAACAGCGAGAACTTTGTCATGGCGGTAAGTGTACCGTCCTTGATCTAAGGCCACCTTGCAGCCAGCTAGAATGTGTCTAGCTGTGCAAGGGGTATTGCTACAGAGGGGACAAGAACTATCCTCGGCAAAGCTCCAACGAGCGAGGTTACTGGGGTCTGGAAGTGTATGCTGAAAGGCATTCAAATAAAATTTCAGCATCTCTGGCGTCCAGTCATAGAGCATTACCTTCCAGTGCGTTGGAGGCGGAATGCAAAAGTCCCCAATTGTTGTCCAATCATTCTGGCATTGAAGGCCAATAGCATGAGCCATACTCTTGCTGTCGTAATCTCCCCGCAAAAGAGACTTCTTCAAGTCCACGTCGCTCGTGGTTGTACTGCCATACCCCAGACCAGTGCCATTCTGGCTGATTCCAGTAAGGAACTTTTTGTGGAAGTCTACGCGGGCTTGTAGATCATTTGAATCACTACGGCCACTTATTACGTGCTTCGATATTGCAGGATCTTTGGAATTGCACAGAATCGAATTTTTGGTTATTCTGGAGTTGGCGTAGAGCAGAGAGGGCAGTTTAAGCGCTAGCCCAAAATTTTGTTTGGACCTGAAGAGAGTCGAGGGGTCAGCTGGTTTGGCTAAGGACAGCCAGGATTTTAAACTAGCTGTCACCAGCGCATCTAGACGGGACAGTTGAGTTTTGGTAAAATCATAAATAAGAAAGGGCCATGACAAATGTGACGTTAGATAATTGTCATAGATCCAGGCCTTACGAGGGCCAGAAATTAGCAAGGCATCTATTTTCGCCAGGCAACTTTTGAAATGCTCTATAACATGATCGCCCGAGACGTCTTTTCCCTGATGGGTGATTTTTCTGCCGAGGAATTTGAAATGATTGTTTGGGTCTATAAGGGAGATATTAGAGCCCTTATAGACCAATTTGGGGTCATAGGATGTAAATTTTGTGCCCATGCGGGCGAGTCCAAGGCAAAAACATTTGGAGGGTTTCACTTTTATACAGCCTGACCAGTCGCAGAAAAGCTCCACTTTCTGTAATAGCAGGGAAAGCTGCTTGGGGCTTCTGGTGATGAAAGTTAGGTCGTCGGCAAAAGCGAGGCACGACGAGGTGTATTGGCCGTCTGTTTTAAAACGGTAGCCCCACTTCCTGTCAAACTGGGTCAGGCTTTCCAGCAGTATATTAAAAACTATATTAAAAATCGTCGGGGAGAGGCAACAGCCCTGAAATAGTCCAATTGAATATGGTATAGAGCGGGTAGTCCATTCTTGCGTTTTAACATGGAAAGTCAGACAGTTGTAGTAGGAGGCTACAATGTCACGCACGACTGGTGGGAAGTTGTACCAGCGGAGTGCAAAGTGGAGGAGACTGTGTCGGACTGACCCAAAGGCTTTCTCTAGGTCGAGCCAGCATACATTGATTTGGCGTTCGTGCTGTCTCGCATCCTTGATGGCAGCAGCCAGGAGAGAATTGTGCTCGAGGCAGCCCGAGACGCCACGCATGAAGCCTTTTTGAACTGATACTCCAAGGTACTCATTCCGGTGCATGAATTCGCTCATCCTCGTGTGGACTATGCTAAAAAAGATTTTGGCCACAGTGTCTGTGAGAGCAATGGGCCGAGCGTCCTTTGGTCCGGTGCAAACTGGGACCTTCGGAATTAAGATGACTGTCGCTCGGCCAAAATTCTGTGGGACTACACCGCTATTCCATATATTTCGGAAGTATTTCACAAAAACCGAGAAAATAAACAGTAGTATCTTTAACCGAATGATTTCAACATAAGTTACTTTAATATCTTACTTAAAAGCCTGAGAATACTCAGGATTTTAATTTTTACATGAAGGTTGATAAAAACCGTTTTAACTACAGCAAAAAGCTTTATTTTGCCGTCATGGGTGTAATCCAAATCCTGGAAGAAATGGCCACATATTAATTATCGACGAAGTAAGAGGGTCCAATGCAGCTCTATACATAGTCCCCCTCCGGGCATTACACCTCTGTGCCTACAGTATATGTTTTCACCTCTCAATGTGTATCTCTAGACGAGATTCACACTCATTAGAGCTTTATAATAACTTGCAATGTGCATTTCAGAACTTGCAAACCATTTTTAAACTACTTGCTGGTATCCGATTGAGCTGAAATTTGGAATAATTATGTAAGTTCGATGACAATGCAATATTATAGTACCATCGAGCTGATTTGATGATGGAGCCAGGATGTAGGACTGGAACTACCTGATGGCAAATGGTAGGACAGTTGAACTTGGGTTAGTATGTTTTGTTATCATGGGTACTTTCCATTACATATGATGACGAGGGTCTGAAGATGGAGCCGGAAGATTGCCACTGGAACTTCACGATGAAAAGTGCCAACAGAGTCGAATTTGGGCTCGTTTGTTTTGTTGTCTTGAGTACTTTCCGTTAAACATGATGACGAGGGTGTTAAATAGGAGCCAGGAGAATGCCATTGAAACTTTCTGATGGAAAGTGCTAAGATAGTCGAGTTTGGGCTCGTTTGTTGTCATGTGTACTTTCTTTCATGATGACAAGGGTCTGAAGATGGAGCCGGCAGATTGCCACCCTGGTGAATAGTAAAGCTGGTTTTTTAAAATCCAGGAAAGCTGGTTTTTTAAAATCCAGGAAAGCTGGTTTTTTGGCACCAGGAAAAAAAGAAATTATCAGTTGATACTTATTTATTCAAAAATAACATCCAAACAAAATGACTACACACATACAAAAAGCGACAATTATTGTAGAAATATTTACATCGAAAGAATTGTCTCAATAATATTAAGTACATTATTTTCATATAGAAAAAGTCAACATTTTTTGTTATTAAAAATAGGTACTAGTCTCTGATAAAAATTGACTATTAAAAATAGCATTACTCATCATCTGATCAAGTTGTTCTGACGAAATAAGGAAGGACAAACTTCCTCCGTTTTAAAAGCCAGCGAATCCTTACTTTTATGACTGCAAGCTGGAATGTCAACACTAAAAATAAATTGCTTAATTCGACTAGATTCGCACTTAGCGCATCTTAAACTCTAGTGTAAAACATTAGCACGAGAAAGAGAGAGCGACGAGGCGTGGAATGACGCGTTTAAAAAGCGAAACGTTCGAGGGAATGGTATCGAGAGATAAATGCAATGCGTTCCGTCTCTTCACACATTATTGCGCCTGCTAATCTCGCGCAGTTTGATGCCGTCGTGATGAGTGCTGCTGGTGCGCTCACCGTCCACATGCGACGTCGTTGTGTGTCCCGACTGGGACGAGCTCAGAGCCTTGGAGCTGTCGCGGCCGTAGCGGATTAAGTGATATCTGGAAAGAAAGCGCACAAGCACAATTATTCAACGGAAATGAAAAAATAGAATAAACGCAAATAAAGTCTTCCAAGCATTCTATTCGAGTATATTTAAACTACTGTTTTTCCTACGGTAGTATTAGTAAAAAATACATGGGTGCGAGATCCGATACCATGCTAGAAGAAAGGATTAATTTAAGAAACAAAGAAACACCATGCCATTCCAGTATCTATTTCTAAATAATTGTTAATCACGGGTGCGGTAATATTCTGTGAAATATATTAGTATGCGATCAAACTCATATCAGGTGCTGAAATCTGAAATTAAAACAAAATAAAGAAGAAACTACCCAAGAAAGCAACAGTCCTGTTTGAGTATTGTTAAAAACCTTCCCCTAACAGGTAGAGGGTGACCATGGCTTCCAATATTACTTTATCTTTGGACATGGAAATATGGAAATGAGATCATAGTATTTTTGATTGCAAATGTGTAGTGCCAAATATTCCTTTTGTGACATTTTTGCTAATTCGCTGAAATGAATGAAGCAAAGGCATCACCCGTAAACATATCTCCATAGCCACAGGTAAATGTTATATAATATAACATTGGGAAACCAGAAAACATCACTTTCGTTAAATAGACCAAAATAAGTTCATCGCTTAAAGTTTGGAATGTGTCATTGGGCTCGATTGCGTTTCTTCGTGAACTAAAATCGGAAATTAGTCCGTGTGAACGAGACACGGCAATACGCTAGAGCGGAGTGTGAGATGACCGGTTGTCACTTTTTCGCATTAAAACTGCCCGCCAAGGTCAAATCTTACACCGCACGAAATATGCTCGAATTTATTCGGACGAGTATAAGTTCGGCAGGTAGTATTTATCGACGATCGTTCGTTTCATATTCCACTCTAACGTATTGCTCTGTCTCGTTCGCTTGGACTAATTTTAGTTTTAGTTCACAAAGAAACGCAATCAGGCCCATTGTCTACATCTGATGCTGATTGAGTACAAGGAGCACTTCATACTAAATGCCGGATGTAAGCTGCCCAGTATTTCGTATTAGCTTGTGAAACCGGCCGCAATTATCTTGTAAAGTATGAGAGGAAAATTGTAAACGAAAATCTCAAAACCAGTCGACTGGTAATCTATACTCAACTGGTAATATATGTATCTGTGAAATCGCTAACAAGTAAACTTATTTTCATTTATTTATTTTAGTAAGTAATGGTACAGTAATGTAATGTAAGAAAAGAACTGGATATGTAGATTGTTGTACATACACAATAGTAAAAAACACACATTAATGGTAGGTAAGTGAAAAATATAGCTCTATCCAGATATTTATGCGAGCATACCCAAGTTGAGGCGAAATCGCACAACTAACTAGACCCAGAAGGTCTTTATCTGGCTGTGCTGTATGTTATGCATAATTTTTATTATCGTGTTATAATAAGAATAGTAAGGATTGAAACTAAAACTTGTTACCTCTATAGAGCCTCGATGGAGAAGTTATTTTACTGAAGAAATATCAATGATATTTTGATATTGCATATTCTAGGCTTAGGCTACTATGTGTATAATTAGGTCAATGTATATCAAAGGTCTCAGGAATAATATGGCTTCATGCATTTTATTTCTAGGCTTCAGTATCTACGACAATGGTTGTAGAAATTCAGTTTCAAATGTGTAAAATAAAATTACGATGATACGATAAGATATTCTAATAAAAATGACAACTACAATCTACACCAATGTGATTGTTAATAGGTAATGCGTAATTTGTATTAGCAGCGCCCGTATCCGTCGACATGCGATCACTGTGTCGATGTACCTACATAGAAGGTGTACCCGGCATTTTTAATTAAGTGGCAAATTTGAGGTCGCAGTGATGAGCGACGACTTGGTCGTCGACCGCCACAAGCGGGTGCCGTCGACTGTATTCTCACCGAGATTATTCTGTACAGCAATCGTACTGGGAGCGTTTTGCTTATACACGTCAGCGCTTCTGTTATCCTGTCGGGAAAAACATCTTTTGAACACGGCACAACGTACATTCACCCCGTCGCGCGGTATAAAACCATGCAGATCCAAAAGTTTAACTGTTGAAATACGTATATGTGACACGTTTGTAATATTACGCAAAGCAGGTTACATGGTTATTGTTAGCTAAAAAAAACTCACTACAGATGAAACGCATTCAAATCCCACAAACCAGATTTACCATCGAGGTTTACGGACATCGTCCAGTGCCGGATTAGCCACGTAGCAAGAGTAGCAAATGCTACGGGCCCCGCGCATTGAGGGGCCCCGCGCCTGAGCGTAAAATTATCGCTGCAGCCTGCAACAGGCCAATGGGAAAACGTTGGTATCAAAATCTACAGATTCTTAAAAATTTTATCACATTTCAAAAAGTGAGCGCTGGCCACACGACAAATTATGTATCGCACCACAAAAACACGGGGGAAGTACCGACAATCCCACGGAGCGGCGGCGGAGCCGTCCGTGATTTGCAATACAACTTTGGCATACGGCAGAAAAGTTTATTTGTAACAGTTCTGAGCGTTTAAAAAATTCATAAAAATAGAATATTTAGTCAAATAAATAGGAATCGATACTTATTTTGATTCACCAATATCTCAACTTATCCTGAAATATTGCCCACATTAAGGACACACTTGATTATAAATCAATTGATTGTCTGAATGTAATAATTTCTCATCAGTTTAAATTGTATAAGTTTGACATAATTACGAGCGGAAGCCTACTCGCTTGGCTGACTACTCGCTTTTCTAAAGCAATGGAATTTTTAGACTTTATAGAAAAATCATAAATCGATTCGTCAGTAATGTCACGGTATAACGCGCCCATGATTGTATTAGAGGAAATATACTAAATAAATTATTTAATAGTCGGGCTATACATATAAATATGTGTATCTGGGCTTTTTGTTGCTTATAAAAAGTTTTAACAATGTAGGTAATATAGGTCTATTGTATGAGAATATTAAACAATATTAGGAATGAATTGTAAGCATTGCTCAATAAGGCGAAAAATATTGGGCACTATTTATTTACTTTTGTTAAGCAGTGCATTTCCTTTTTTGTAATTATTATGAGTAAAGTAGGAGTTTGAAAGATGCGCCGTACAATAATGGCTGATCTGTCGGTATGAATTATATAAAAAACGGTCTGATTTTACTTAGATTGTAGTTTTTGTCCATATTGCAAAATTTCACAGTTTGTTGAAAAAGAAAATTGTACATATGTGTATATTTTTTAACCAACAGTGCCACCATTGTAAATATATTTTATTATATTATTTATATTGTCGAATATGATTAAAACTGTGATAGTTGAATAATTCCTCAATTTAATTTTTCTGCGGAGTTTTGGTCGTAGTTGTGGCGCCGAATTTTTTTATTTCTCTTTGTAAACAGTTTTGGATTACACGGTATGTACCTCCAAAAATTATATTATATTACCTTGTTTTAGAAATAAAAGGGATCTATCAAAAAGTTCTATTTTATTTCACACCCTAAATTTTAGAATCTAAACAAACCAAGGGCCTTTTGAGAGAATTTGCTACGGGCCCCGCGCTGGCTTAATCCGGCACTGACATCGTCCGCTCTTTAGTTAGAGATGTAACAATTTACTTTGTGAAAAAATGGTGGATTGTTTTTATTTGGTGAAGCTGCATCCTTTTGTTTGGTTACGCTGCAACCTTTGGTTTTTACGACGCTCGGATTTATAGACTTATAATTCCAAGACTTGAAATATCAAGACAACTGTGGTCATTTTCATAATGATAATTCACTTTAATTGCGATCGAAATCAATTAGAATATTTAAAGACCACTACAAGAATGTTATCAAAAGAAGATTTTTAGAAACCAGAGATGTTAATTTTTTTTAATGACCACTTGTTAATTTGATTATTATTGTTTTTGATTTGTTTATTTTATTTTCATTTCGTTAACTAGTGGTACCAATAATAGGTGTGTCCATAAAACCAGGTCAAGAGATATCCTGAGGATTTTTCTAATTCACAGCATTTATAGTTTTATTACCTAGTCTTTGTCTTTTTTCGTTTCAATTTGCTGTTTTTGTCTGATTTTTGTTTTGACGGCTGCAAATAAATAATTTAAATATAAACATAAAATAGAAAGAATTATCTTATTTGCCTTAGCACAAGAAAGATTGCTAGTCAACATGACCTCTATATTACGTCGAATATGACATGGATCAAGAGATTCTACGCGCTGAGAAGAATGATTCACGATCTATCAAATCGTTAGGGAAAAAAAACACTTTTCAGTTATTTTGTATACTTAAATTTTAATTACTTTTGTAAAAACTTCTTCTTTTGCAACTTTTCTGGCTGTGGAACCAAATCCAACCACAGGTAACTAAAATGTAAACCGCAAGACCCAGTTGCTTCTTCTTTCATCACCTTCCCCCCTCGGATAAATTTTTATATGTGGATCCACCACTGATTCACTGAAAAGGCCCGGATTTAAGAGAGGGATGGAGCCTCAGGCCGCCACGAGAAAAGCGTCGTTTACAAGCTCCTTTCAATGACCAGCAAGACTTATTTCAAATAGACAACGGGGCTTTTCTGCTCACAGGAGCTCTGACTACAGGGCCGACAATGTATCGTAGACCTCGATGATATATACCTCGTCCTATCTCATCGTAGTCCGGCTAAACGTTTGAATCTGCCGTGACCAAACTGCTTTCAGACTCACCGTTTCACAATTAGTTTCTTTACTTTGCGTTTCCATACGAATATTATGAAAATGTACACGCCCAGGACGGTGTTGAAGAGATCGGTGAGTATCCACCAGTAGCCTTCGCCGCCCAGTAAGAAACTAACGAACTCTGCTATCCAGTTCACGCCCATCACGATAAACAGCTTGAGGTAGAGTTTGAATCTGCAAGAATTAAATATATTGGTGAGACAACTGAAAACTAGGAATTTTAAAGATTGACAATGAATAGTACCTGATGGCCTTGGAAAATGGAGGATTTTACAAAGTTTTAAGCTTAGCAGCAGCAGCATCGACAATTATATATACCTAGTATAAAATGAAAGAAAAAGTCTGTCATAATATTATTTTATTGGTATATAAAATGATACATTTACAATATAACAATTGCTCATTAGTGTGCCTTCAATTGGTATGGGAGCTTTAACTACTCACTTGTCCACCTGAAAACGCCGCAAAAGCTGTTCAAACCGCTCTTTTTGCAATGTGCGTGTTTTTTGTTTTTTTAAACATCCTGATGCAGTTTTTCTTAAGAGAAAAAAACAAGCTTTTTTGATGATTCATTTTACATCGACATTTTAGCTGTAAACACAAGACTTTCAATAATCCATTGATGAATCTATTTCAAATATTTGAAGCGATGAATTACCTCTTTCTTCTAGCGATGATTTTTTTCTTTCCTCTTTAAATAACATGTATCCATTTAAATAAAACAAATCGTGATAAATGCTGAAGAAAAAAAGTTATTAGAATTCGAACTTTGATTATGCATTTGATCGCACAAAATATTTATCAGAAAAGATGTTTTTTCTTTAAAAAACGAATTGCAACAGAACATCCTGATGCTGAAATGGTTATTATTTTATAGAGAATGAAATGAAACAATTTTGCGCATATTTAAAGCGCGAAAGAAACAAATACTTTTGAAACCAATATTTTTACTTTTGTAACCAAGCGCAAACTTTTGTAACCAAGGCTAGAAAATTTCACTGCATCAATTATAAACATTTTTAGTGGCTTATGATACTTTAACAACTCTACACATTATAGATTTGTTATTTATGTATAATCGAAACCTACATTGTTGTTGTTTTAACGTCATCCAAAACTAAAATAATCTTTTATTCGGCCTCAATAAAAAAGCGAGATATAGGCATTTAACCTTACGGAAGCCAGTATGACATGCAAAATTTTCAAAGCCCTCGAAAATATGTTTGTAGGAGTGTGCAAGCATACTAATATATACCGGTGGCTTATTCAATGGCAGGCTTTTACCGCAGTGGAGGGAGAAATAGAGCCGATAATTGCATAAATACAGATATAATACGAAAAACGCCGATCGGCGGGCGTGGCCACCCAGGGGTTAAAGAAGACACACACCTACATTGCGCTTCGTTAGGTTGGTTTTTCTTTTTAAACAATTCATAGCACCTATACGGTGGTAGGTCAAGCTATTTTTTTTTAAAACTCAAAAAGTAAAAAAATATTTTTTCACACATGATATGTAAATTTGAAAATTTTATAACTCGAAATATTGCATTACCATACAGGCTACTTCCTATTACATTTAGGATTGAAATGATCGAATCTAGTAGTGGTTTTTTTTGTTGTTTTTATAAATGAAAAAGGTGTCAATACCATATAAATTCCGGGCAAACAAGCAGCTAAGGGACCGTTCACATATTACGTAATCACTGAGGGAATGGGGGGTTAGAGCTGAGGCTTACGCTTGATTACCGGGGGGAAGAGGGTGCCCGTCCTGATTATGTAATCAACTTTGGTCACCGCATCGCAATTTTTTTGATCGAAACCTGCACGGAACTAGCGCAGTGCCGCGCCGAAGATACCCCTTCGCGCGATGTCTAAAGATAGTCCACGTGCTCGTCTGCGGTTGAGTTGCCCGGGCCTGTTTCTGCGCGCGCTGGCAAGCCGGTGGCCGCTCTGCGTCGCAGCGGAATGGCTGCAACTCTGGCCTAGCGCGCCGCTGCACGCTCCAACTCCATCACGGAAAGATTAACGTGCTCATGTGGCGCATCAACTATGGCGGATTTACACATGGAGTTTCTCAGTACATACACCAAAGCGTTTTCACTCCTCTCAGGACCGGCGGGCCGGTGAAGAGTAGGGGCAGTTTAATAAAAATACAAAAAGTGCACGAAGGATCCGGAGTTACGCCTCATTGTGGAAGAGTCTTTAAACACTTTACAAGGGCTGGGTTTACGATTATTCACATTTTTTGCAAATTCAGTTGATTATGTAATCTTAGGGGTGGGGGGGTTTGGCGTCAAACCGCTGATTACGTCTGTTGACATGGGGGAGGGGGGGTCCAAAATCCCAAAAACGTGATTACGTAATAAATATGTGGATGGCCCAGGTGCTTAGGGTATAGAAAGTTTCACCGCATTAAAAATAGATTTAACTGTAGAAAATGGATTTTATAATAAAAACAAATGATTAAGACCGCGAAGCTCAACTTCACCTCAATTCCGGGCTTAATAAGCTTCGCTCGCTAAATCCGTTTTCTTTGCAACGATCACGCAGCCCTAGGTGGCCTTGTCAATTTATAAAGTTATATGGTATATTTGTAGTGTTATATAAATGACATTTGATAAATATATCTGTCTATATAGAAAATTGTGACCCCTTGAATTTGGCAAAGTTTTCTTGTGTATATCAAGCCGTGCTACTCAACATGTGATTTAGCTTATCAGCATTTGGTGGGTTACTACATAAAAAAACTACAAGAAGATGGGCGGTAACGCACTTTTCCATCATCAGTTTAGTCCCACCGGACCATGAGACGTCCCCAATACCAATTGAAGGTTAAAAAACTAATATTCTCAACACATTCTTGAAAAATATCACAACACGGAAGTTTTTAGAAGCCTATCTCCTGGCGTCTTCGATATTTTTGCCATCGCACGCGACGATCTTGAGCTTGTCGACTCGGGCGACTTCGTGCACCTCACGGAACTCCACGTCGTTCAGCATGAAGGTCCACACGTTGTCGCAGAAGCGGTACGTGTTTAGTTTGCCCGCTTTGAAGGCGAGGCGACTCCGCACGCGCGAGGACAGCGCCAGGTTTATCGCCTTGTCGAACTGGAGGAGCACCTTCACCGCCAAGGCGGGAGTTATCTGCCCATACTGGATCAGCTCATCGAGGCTCTCCTGCAGCGTGCTGCCGATCGTCGTGTTCCTGTACAGCTGGTACGACATCTTAACTTTCGCAATCACACGCGGACACGCTTATATCATCCACGATTCAGCATTTCTTCAAACTTGAGACTACGCAGAACAGCGGCGGACAGCAGCCGACATGTTAGTTTGATTTGACAGCTGCGTTCAAAACCACAGAGCAGAGATAAAATTCTCTTTGGTAATGGGAGCGAGCGCTCTATGCTAAAGACCGCATACACGCATATATTAAATATTGCCACGACCCCAGAATAAAAAAAGAAAAACGTAAATTTATTCCAATGGGGATGTGCCACCACCAAGCGATCAGTAGGGCGAGATATATGTGAACGTGAAAAGTTTTTTTCAAAATGAAGACGGAAATATGTATTTTGAGCCCCTCTGAGACGAAGACCATTAATTCCAGTTTGAAATCAGTCTGTATGTGTATGTACTCCTCCTTGATAGCATCCAAACGCTTAATCCGATTGAGCTGATGCAGGCATAATTTGGTCATGCCAAGAAATGAAAAGATTGTGGTTGAAATCGGTCCGCCAAGGGGCGCACTAGTCATATATCAATCTCAAAATATTGGACTTAGAGACTTAAAATTTGGTACACAGATGCCTAGTTGGGCCGTGAAATCACATTGTGAAATTTTGGTTGGAATATCGCATATACAAGCTGCCCTAATAATAATTAAATTCCGTCATACATTTTAATGAAATATTAACGCCGAGCCGCACGAGGCTAACCGAAAAACGAACTGCTCCGCCGGAGGCGGTTGTGTAACGGAACCCAAACGGGTTCGTCTGCCGATCTAGAGAAGGCGCTCATAGATTTTATTCGTGAAATTAATATTCATATAAAATCAGCCTTGACTACTTGCCGGGAAAGTCTTGGGGTGACACAACCGATTTTTTGTGGGGGACACTAACCACCGGCCCAAGGTGGTGTCGATTAAACGTCACACTACGCAAGCGAGTGGTATGCCCACAGAGGTATAGAACAGAGAACGGGAGTGCGAAGGCGGGCTGTGAGTGAATGCGTTCACCGTATAGAAAGAGACAGCTCCATATAGTACCCCCTCCATCTTTGTCTAGTTGCGCATGAGCGTTTATCCATAGCATAGCAGACTTATGGCGTCGAAGCGTTGCCATGGTGATAGCGTTGCCATAGTGATATATGTGCGTGGCCCGTGCATGCGCGACTAGACAAGGATGGAGGGGTACTACATATATGCAGCTGTCTCTTTCTGTTCGGCTGACGCATTCTCAGGCTGGTCACGAGGTCTAGTTACTTATAACAATGGGTATGGGTATGCCACGCGCTGTGCGTCGCTCACTTAACACCACATTGTGTCGGTAGCCGCTGCGCCCTCTAGCGGAAGAAGATGTGTCAGTAAAGATCAGTAAAGACTAGAAGAAGATGTGTCAGTAAAGATCTAGTAAGATACTAACCGTTGTTTGTCTTTTTCGTACTGATCGTGCCGTCCACTTTCGCTGTTTTGAAGCATCGCCGTTTCCTTTTTAATTTCTACAATCTTGCATGCTGTTATAGTGAAGAGGCACAGGTTGCACAGCACCAAAATCATCATCGGCGCGTACAAGAACAGCATCTCCGATGACCAATCTAACAAAAAATATGAAATTTTAAATTTATATTATAAAAATGTCATTTTGGCAAAACAGAAGTATAAATAGTAGTTTTTAAAACTTTTTTTTTGCGAAACAGATAAGATGATATTTGTATGGAGTTTATCATACCACCCGGCGTCACGAGCCAATTTATTTTTATTATTTTATTTATATTTATTTATTTACAGTAAAGCACGAGATATACCTACATATATAACTACAACATTGCAAAACAATCGTGTTTGGACCAATATCAAAAAAGAAAGCACACTGCATTATCTTGATCGCTACGTAAACGCCGCCTAACTAGGCCTAGGCCTGCACAAAGGCAGGCGTACCAGAACATACTCTGCTCGAAACCACATCGTGAAATTTTAGTTGGAATATCTCATGTCCATGCTACACTAATAATATTTAAATTCCGCCTTACATTTTAATAAAATATTAACGACATCTGTTGGCGCTTGGCCCTGCCCCGCCTTTAGCCGGGAAACGAACCACGCCGCCTGAGACGACCCAAAGCGGGTTCGCCCGCCGGCCGAAAGAGGGCGCTCATCGTTTTCATTTATGAATTTAATTACAGATGAAATCAGTCCTTGGCTATTGGCCGGGACAGTTTTGGGTTGACACAATCGTTTTTTTGGCATAATATAATAGAGATAGATATAATAATAGTCTTGCATAATAACACATGCAAGTACGTATCATTTGATTCCCGATATTTCTAGCTATTTCTCTGTAAACTCACCCATAAACCAACATTTCTTGACGGCAAACTTCGGTGTGATGATATTCTCCGGGATATTCGGATAGAATTGTAGAAACGCGCATATCATGATGATGAGTAATGGCGATCCCCATCCATAGAGGCTGTACAAGAGGAATCTCTTGCGTTCCGAAGCTCGCCGCGATCCGGAAAATCCCCGGAGACCACTAAAACAAAATAGAATAGACATATCAAATATAAATTCAATGTTGCTGCGCGGATTAAAATCAAAATAGAATGCGGCATCTGTTGCGGCATTATCTGGATTAGTTCCAGTTTTTTTTATTCAATTCCTTACGGTCCCTATATAATTTATCGTATTAGAAGTGGGACAAGATCGTTATCGCTATCGACTTGCTTGAATTCTGGAAAAGGGTTAGGACATTATCTTTGTCAGTGCCGGATAATCTAACGGGCCAAGTAGGCACCCGCTAATTGGCCCCACGCTTTTTAGCTCTCTTGTCCACACACGTTTTTCTCGCCGTGAAAATTTACGGCTAACCCGTCGGACGCCAACAGTGCCTATATGTATAATATTTTGCGTCGTTTGACATATCTGCGCCTAACCGTTTTAGCCGGCCCCCATATATCTATATATATATAAAACAAAGTAGGGTTTGTTCGAACACTTATAACTCGAGAACGGCTGGACCGATTTTTCATGGTTTTCGATTTGTTGTATTTGTCTACGTCTCGAATAGCAGAATAACTATTAAAAACGATAATTGGAAAATTTACGAAAAATTAAAATAAAAGAAAAAACATTTCCCACACAAAATCCCATGTAAATCCGTGCTTTTCTCATGGTCAGCTGTACGTGGCATGTTCACGTGTTGGCAAATCATCCGCTTTATTTGTTCTTGTGCCTGATAAATAACAAAAAATGCCGTACATCACAAGGTGCTTCAATGAAGAGAATTAAACCGAGTGCATCCCATGCTACAAAATATGTAAATAGTTTAATTCAATCATGTCTTGCTGACACGCGATTGATATACTTAATTTTTGCACTTTTATATTTCTTTTTGTGTTATTATCTTAATAAAGTAGTGAACTTAATATTTATTTTGTATTCATTGTATTAATTTGTAACAAAAATCCAAATTTGCGTGGCATGTTATGTTTCAAAAACATGTTGCACGCAATGCAACATGTTTCGCGTGTATTTCTCGTGTTTTTTATATTGGCTTGTCCACCGACACTACGGAAACACGGCACGGAGCCGCCGCCGTATGCACCGTATTTTCTCCTCGGCGAGACGTGTTTATTCACGGCAAAATTTGTATCAGTGTTGTATGGGGAGAGCGTGGCCATTGCACCGGACGCTTTCGAGGCGGACAATCATTGCGTCGCCTTGAAGTTGTTTACAAAATGTATGTTTGCTTCTACGGCGCGGCTAACACGTCAAACGTTAAAAAAACGTGCCGTGGACAAGAAACCTTAGGGGACCGCGATAAATGATAATAACAATATTATTTTTTTTTCTAATACATAGAAAAAATCATGGAATTGAAATTCTAAGGATAAAATGTTTAAAAAGCTTTTTAATTAGACTAATAATATAATAATAATACTTTTCGATCCGACTAATTTAATAGTGTAATTGTTATAAATTATCGTCAGTTGGCCGCTGCCAGCTTGTGTGATCGTATTTTCTTGATATGCGCGTCTTTGCTACGCGACAAGCGTCGTCAGGCGACGTACTACTTAAAAAATAAACCGTATCTGAGTTTTTAAGCCCCGCCTACTTACCCCCTCCCCTCGCGACGGGGCAGGTGTTTATTATGTTGACTCATCTCGCAGCGATATTCACTCGCTATCGATGTCTGGACTAAACACACTAGGTATACACTATTGCAATGGGATTTATATTTTGGGATTATGCAAGTGTCATGTACCTACGCTGGTGAAGAAGGCTACGCTTTATCATCATCTAAACTTGAACATTATATTACTTTCCCGGCTGCCACTGGTAGGGAAGGTGTTGTGATCGTGCGGAAAAAAATGTTTAGATAACGATAGAGATGTCCATTTTGAGGTCCACCAAGATGATTAAGACCATTTTCAGAGAAATGTATGTCTGTTTGCCTGTATGTAATCTCTCACGATAACTGCCGAGCCGTTGAACCGATTGAGTTGAAATTTGGAACATAGGGATAGTATCACCCTGGAATGCGCCCATTAGATTTTGGCTGTCAACTGTTAAACCAAACTATCACTGTCAAAAATTGACAGAAGCCATATCTTACAGAATTTCATTTGCGATATGTCATTTGAAATCCCCTGAAAAACTGTATTAAGAAGAGTCACCTGTCAGTAATTAATTTTCGACATTTTAAAATTATTTTAAATGGTGATAGATGACAATTGGAGAAATGCCGTTAACTGTTTTGGATACAGTTTTCCAAGGGCTTTTAAATGACATAAATCGCAATTCATGTTCCGTGAGATACAGCTTTAGTATTTTTTTGATAGTTGTAGTGACAGTTTTTGATAGTATTTTTTGGCAGAAAAAACATTTAGAATCGAATTAAAAAACAACATTGTGTATCGAACTATTTATTCGCGGTATAATAGTTCTTTGAGGAGGACATAACGACACCCATCGCCTTGTACATTATCATTAAAAAAATATTTAATTAAAAAGTAATATAATTTATTTTTAGATACTGTAAGCACATCATTGTAAACTTTAAAGAAATACACATCATTAAAAATAAATAATTATTAATTAAAATATAAAATCATTAAGACAAAAAATCATGAAGACATTTCTGGTTGGCAAAGTAGTCTGTTATTTCTGAGTAGATACATACATATTAAATGTAAAGAGACGAATAAATACATTTAAAATTGCGCAGTACATTTGAGACTTCCTTTTTGTAGCCTTGACAGTGTCGCTTTGTAGTGGTGTGCCGACTTTTGTAATTAAAATTCATCAAATGATAATACATTTTCAAAAGCCTGTTCATCATTATTAATTAGATCTGTACTCAGCACAGATTTGGAATATCGTGTACTTTTCGGTGGCTCTATATTGCTTGTGCTTTGCTTTGGAGTGTTATTGGCAAGTACATTCTCTGTGAGTTCTTTGCTCACTTTGTGATGGAATCACTGAAAACTAACTACCGCTTAAGCGTTGGACAAGGGAGAGGAACCGATTTCTTTCGTTTTATCGTGTCGTTTCTTTTATTTGCTTCTTTCAAAGTGTATTCAGGCTCCCTTAAATCCATATTCCTTCATACTCCTGGATCGATAATTTCAGGTAATACACAGTCCATATAAAAACAAACAAGTTTTTTCCATGACATTTGTCCAAATCAAATCATTCGTCTGTATATATTCGGTTTTGAGGAGATCGTTTTTACCAGACCAAAATGTAAATAGGCACACTTCCTTTCCAGTTATATGTATCGTTCCAGTTACAGTTTCTTTCCAGCACACTTTCTTTAAAGTTATCCACAATACCACAGATAGTTCATACCTTGTTGAAAACTTACGTTTTTTCGTTCCTCAGCGATTAATTCGCAATTCACGCACGTTTGAGGTATCTCGTGCCAATACCAACTACGGGAAACATTCCATCGCTTATGGGCTGATATGCACGTACGACTCTTGTTTCTCCACCATCGACATTTTCAACCTCAACCAACCGACGTTCGTTAAAGAATTATTCAAATCAATTGCACCTAACGAGCTTGTTAATACCTATAGTAATTAGTTATATACTTTCTATACAACAAAATAAAATTCGAAATTTAAATTCTAAGTGTCAACATATTTTAAAATTTTCTCCCCTCTAAATAATAATTAAATAATAAATTTTAGTGATTATAGTGCAATTCTATAGTCTGGATTAACTCGCGGTTAACACGGGACGCGTCCCGAAGGATCTGATCGGTCTGAGCTGTTCACTTTAAATATTCGACCAGCGTGTCTATGGAAAAGTCGACCATCGAAAACAAGCGAGCTGTAGTTACTGGCTGAAGGTAGATCGACTTTGCTGAAGATACATCGGAGGACTTACTGAAGGTGGTGGTGGATTTGATTGACCAGCCACCTTTCGAAGACTATATGCAAAGACTCTCAGAAGGAGGTTACCGCAAGGTATAAGGACGATCAATTGTGCGCTGGCAGCTTAGAAGGATTACGAGACTCTTGTGGAGGCGATAGTGGTGGACCTCTGCAAGTGGCGATAGCTGACAACCAATGCCTTTTCAACATAATCACCGTTACCAGTATTGGAAAGAGCCCTTGCGGAAGTGCCAAGGGACCTGGCATATACACTGCCGTGAAGAGTCATGTGAAATAAATGGCGTTTTAGGAGTATGTCTACCGGCGAAAAATTGTCCAAAAACTGAGGGGGATTTGCCAAAAGGGAAACTATCACAATTTTGTATAATGTCGGAACAAGAGACTGTATGCTGTATTCAACACAGCCCCATGAGCAACAACACGAGATCATCAGAAAACCAGGATAAATCCAATAATGCATCTTCTATATCACCGCCTACTACAACAACTACCAATAAGTCACCGGTCATCTCTACAATAGCTCCAGAAAAAACTCAAACATCACCACAAGCCATAACTACCAATTTCATAAATGACAGTGTGAAAAACGAAATAAATCCGAAAAAATAGCTCTGCATATTGAGTAAAAATTTAACAATGACAGTCATTGCTGCGTTAGCGATTAATTGATTTATTTTATTTTATCTGCATCCAAACTTTTCTCTGGTCGTAACGGTCTCCGTTCCATCGGGTTCAGAAGAGGGAGGAAGAGAGAGTGCACCCGTGGTCGCGCGCCCACCTGTGCACTATAATATAGCCTGCGCACTTGACTGCTTCCGAACAGTGGACTCTGAGAAGACTAAAGAAGTCACTAGAATCTACAATGCAGTCGCTGTGGCCGAACACGGCTAGAAGGATATATATACAACATATCAGTAGCTACCACAAATATTTATAAATATCTATAAATATTTATTATATATCTATAAATACCTATAAACATCAATAAATATCTGTATTTATATATCCACTATACGACCTATCTATATCTTTATTTATATCTATATACATATACACATACCATCGTCTAACTCCTTCTTCCTAATCACTTCCAATTCCCTACCTCTCCCATCGGTTTTCTATATATTTTTTATATTTAATATGAACTTTGTTTATTTTATAATTAATTTTTAAGTGTAATATGCTGAAATCCAAATGTGTAATAAACGATTATAGGCGTAATGTTTTTCTTTTTTTTCTACATTTATGCACACGTATGTATATTGTATGCGCTGTATTTTTCCAGAAATAAAATAAAAAATAAATAAATAAAAAGAAATTATATATGGACCTGTCCTTGAACTTGAACGTACCAGTGATGTTTGATGCTGATTTCAAGTTTTCCATCTTTCTGTTTCCAAAATGTCACTTTTCTTTTTCTTGTCGCTTCCGTTAACCAGATTCTATGCGCTGTAATGGGAAATTTGACTTCAAAAATATAATCATCAGATATTCCATCTGGAGAAGCTCCCAAAAATGGAAATTTAGGGTCAATGAATAATCCACATTGCTGAATTTCCACTTTTTCTAGACATATTTTTCATTCTAGTGCAGTTGTTTCATTTTCTTTTCCATGGCAAATTGATGCTACGTTGCTCAAATCCCATTTTCAGTCATGGATTTAACTAAATTGGCGCATTTTGTGTGTTGTTAACTATTGACAATTTTGCCAAAGTTAGACGCAGTTACCATTTTTCTTCGTAATTCCAACCACTCGCTGCTTTCACCTTGAATAACCGTAAGTTTTTCAATTCGCAATCGATCATTTTTCTATTTTCCAATTCTTGAAATAACAGAGCTTTGCTTTTTTCGAATATTTCTGATGGAACATCGGGTTGGTTGCAATGTTCTCCATAATGCGAATTATTGTTTTTTTTTTTCAAAAAAACTTTCTGCTTTTATTTCTTTTATAAAGAATGGATTTACTTAAATGCCTCTGTCTTCTTTATTCCACTTTTGATATCCTGCCAGAGGGACTTTTGCCTATATATTTTTTATGTAATCTTGAGAGTGGCTGTTTTGTATTAAATGATATAACTGCCGCATTACATCGCGCTTGGTAAGACTGCTTTTGGATGTAATTTGTCCTCTTACCACCAATAAATTTTGCAATGATGCCGTTAAACCTTTCGAGAACATTACTATCTACATCATGAATTAGGCTTCTTGCATGTATTGCTACCTACGTTTTAAGTTATGTAACGTATTCTTTCCCAAATAATGTCACCCATCAAACAACTCATTGCATCCAGTGTTTCATTTTCCGACAAACAATTTTAAAAACTTCTACATTTATCATGGTTTCCAAATGCATCTATCGGGGCGTTCAAAATGTCATTATACAGGCAATCAATTTTCTCATCAATTGAAAAGTTTTGACATTTATTATAAGCTACTGCTGATGTAATATTTCTTCGCATTTTTAGTTTTTTTTTTCACAGACATTACAAGTTGAATAAAAGCTTTTAAAAAGTAGATACCTACGTTTTGTTTTTTAAATTACAATTCTGCCTATCTGACGGTTTTCTATATTAGAACGGTCAGAATCGTAGCCTAATAGTATATTATATTTATACATGGTGTATAGCTCTGTCATATGGCTCTAACGCAAATGTATTGGCATTATTTACTGTCCCCTTATATATGACACATTTTAACTCGCGGGAAGCAAGCTGAAGTGGCGCACTTGTTTTAAACTCGCATAAGATCACACCGGTCGTAGGTTCAAAACCTACCGATATGTATATTTTTTTTTTGTTTTTATACATAAAGAAACATTGTTATCAAATAAATGAACACTTTTTATTAAAAAAAAGTAATATTGTAAATTTAAAAAAAAAAACATAAATATTAAATATTATTTTACTTATTATTGTTTCTATTTTTCAACATATGATTTATCATGTTTTTAAACCTCTTTCATTTACACGGTGAAATAGCCATCTAAAACCGATATTTTTTTACTTCACATCTCCGATCCATCGAAATGTCAATTTGGTAATAATAAGTCATGAAACAGAGCGTCGCGAACGCAACCGCATATGTCGGCCTTCGAAGCCGAAATGAACCACGTTTCTAAGAGCCAATAACATTTCATTATAAAAGGTTGGCTGTTATGCCATTTGAATCAGTAATTGATCCCCACATAAGAACCATATTGACCCAATGTCGCTTGCGGCATTTTGAATGCCAGCGCGTCGTCGCGAGAAGAGCGCGCTCATCTCATTGTATGACAAAAATAATATAAACGGGCTCTGCAAAATATTATTTTTAAAATATACTGATATTTTATTTGAAAAAAATAATCGTCAGTACTACAAGTTTATTGTACATAGTTTATGTAAAAAAAAACAAACTTGAAAAAAACACACAGTAATAAGTAATATTTAACAGTGAATATGGATGAAAGTTACACTTTTTATATAATTTTTTTTAACAAGAAAAACTTATTTTTTAAAATTTATGCGAAAGCATTCCTCTTTACAACTATTGTTAAAATGCCGTAGTATTTTTTTTGAGTTTCTTGATCGTGCAGTTTAGTGTGAGGCACGTTTCAAAAAATGCTCTAAAATGAAAATTTCCTGTATAGCTCCCAGATTTAATTATTTTCCTCAATTTTCCAATACTTAAAAAAAAATCTGAAATAGCTATCTACTTAAGAAAGGTACTGTGAGTTACGATAATTTTTTTTTGTTGGCTAACATCATCAGTTATTTCAGTATGACTGTTCAAAAATTGCCAAAAAATGTAATTTTCGAAATTTACCTACATCGTCGCCTTAACGCCCTACGATTGGTGCGATCGTGTTTTGTTTATATTTAAAAAAAATCAAAATCAAATTAAAAAAGATTTTTTTCGTCAAATGTCATCTATATCTGATATAGAAATTCCCCTAGGAATATTAGTCACAAGTAATGTTAGACCTTGTATAGACGTCTATTCTACACTATATCGTCGTCAGAATGTTTGACAGCCCTAAGTGGGCCCCGAAAAATGCACCAAACGGGATTTCGACGGCCTAAGAGACGTGTGTTAATCCGGCACTGGTCTTTGTCATTTGACAACTTTAATTATAGTCATTATTCTATTGTTATTGCTGTATTAATTATATAACTCATTAGATTGGACATCATTTAAATGAAATCAAAATTCCTAGAAAGAGACGCTTTTGTTAATTATTATTGTTTAAACAATTCCAAGATATCGTGTCATTAAGTGTTATAAAATTAAATATCGTCACTAAATCAGATACTGAAAACGACAGGGGCTAATCATAGAGGTACGCAATAAAATGTAGTAACATTTTCATGGTAAACTGGTGAACACGATTTTGCGTTAGGAATAATAGGATACAACACTCTTGAAACGCGTCGATATAGGTATTTCCCTAATTATATTTGCATATAAATTAATTCATGGAACTATTTATTTGCCAGAGATACTATGTAAGTTTGAATTGTACGTACTAGTAAATTACACAGCGAGAAGATCGCATATATTGTTTAATGTTTTGTACCATCGTACAAATATTTTGCCAGTGGGAAGCGGTAGCCCACTTCTTTTTAACCGACATCTTTTTAACCGACTTCAAAAGGAGGAGGCTATCAATTCGGTTGTAGGTATCTTTTTTTTTAATGTTTGTTACCTCAGAACTCTGCCATTTATGAACGGATTTAGAAAATTCTTTTTTTATTTAAAAGGATATACTAACAGATTGGTCCTATTTTTGGTCTGATGATGGGATCCATAAGAAATTGAGGAAACTCTCCAAATATTATCATATGGTTGAAAATTTACATGTTGGTTCAGTTCCGATGACAATGCATTTTTAACACGCTTTTATTAGGTCGACCTGTATGTAACTAACCATGTAATGGAATCTAAGGTAACTAATTTAACCATCTTCCAAGGATCGTAGCGTCATGAAAATTGGCAGCTGTATGTAATTCTGATAGCAATACAATAATATGGTACTGTCGAACTGATCTGATGATGGAGTCGGAAGATATGAACTGGAACTTCATGATGGAACATCGTATCATAGCTGTGTTTGGACTTGTTAGAAAAGTCTTGGAATGAACTTTGACCACGATTAGGTTTCAAGGTCTGAAGATAGGCACTGGCATTCCATGATGGAATATCGTATCATAGCCGTGTGTATGTGAATATCGTATCATAGCCCAAAAGCGTGTTTTTAGTGTTTTTTTTAAAACTATTAACTTATTTATGGTAAGCATGACCTGATTCTACACCCAGGGTTGGCCAACGGCACAGACACGAAATTTTAAATACGCATTCAGTTATAATAGCCCATTCTAATTTTCACCATCATATGGCTGCTGCACTTATAAAAAAATATGGGGCCGGTTTCTTTTGTAAAAATTTTGTCTATTATGTATATTCCTTTGGCAGCTAAAAAGGCAACTCACTGCTATATCATATTTATCATGATCTTTGTCTTACTTAGTTTTATGTTTATTTTGTATGTTAGCATTAGTTTACTTATATAAGTCAGTTATTATGGACTTGTACACTCTAGATTTAATATTTAAATGACGAATTGGAGTCGTCTGTAATGGCTCTTGAATAATATTTGAAACAAACAATTAAATGAAATACAACACAATCTAACCGCCTTGACCAACCCATATATTCCAAACCCATATACCCAACCCATATATTCCAAAGTCCGACGATTTCGTCGTAATTAATAAAGTGGACGAGAAGCTGTGCGCGCCTCGTAAATTCATAAGCTCTTTCGTTTCTTGTAATCCTCTGAAATGGGTATTCTGATTTTCTTCATCTATATTTTCGAGAAGAATTTAAATATGCTCATTAAAGTGAGATTTTAACGACTATGGACCAGTTTAATTTAGCAAATCAATGCCCAGCCCTATCCAACACTAGCACGTGTCCTATTTGTGGACTTCCCCTTTGTCGTGTATATTAATTACACAAATTGCAACCGGTGTTTCGCGTTATATCCATTAGATCTCGTATGGCCGTGTCGCACCTAATTCCACCCTTGTTTATTGTACTCGTACATATACGAGTATTAACTCTAAAAGGTTAGCGTATGAATTCGCCTTTTTTTACTGTATATTTCCCGACGTTAATTTGGGTCGGGTTATCTAACTAATGCTGAGTGATAGATAGATTATTAGATTTGACCCTTTTAGTGCTTATTAAAAGTCTCGTTTTAAAGAAGTAGCCGGTTTAGTAGGGCATTCGTAATTGAGGGCTGTTTTCTCTAAATGGTACATCAGCAAAAAATCTTTTCCTACAGGATGAACATTTGTATTCATAAAACTTTTTCTAAGAATAACATTTAAATTACACAAATAACGATACATCTAATTGATACAAATGTTCTTTAATATTTATACTAATATTACAAAGAAGTAATGTTTGTAAGTTTATAAGTTTTTATGTAGCTGGTAATCTCCGAAACTACTTCTCCGATTTCAAAAATTCTATCACTAATGGAAAGCTCCATCAATGAGTGCTATATGTAGGTTATATTTGTTGTAATAGAAAATGGTTTTCAATAAGAAATCACGATATATATATTTATTTATTTATTTATTTAAAGCAATGCACATAATAAGCGACAAGCGTAACAAATTATATTTAATATCTACACTGCACTAAAACCCACAGCAAGTTGTGCCACGCTTATAGTGAAGATCGGTCCCATGTCGCCCAACTAAGTATGAACGCTTGTTCTAGGGCAGACATATTAAACAAATACTAGTTTTAAAAGAAAACACAATCAAAAGAAAAAAAAAGTAGTTTAAACAAAAAGAAAAGAAGCGAAAATGGAAAAAAACATTGAATTAAATATATGTAAATATGCATAAAAATAAAATATGTAAATATATAATTACAATAAAATAAAACATTGAAGTAAATAGATAATTAAATACACATATCCTTCAGTTAATAATAAACTATATAGTCATAATTTAAATTATAAATAAAATTTGTAATATTTGTAAGAAAAATAAAAAGTCACAATAAAATTATAATACCATTAATAGTAAATTTTCTAAAAAAATTAAATAGTCACAAAGAAAAATTAAAATAATAGAAATAGTCACAAAGTGCAGCCAAACAAAGCTAGATAGTTGAGAGTTCTTGGTGTATTCTGTACCTTCCTGGCCCAAGCATCCACGACACCAGTTGTTTCTTAAAAATTGGAATGCTCGGGCTAATCTTTATACCTGCAGGTAGGATGTTATATATCCTAGGACCTAGATAAGTGAAATTTCTTTGGCCAAATGATGTACTTCTTCGGGGAACTGCAACGTAGTCACTAGTGGCACGTCTTGTGTGTTTAGTTTGCTGGGACTTAATTTTTTCCTTAAGAACGATCCGACCTAAAATCATTTTCACATATAACATGCGCACTTCTAAAACATGCATTTCCTTAAATGTGAGATCTGATGCATACGTGAACGGTTTTCTTAATATTATTTTGATCAAACCTTTTTGCGCGACAAGAAGTGGTTGAAGAACCGTTTTCGCACATCCTCCCCAACCAATAATGCCGTAGTATAAAATGGACTCACATAGCGCATAATATGTCAATTTAATAGTACGTCGGTCTAATATGTTGCGGAGATCCCTAAACACGTAGCCAAGTTGTCTAATTTTTGTGGATAAATAATCAATATGCCCAGACCACCGTAGGTTGCTGTCGATTATGATTCCAAGATATTTAATAGAGTTTACCCTTTCTACGTTCAAGCATCGGCAGGTCAGCTTATTGTCACAGTCATGTATAACCAGATGAAGATTTTCTGGTGCTTGTCCAGCTTTTGTAGCACTAAATGCAACAAATTTGGTCTTGCCGATATTAAGTGTGACCAAAGCCTCATCTAACCAATCTTTTACCAATTCCATCTCGTGATTTGCCATTTGAAATACTTCATGCCAATTACTGCCTTGAAAAATAATTACTGTGTCGTCAGCATATGTGATAGTTTTATTTGTCACTAGATCGCATAGACTATTAATATAAACTAGAAACAGGATCGGTCCCAGAACACTGCCTTGTGGTACGCCATAATTTAAGTTTCTCAGATTGCTATTAACATTTTCAATGCACACATATTGTTTTCTGTCAGTAATGTAACTTCTGAACCAGGCTAATGTCTTGTTTATATATATATATATATATATATATATATATATATGTTATATATATATATATATATATATATATATATATATATATATATATATATATATATATATATATATATATATATATATATATATATATATATATATATATATATATATATATATATATATATATATATATATATATATATATATATATACATATATATATATATATATATATATATATATATATATATATATATATATATATATATATATATATATATATATATATATATATATATATATATATATATATATATATATATATATATATATATATATATATATATACATATATATATACATATATATATATATATATATATATATATATATATATATATATATATATATATATATATATATATATATATATATATATATATATATATATATATATATATATATATATATATATATATATATATATATATATATATATATATATATATATATATATAAATATATATATATATATATATATATATATATATATATATATATATATATATATATATATATATATATATATATATATATATATATATATATATATATATATATATATATATATATATATATATATATATATATATATATATATATATATATATATATATATATATATATATATATATATATATATATATATATATATATATATATATATATATATATATATATAATCTTTTTTTAAAGAATTCGTTTAAAGGATGACACTTTGATGAAAAAATAAAAATGCTGGAAGGTTTTCCCGGACTGGACTGGGAAATGCTTATTGTTTAAACGAGATGTATTCTTGGATGAGTACCACTTTCGACGGTACACTGTAGGTTTAATGGGATCCCTTTATCGCTAGCGAACGATCGCCCTTCATCCACATCTCAAAAACAAAGCGTATGCTTTTGCAAACCAAAATAAAATGTCTTTATTAAAGAGAAATTTAAGCAAAAACAAGGAAAAAAATCACAATCAATCGTCTCTTAAATGCGGAATGACATTTCGAAAATTCGATTTGAAATTCGAATATATCCACTCTTTAAAAGGACGATACACGATTGCTGGGTTGCTTGAACTCTTGTAAATATCATATAGCCTTAAATATAAACTTCTCGACCAGAAATTACGATTTATATCTTATTTCATGGGAACGAGCAAATGAAGTATTTTATTTTCATTTAATAGCTGGCTGATAGCGAGCCCAGCAATCGTATTCGAATTTCAAATCGAATTTTCGAAATGTCATTCCGCATTTAAGAGACGATTGATTGTGATTTTTTTCATTGTTTTTGCTTAAATTTGGTTTGCAAAAGGATACGCTTTGTTTTTGAGATGTGGATGAAGGGCGATCGTTTGCTAGCGATAAAGGGATCCCATTAAACCTACAGTGTACCGTCGAAAGTGGTACTCATCCTAGAATACATCTCGTTTAAACAATAAGCATTTCCCAGTCCAGTCCGGGAAAACCTTCCAGCATTTTTATTTTTTCATCAAAGTGTCATCCTTTAAACGAATTCTTTAAAAAAAGATTTTACAAAAAACCAATCAAATATTATATATATATACCTATATATATATATATATATATATATATATATATATATATATATATATATATATATATATATATATATATATATATATATATATATATATATATATATATATATATATATATATATATATATATACATATATATATATATATATATATATATATATATATATATATATATATATATATATATATATATATATATATATATATATATATATATATATATATATATATATATATATATATATATATATATATATATATATATATATATATATATCTTCTTAATATATATAAATTACGTGTCACGTTGTTTGTCCGCGATGGACTCCTAAACTACTTAACCGATTTGAATCAAATTTGCACACAATGTGCAGTTTGATCCAACTTGAAAGATAGGATAGCTTACGTCTTAATTTATAGTCGCGATATTATTTTATTGCAATGTCTATTATTTGACATTCGCAATTATCTGTTAGTTCCAAACGATTTTAACAGATGGCGTTATCTATTGAGTAATCCATAGATGGCGCTGCTATGTTAAACCTACAAACGTCATAGTCGGGCAAGCGTTATTCTAAATTCAAAATATTGTGAAGGTAATACAGTGAAATTATTCCTGCTTTTTAATTATTTGTGCTTCATTGTTCAAAACTCTTTAATTAAAATATATACATGTAGGTAAGTATTATCACATAGTTATAAAAGTGGAATAACTGCAGTATAGGAACCTCTCTCCATTTTTTTTCATTTTAATGCTAAATCTGGAAGAAAATTGTGTCGGTCGCTATAAATAAGCGAGATAGGCATTCAAAGTTTAAATTTTAAAAACAGGCCAAAATAAAAAATTAAGTAATTCACCACGCTATATTCGCCACGCTGATTCCTAATCTTCCATAATCTTTATTCGATCTCAATAAATAAGAGAGATATAGGCGTTCAAAATGTTCATTGCAATGTCAAGAAATTTGCGGTCATTTTGTTTGTACGTACCGTGGCCGACACATTCGGGTCCCATCAAACTTGCAGAAGGCAGATTTGCAGACGGCAATCTTGCAGACGGCATTCTTGCAGGCGGCAGTTTTGCAGAAGGCAATCTTGCAGAAGGCAGTTTTGCAAATGTCAAACTAACGTTTCGAGGGTCGGCATTTTTGCAGACGGCATTTTTGCAGAAAATGAAGTTAGAAGCAAAACATCGTATTTAAAATTTAGTGTTACCAGAGTAGAAATCGACAAAAGCCGCGTTTTCATATGTCAGGGTAGGGAAACCAGTCCACTTCTTTGAGTGTCCTCTCCATCGCAGATCTCAGCAATCAACTTTCGATTTTAGGGAAAGAAAAACCTAACCTAACCTAACCTAACAGAAAAACTTAAAACATTTTTTTTAATGTTTAGTTTGATGTACTGAATCATCCACTACAAGGATGCCGGTAATTAATGTCACTTCGATTTTAGGGAAAGAAAAACCTAACCTAACCTAACCTAACAGAAAAACTTAAAACATTTTTTTTAATGTTTAGTTTGATGTACTGAATCATCCACTACAAGGATGCCGGTAATTAAATGTGGAGAGGTAAAAATATTCACCACTTTAATTTACCCTGACATGATAATTTGCTACTTCTTTTTCTAAATTTAAAATTTATAGCATATGCTTTACTGCTTTATTTTTGGTTTGTAAAATAATATAAAATTATTTTATTTCGTGTAATCATGTCCTAATGCGCCATTCTCAAACGTTGCTAACTTCGGGTTTGTATGCAAGTTTGCTTTCTGCAAGAATGCCGTCTGCAAAAATGCCGCCTGCAAGGTTGCCGCCTGCAAGGTTGCCTCCTGCAAATCTGCCCTCAACAAATTTGGAGCTGTCAAAAGTGACATGTTTTGACATGAAAAAGTGACAAAGTGGCATGACAGGCAAGTTTGCCGCATGCAAAACTGGCGCGCCCCACACATTCGAGCATATCGTAATATCGATAAGAATTACCGATATTACAGAAATTATGACAATTTGCAGAGTTTTAAGATTAACCGAAATATTTAAAAAAAAACGATCAAAAAAAAAATATTTTCGTGAAACTTTTAAAAAAGGGCACAAATTTTTATGTTTTTTTCAATATTTTTTTTTTTTTTTTTTAATTTTGCGGTAAATTTGAAAAAACGTTTTTGTCCACGGTGTTAATTTGATATTGAAGAAATTTCGTTGTTTCAGGTTACCTTTCGTCATCATCAACAGCCATTTTGTAAAAACACATGTTATTTACTAACAACTTTGTAATATACTCATTTGTTACAAACTTTAATAAAAATAATAATAAATTTTAAAATTAATTCTTTTGTATTGATTTTTGATTAATATCAACTGTACGAAAATTTTAATCAATCGTGTTGAAAGTCCTTCCCCTTTAAATCCCAATCCAGAGGATTTTTATACCAGCATTAACGTTTCCGTCTTCGTTCGTAAATAATAATTTCATTGTATTAATTAAGGGGTTACGGTAGTAGAAAATCTGTCATGGAGTTCGCCATATTTTTTTACAAATGGCATCTATTTAAAAAAGCATGGTGGTCCCCATGAATGATGTTCTCCTACCGTTCCTATTAAATATTTTACTACAATGTAATATAACAAAAACCTTAGCCACAGCAACGCGTGGCCGGGTCTGCTAGTATATATATATATATATATATATATATATATATATATATATATATATATATATATATATATATATATATATATATATATGAATACTGGAAATAAAATAGGGTGTAAGTGCCAAAAACAAACAGTCGAGTTAATTGAATTTGAAGTATAACAGCCTAATATTATACAAATTGAAGGGGATATTTTATGATTATTAATACAAACCCTTTTTTATACACCTAGTTACATAAAGTTCGATTGAATTAAGAATGAACTGCCTTAGCTATTAAACTTTGAAAAGTCATTTTGAAGAAAATCCTAAATGCCGCGCCTAATGTCTTATAAAAGGTTATAAGTACCTTGCTTCTTTCTACAGAAAAGGTGCATGTACAAAAAGTCTTTGTAATTATTATTATGTCTGCATAAAGGATAGTGATGTGACACGGAAATACATACCTACTACTGATACATATTTTATCGATTTATTTTTCACACACGGGATTTTTTACTTACTTTTTCTTCATACATAGGTAGGTACTTAATCACAACATACATACAATGAAAACTAGTTTTAATATTTATTTTAGTTGAAATCTTCAATTCAAAATAGATTTGTAATAATCCTTATGTTCTTCCTTTGGCAGGTAGGGGATCATATTTAGAAGATCTTTCTTCTTTTCTTCCGTTATTTTTGATCCGCAGCGAAGTTTCGGTAGCATGTATTCATTTATCTCAGCAAAGGTTTTTCCTTTTTTTAGTATATTTATACGTTTCCATGACTCCATTGTGCTGTGACTCTCTTTTAAGAGTACTTGGAACGGCCGTTCACTGACGAATTTTAGGCAACTAGCCTTCGTTATTTGCAGCTTACTACACAGAAAGAAACGATTTCTCAAATTGAGACTCGCGAAAGTTTTAAGTTTATAGTGTTATTTTAAGTAGATATTTTCTTAGAGGAAGTCAGTATTTTTGAATCGACAAACGTGAGTTTTTTGTATCAATGTAATATTAGTTTAAAAAATGTCGTTATTTTAAGTATATATTTTCTTAGACTAAGTCAATATAATAGAACCAACACATGCGATACGTTTGCATGAATGCAAAATTGGTTTTAATATTTTTTCTAAAACCAAGAATATATTCCCAAGTAAATTCTTTATATTACTTAATTTAATAACATATTTTTATCAAAATAAATATCATTGCAAGTCTTCGTTTGACAAATGTGTTTTTTTTATTAAATAGATTTTGAGTGTTCTTCCTAGAATAACCAAATTAATTGATTTGAAAGCACATAGATTCTTAAGTCAATTCCTTACGTCACTTAATTTAATAACGTATTTTAATCGAAATAAATATCGCTGCAAGTCTTCCTTAGACAAATGTGTTTTTTTTTATTAAAGACATTTCGAGTGTTCATCCTAGAATCACCAACTGAATTGATTTGAAAGCACATAGATTCTTAAGTCAATTCCTTACGTCACTTAATTTAATAACGTATTTTAATCGAAATAAATATCGCTGCAAGTCTTCCTTAGACAAATGTGTTTTTTTTTATTAAAGACATTTCGAGTGTTCATCCTAGAATCACCAACTGAATTGATTTGAAAGCACATAGATTCTTAAGTCAATTCCTTACGTCACTTAATTTAATAACGTATTTTAATCGAAATAAATATCGCTGCAAGTCTTCCTTAGACAAATGTGTTTTTTTTTATTAAAGACATTTCGAGTGTTCATCCTAGAATCACCAACTGAATTGATTTGAAAGCACATAGATTCTTAAGTCAATTCCTTACGTCACTTAATTTAATAACGTATTTTAATCGAAATAAATATCGCTGCAAGTCTTCCTTAGACAAATGTGTTTTTTTTTATTAAAGACATTTCGAGTGTTCATCCTAGAATCACCAACTGAATTGATTTGAAAGCACATAGATTCTTAAGTCAATTCCTTACGTCACTTAATTTAATAACGTATTTTAATCGAAATAAATATCGCTGCAAGTCTTCCTTAGACAAATGTGTTTTTTTTTATTAAAGACATTTCGAGTGTTCATCCTAGAATCACCAACTGAATTGATTTGAAAGCACATAGATTCTTAAGTCAATTCCTTACGTCACTTAATTTAATAACGTATTTTAATCGAAATAAATATCGCTGCAAGTCTTCCTTAGACAAATGTGTTTTTTTTTATTAAAGACATTTCGAGTGTTCATCCTAGAATCACCAACTGAATTGATTTGAAAGCACATTGATTCTTAAGTCAATTCCTTATGTCACTTAATTTAATAACGTATTATTATCGAAATAAATATCATTACAAATCTTTGTTAGACAAATGTGTTTTTTTATTAAAGACGTTACGAGTGTTCTTCCTAGAATCACCAACTGAATTGATTTGAAAGCATATATATTCTTAAGTCAATTCCTTGCGTCTTTAAATTTAATACCGTATTTTTATCGAAATAAATATCACTGCCAATTTTCCTTGTAAAAATGTGTTTTCTTTATTAAAGACATTTCGAGTGTTTATCCTAGAATCACCAACTGAATTGATTTGAAAGCACATATATTCTAAAGTCAATTTGTTACGTCACTTAATTTACTAAAATATTTTTATCGAAATAGATACCGCTATAAGTTTTCGGTAGACAAGTTTGTTTTGTTTTTAAGCACTTTTCGAGTGTTCATCGTATAAATACTAACTGAATTGATTTGAAAGCACGTATATAATTAAGTCAATTCGTAATGCCATATAATGTAATAACGTATTTTTATCGGAATGAATATAACTGCAAGTCTTTTAAGGACAATGTGTTTTTTTAAACATATTTCAAGTGTTAATCCTAAAAATACTAATGTAATTGTATTTCATTTATTTACAAAAAATATATTTGGACTAGGACTGAACTAAATAAACCAAGCATCGTAGTATTTAATATGACTGACCGTGGTATATATTTATAAAATAAAGTACATTTTTTTTAATCTGTTTTTATTTTAAATTGAAATTGATTTACGTATTTATCTTTTATTTGAATGTATACTTTGGACACAGAAACACTAAGACTTCTAAATTTTAAATTAAATTAATAGTTTAATTATGCATTGCCAAAAATAAAGAACTCTTGATATAAGAAAACAGTTTTATTTTAGTCTTGCCCCAAGACACGTACATACGCTGCGAAATTTGACCCCAGAATCCAGTCTTGAGTCAAAACTAAAAGAATAAAACTCAAGACTTGTAAATTAGCAAATTTTAGGTCAAGAATTTTATTTTTTTTAGTCTTGACTCAAGACTCGTACACGTAATAGTCTTTGGTCAAGACTCACAAACGTACGAGTCTTGAGTTATGACTCGCAATTCAGATTTTCTTGGCATGCGTGATGCGTCATTTGAATGTCCATTACACAAGGTTCATAGCTTCGTAACTATACGTAATATTTGGGTAATAAATACACTTTATTTTTCACTATGTCTGTAATTAATTGTGTATTGCCGGCCTTAGTGAGCTGCGAATGACTGTATGCGTTTGCGAATAAATACCCTGAAAACAAGCGACGGGGAATCCCCTATGCCGTTCGATTTCCGCGCGCATATGGTTTAATTGATGTCAGGGTTGCCAACTTTGTCGTAGGAATTTTAAAAAAATACAATATTGTCCATTGTCTTCAATGGAGGCTGGGGCCTTTATACCCCCGGGGCCACGGGCTGCAGACCAAAAAGTTCTTATATAGATCCGCCCCTGCTTCTACTGAGCACGTAGAGCTAGCATGATCCTTGCCAGATTGCAAACATCTAGGTTTCCGTTATACACAAAATTTAAAGGACGCGTTATGCCATGCATACCAAGAAAATCAAAATTGCCAGTCTTGACTCAAGGACTCGTATGGTTACAGGTCTTGACCCAAGATTCGTATGTTTGCGAGTCTTGACCCGAGAATTTTGTTTTTTTGTTAGTCTTGTAGGTGCCAATGCTAGTTTTGTCAGTGTTACCAGATCAGTTATACAAAATCCCTCCAGATCATTCCAAAAACGCAGTGGCTAATCGCGCCCGTCCACTTATCGTATGCTTTCTGTAATTGCGAAAGGCAAACGAACACGTTAGGTTAGGTTAGAACATATAAGAACTATTCATTTGGACGGGCGCGTAGCCACTGCCTTCCAAAAAAATCGGTGACACGCACCCATTAAATGTAGATTTCTTTGGCCAGCTATTATAAAGCTATTAAATAAATTTGAAAAAAATGTTTTTTTTTTAATAATTAAAAATAAATTTAAAGAAAAATGTAGGGGTTAACAAGAGCTTTCCAACGATATATCATGTCAAGGTTGGACCTATGGTTGTTAAGATATGTTTTTTTTATCTTTGAGCTGCGGCCATTTTGAAACAAGATGGCGGATCTGGCTCTTCTGCGATCTCATCTAAGGTATTGGGCTAATACATTTTTGCAAATACATACAATACAATTAGCCGCGAGTAGGCTATTAAAATGTTTCCGTCTCTACCGACCTCTACAATTCGATACCCTAGTTGACAATTATATATATATTTTTTTGTGAATGAAATTGTAACTTTATGATTTATGTCCTAACGTCTTTACTACACCACATTCCCCCCGTAATTAGTATGATTGTGAGCTAGGGGATCGATGTGTCAGTTCCTTGATTATTTTTACAACCCAACGATTTAGTTAAGATTCCACAAGGAATAGTTTTTGGGTATATTTCTGAGCTAATAAAATCTCAATAATGTACTAGTACTACTAATAAGGCAGGGTAAGATATGCCTTAATACTACTTACACAATAATGTACATTGGGTAGACGTAATAAAATAATTGTTATTGCTCTTATAGTATAAAAACAATATATTCAATTATCTGGTAACAATCCGGCTGATGATGACGATGAAATTCAATTAATTAAGTTATGAAAGTTTTACAATACCTTTTTGCGCGATTTTCTATTCGCAAAATTATCAATTATATCATTGTATGAAATCTTGTTCATTAGTTCTGACTCTATGCACAAAAGAGCTAAGGCGTTTAGTTTTTCTTGGCTTAAAGTAGATGTTAGATAATTCTTCACCCGTTTTAAGCAAGAAAAGCATCCCCATCTGAACAATTTGTCACTGGTGTACATAAGGCCATGCGAACTGCTATATGCAAGTTTAGATAAACGTTTTGCAAATTATGTTTTTTCAGGAACAGGAAGACAAACCTTTCACACAGACATTCCAAACACAGAATCTGGTTTTACCTAAATTCTTTCAAAAGAAAGTCAGTCTCTAAATCATTAGGATACATTTCTTCAGCGAAAAGGGCTTTTTCCGTAAGGGTTGATGATGACAATGCACTCATTTTGGTCATAAAAATTCATTTAATTGGAAAAACATATTACATGTTGAATTGTTTGTGTGGATCTAATGACATTTAAGTATATACATATGAATGTTATTAATTTCTGTAAGACATAAAAAAAATTGGCCCCAAATTTGCCACCCCTAAAATCGAAAGAAGTGGAAAAAATATACAATTCAAAAATACAAGTGAAACTGCGATGATAGTTTTATTATTTATATCGAGATAACCAAAACCCTATAGGTTTTTGTCAATAAATAGTTACCAAAGTGTCATAATATCATGTCAAACGCGATTTACTGCACTTTAGCATGGAAACAGCGTAAAATTTACTACTTTGTATTAGTTGTTCTGACATTTTCGCAATTTTTTAATGACCAAGCAAGATATACCTACTAATCCCAATCGGTCGAAAGAAATCGAAGCCGAATTTTAAAGCGGTCGGGCATAGCTAAGTAGTTTTTTTAATAATTCTTCTTCTTCTTAGGGTGCCTCTCAAACTAGTGAAGGTTGGCAGTCAGCTCTGCATACTTCTTTTTGTCCTTTGCCAGGCGAACAATTCGGCGACACTTGTAATCCCGGTCCATTCTCGAATGTTCCGCAACCAAGATTTCCATCTACGGCCAGGTCTCCTCTTTCCTGCAACTTTTCCCATCATAATGAGTTGCAGGAGTTGGTACCTGTCGTGTCTAAACACGTGACCCAGGTATGCAACTTTGCGCTGTTTGATGGTCTGCAAAAGATTGCGTTTTTGGCCTACACGTAGTAGAACTTCATCATTGGTGACTTTCTCAGTTCAAGATATCGACATCTCGAATGCTTCTATACGTTTTCTGAGATCTTCCTTAATAGTCGAGGCCTCACACCTACATAGAAGTGTGGACCAGACGTAGCACTGGAGAAGACGTATTCGAAGTGAGATTTTCAGGTTTCGATTGCGAAGAACCTTTTTCATTTTGCCAATGGCGCTGCGTGCAATTTCGATGCGAGTTTTGATTTCTACTTCACAGTCCCAGTTTTGTGTAAATCAGGTGCCAAGGTATTTATATTTATCAACTTGTTCTAGTTTTTGACCCGCCACAGATACGCTAGGTTGGATATTGGGATTGTTAGAAATGACCATAAACTTAGTCTTGGTGACATTCATCCTGAGACCAGCTTTGACACTACACTCGTTTACTCGATCAACAATCTCCTGTAGCTCGGCTTCCGTATATATAGATGCTATGAGAACAGTGTCATCGGCATACCTCAAGTTGTTGATGAGGCGTCAATTTATTTTAATGCGACAGTTCAAGTCCTCCAGAGCTTCCGTCATGATGGCTTCAGAGTATATGTTAAAAAGAGTCGGCGACATGCATGCCCTGCCGCACTCCCCTCTTAATGTCAATTTCCTTGGATCCTTCCCCTTCAACTCTGACAGTGGTGCGCTGATTCCAGTACAGATTTTGTATTATACGGATGTCTTTCTTGTCCAGTCCGATGTCGTTCAGAAGTGCAATAAGACGATTATGTTGCACTCTGTCAAATGCTTTTTCGTAATCTATGGAACATAGAAAGACATTTTTCTGCATATCCTGACATTTTTGCACCAAAACCTGTACTGCGAATAACGCTTCCCTCGTCCCCACTTGTATATATGTATGTATTCTTTATTGCACACCAAATAAAAAGGTTACAAATAGGCGAGTTTAATGCCTCTTGAGCATTCTTCTCAAACTAACCTTAGGGATGTAGGAGTGAGCATATTGGAGTACTACAAAGATGTTTAATTAGATTGAATGTAGCATATATAAGAGTATATAAGAAGAATATATAAAAGAAATAATAGTGATATATAAATAATAATAATAAAAGTCAATGTATGCATGCATGCATATATACCATATACATATACACTTCGTCTTTTTCAATAATAAAACGATTTAATTATCTAGTTGTTTTATTTGCAACAAAGGAAAACTACTGTACCTACTAAGGGAATGAGTATATTTTTTCAAGCCAAGCATGGGGTGATATGTCTGGCAACACTGCCGGGCGAACGCAGAAGGTGAACAAGATCACAATTCTATTGGTGTTGGCCGACGGCTATACAAATTTGTTTGTATTGGACGAAGATGGAACAGTCTGTTGCTGACACTTCATCATTGCTGCAGTGATTGCTGCTGTCTTCTTGGAGCACTCCGGAAGCCGTCGTATCGAATTTTATTGGTAAGTACTACGTATGTATATCTATATAACCTAAGTGCAATATTATTTATTTAGAACACCCTTGTTAATGAGGGGGGGGGGAGGGGGAGTAAGGGGAATTTTTATTTTGTTTGAAAAGTTAATTTTCTATCGAAAATATGAGAGCTAAAGTGAATTCATCGATGTATATTACAAATTATATAACTTTTATGTAAAATAATTTCCAATTGTTGCAGAAAATGGAGTAATCGTAAGAAGAACAGTCGGCTTGCGAATACAATGCAATGATTTAATTTTATTTTTCTCACATTTTCTTTCAGGTGACATTCCAGCACAGATAACAACACTGGGACATCTTCTACCACCTCGAGGAAGACTTTCTAAAAATGTTAAGTTCTCTACAATTGAAGCTATCGAGGGATTTAGTTAAAGTTTCAGTAAGTTTTTTTTTTAATTATTTTTTTTTAGTGACTTCCCGGTGCGACTGGTGATGAGTCACATCGCTGTGCAGTTCGAAGTTTCGAGTTCTTCTGTGCAGTTGTTTTGATGTATATTATGTTATTTTTTTGTACTTTTTTTAATTTGTGTTTAATGTAGTTTGTCTATAATTTTTTTAAACAGTTATTCTATATTTTTCTGAAATCTGGTTCAAATAGCTTATTGTATTGTCACTTATTATTATTTTGTCGAACTTTTATAAAATTAGCTCCTGGCTCATACTGGCCAGGTCGACGCTGTTTTTAGCTAGACCTTTTGTCTACCATATATGCACCTGTTTTATTAAAATCATAATATTGGTAAATAAAAAAGTTGACAATAAACATTTTTCTTTCATCATTTTTTTTCGAATGTGTACAGTGTATTCAGAATATTATGCGCAGGTCAAAGGACAGTCAAACATCTGTTTACTACTTATATATACACCGTTTCATGCCTGAAAAAAAAACATTCTGATAATTCTGTTCAACGTAATCTTTACTTTTTTCAGACTGCTGAGGACGTCGAAAATGTGCAGTAGTAAAGGACGGGATGTGCAGTAGTAATTATTATTCATTGTTCATTCTACATTGTCAGTCAAGTAATTTTTTTTATTACCAAAAAAGTTGTAATACCATAACAAACATAACTACACCGGTTATGATTTTCTGGACAATGTCTTCCGCTATTTTAGTTATATTTTGTGGCCTTATATAAGTGTGTGTGTGTGTTTTTTTTTTAATTTCCTTGATATTGTATACCTGCGTTAATGACAAATTAATACACATTATTTTAAAGTAATACATTGTTTATTTTCATATCACACAATCATAATTTTTGCATTAACAGCAATAATAATACCCACATTATTCTTGAAAATATTGTGAAGTCTTGTGTTAAGTTTCTTTATTTCATTTTAATAGTGGTTACAATTAAATTGTTTATTTATTAACTGAATCCTTATGTGATTTGTGATTTTTGTTTTTATACCCATTACATTGACATTCGCTAGAAAAGCATCACAGCTAGAATAATTTTATTATATAATTTAATATTATTTTAATAATGCCAGAATGTATTTCTCCTAACCTAATATATTTTAGTATTCATTTCATTTTGCATCTTTCTTAAATCAACGTAAAAATATTGCCATTTGGAGGATTTTCAAAAAACAAAAAAAAACAGAGTAGATTTTTCAATTTACGAATGTAAATGACCGATGACTGGAAATATTTTTTTATTGCATTTGGATCTTAACTTATTAAAAAGTATTTGTTTCACCAACTCGTAAAAAAATATCACTCGTTTTCGATTTGGTGAAACCAACACTTTAAAAAAAATCCAACCGTTATAAAAATTACTTCCGGTCATCAGTCAAATACATTTGTAAATTGCAACATCTACTCTTTGTTCAAGCAAAAAGAATATTCTTCAATTAACAATATTTTAGTGTTGATTTAAGAAAGGTATAAGATGAAATAAATTAAAAAAAGTATTAGGTCAAGAAAAATCTATTCTGACAATAAGAAAATAATATTGTCGCATCAAGATATTTTGGTAGTCTTGGATAAACACTATCATGTTATTGGATTAATAAAATCATTTTCTTAGATAAACACAATATTTTATTGAATAAACAAAACTAATTTCTGGGTTAAACAGATATATTTCTTGGGTAAATACTATAATTTTCTCGGATAAATACTATAAAGCTTTTATATAAATACTATAATTTCCTTGGACTAATGAAATAATTTTCTTGCATAAACACAATAACTTTCTTAAAAAAAAACAATAATTTTCTTGAACAAACACAACAATTTCTTGAATAAATACAATCATTTACTTGGACAAACACAATAAGTATCTTGGAAAAACACAATAATTTTCTTGGTTACTATGTTTCTCAATTTCTAGGATACGCTACCATTTTCTTCGTTTTATAATTTATATTCTTGGATTGAAAAGAGCATTTGTTTTACACGGAGAATGTATGTTCTTCCTATGAGAATTTATGCTTCCTTGCAAGAAGACACGCATTTGTCTCAATTTGACACTATATTTTATTGACACAAGACAAAATAATTGAAACTACAATTTACTCTTTCGAAGAAAATATTGTTTTCCTCCTATGCTCAAACTCGGGTTATCTTGACCAATAGGATATTGCTTTGATCTAAGATACCATTTCTTTCTGTGTAGTATTGGTGAATGTATCGGATGCCAATTTAAAATAAAAAAATCGTCGGCATTCAATTTAATGACTCTGAACGGTTGCTTGTGTCTAGTATTTCTACCATAACTTTGATGTCTTCAGGCACCATGCAATTCGTCACACGTTTCCTTTTCTCTATCAATGCAAAGTCTCTATCGCAGCTGAGGTAGGATTGCCCACTGACTAAAAATTTGTGTTCAACGCTCTTAAATATTTTTTTGTACGTTAGATAAGCCCACAAAAAAACCATCATCTTATTTTTATTTTGCCCACGGCAATTGTCACTCCACATTATAAGTTTTTCTTTGTTAATAATTGAATTATTGAGCATCTTTAGTATACATGCGGCGATTTCATTACCCCCTCTTCCGGCGATGCTCTCATTCCACATAATCATGTGGGAATCCCCAGTATTTTCAATGTGCACACCCAAATTAACATTTGATAACTGGCGAGAATAGTACATCGCTCCATGAGTAAGGGTTGGAGTCAGAATAATCTGCTGTAAGTCCATTGCTGCAGAGCATGTGCTACTACCGGGCATTTGGGCTTTTTTGGCTTCATATGACATTTGTTTTGATGCTCTTTCAGCTTTTCTTTGATGCAACTCTAATTTATTTTTGAGGCTAACTCTGTTAGTAGGATCTGCTGTTATTTTCGCTGTTAATAAATCGCATGTAGCACAAGTATCTGTGCGCTTTTGACCAAACTTTAAATTAGGAAAATATTTTTTGAAAGTTAAACTGTAATATTTGTATGTGATCAAAGTTTCAGGATTCAACCTTTTGTATGCTCTATATAGACGATGGATATTCAGATCCGAACTCAGGTATTCCTTTTGGGATCTTGCACGTCCATAATGACTTTCCAGTCTAGGAAAAGTGTTGATAATATGCTGTTTTACATTTTCTTTATCGCTTTCTGTGAATTTTCTGTTCTGCTTCTTATTTCCTCTTGTTTCTTTGAATACTGTATGGCCTTCTTTCTTCTTTCCTATAATATTCTGTATTTTTTTATTGGAAACCGCAAATATTTCCCCGAATGTTCTCTTGCAAACATTACCAACATTTCCTTGTCCATCTGGCACTGTGTAGAAGACGGTGCACTGTCGCTTGCTTTCTGCTGAATCAATATAGGATCCGTGTCTCCTTCTTTTGATCTAAAAATAAAAACATATTATTATGTTTAGCTGCACATATACCTACACTTCATTGTATACATCATACACTTTGATATCGACCCTACTTTTATTTTCACTTCTTGTAGTATTTAAAATTATATGCACTCAAATATTAAATAAAACTATATATATTTGTACATCTATTACTAACCTGTGTTAAATGTATGAATCCCATGAGGAATGTTGACTGCTGTTCGTTATCACCCAAACAATAAAATTCTTGGAACAGTTGGAGTTTGTGGTTCGGCAATAAACTCTTGCAGGCATATCGGCATTTACAAAGAGTCTGGAAAAAAACAAATGTTTTATTTAAAATTATCAGTTTATATTCACAAGTACGTCTATAAACATAGACAAATTCTAAAGTTATAAATATTATGCTCTCAGTGGGGATCGAACGCAGACCTGCCGCTTGAGGCTAGTTCTCACCCGTTCGGCTAACATACACACTTCGCGTTCTATGTACGTGTAGGTATATTTAAAATCTTAATACGTTACCTGTGCACACGCATCAACAAAAACGAAAAACTCACAATGCAATGAAATTAATCCGAAGTATGCATAATCTGTGTTTATTCTACGGCACCATAATATCGTGTACAAACAGTTCTGTTATTATTAGGATAAATCGAATTCATCGCGCGAAGTTATTTAGTCCCGACGTTTCGGCGGTGTTGCAACCGCCGTTGTTTTCAGACTCTTCGTTTTCTTCGATTTCATAGTTCTGTTATTGTGTACATATACTCGTAAAACCGCCGCGCCCGCGCCGTTCTCGCCCGGCAGGGGCATTGTGCATCCCTAGTGGCTGGCGCTTAATAAAATGTGTTTCGAGGTTAATCAAGAAAAAATGACTTACCTCTGGTGGTGGTTGGTTTCTTGCAGGTATTTCTTTCCCACTACACGATAGGTACTGCTTTCCAGCATTCTTTAACAGTTTCCGAACTTTATTTGCGCTTTTTTCTCCTTTTTTCCTCCGTTTTATCTCCTTGGGCGACACGGGAACGGGTGTAAGTTCCGCCATTTCTATAGCAACTGAGCAAAGCGGCGTGGCACATGCGCCTTTTTTAAGAATTATGGTACTCGGCACATACGCCTCGCACCATATTAGGATGGGCATATGAAGCAAAATACACGCAGCAAGCACTTGTACCGTATTTTATGCTATTGGCGTTGGCACATAGAGCTGATTTTAGCAAAAAAACAAAAAAATAAATTTTGGCACTTACGACCTATTTTATTTCCAATATTCATATATATATATATATATATATATATATATATATATATATATATATACATATATATATATATATATATATATATATATATATATATATATATATATATATATATATATATATATATATATATATATATATATATATATATATATATATATATATATATATATATATATATATATATATATATATATATATATATATATATATATATATATATATATATATATATATATATATATATATATATATATATATATATATGGCATGTTGAGTTGTTTTAGCGGCGTGCGCTGAAGATATATGTGAAAATAATATATGACAAAAACATCGGCCTCAAAGAGATCTATAAATAAGTCAACGGCAACACAATATATTTAACTTTTATATTTAAGCTACAATAACTGCTTTTATATCTCAAGGTAAGAAAAATAAGTAGGCAGTTTTGTTGAAGACATTAGCAATAAAATAAGAATCCTTATCAAAATAAATGATTTCATTATCACGGGTGTCGATAGAGATAAAATTAGCCATTTACTGTAATTGTTTAGGTGGTATAGTTATAGAGATATTATGAAATTAGAAACGCGTGGCGAGGAACAAGACGCGTACGCCTACGAGATAGGTAGCGTGCATCTGAAGGGAGACGTCTTGCACTGTATATCTAAAGGTAGCATCTAAAAAGGCAAATAAACGTCAACCTACCTAAATTAATAAATCTATTCCAAACATTACGCGAAGCGAAGCCGCGGACAACAGCTATTCTTACTTATAAAAGTGCGAGTTTTTATCAAAACGATAATTTTGCAGCTTATACTCGTATATCGCTGTCGCAAAATCTTCCATGGTAATTTCAACATTGACTATTTTATAATAATTGGTTCCTCGACTTATATACAAGACTTCAGTTCTTGATATGGCCTTTTTATTATTATCTTCTAATATGCCAGTGTATTCTTGCCCACATACATTCCCACAATACAAGGCACAAATCGATGTAATATTTAAAAAAATGTATCTTTTTCAATGAATAAATTTAACAAAAAAAAATGTATACTCATAATTCTATACCTGCAACATAACAATTTCAAAGGACAACTGAATACAGAAGCATAACATTTTATAACAGGTTACCAGAAGAATTAAAAAATATACAAACATAAGCACTATTTAAAAAACTTACAAAGGAATTTTTATTGCAAAAATGTCTATATGGCACTGACTTTTAAAATTTTATATTCACAATTGACTACTTGTTTATTTAATTATTTTTTTTTTTACTTCCATTTTAATTCTATTCTGAATACTTCATTTTATAGACAATTTACTTACTGATTATGTAACATGATTTAGGAATTATGGCTTGTATTTTTATATTTTTACTCTGATTATTATTTGATTCTTTCCAAATTGGACTCCTTGATTTGGTATTTCTATTTTTGATATTTCTTAATGCTCTTTTTAATATTTAGACAATGTAATGGTTGATTTTGTATAGTTTATTGACTTTTAGATTTCTAACGTGATTTAATTTAATTTTGCCCGATATATGATATGTTTAAAATATGAATATTATAAAAAATGTATTTATTAATTGTAAGTTCTATACCCTCGCCGGGTTTTTTTGGAATAAATAAACTTTGAACTTTGAACTATTAACATATTCGCTAATGTCATAAAAAAAGTCTCACGAGAGACAGAACCAAAGATTGTCTATGGATGATGTATCACTTTGAGGAAACTCCTATTTTGCACCTGCTAAAAAAAGGATTTTGTATCGCTTTCTGGAAATTTCTTTTCACTGATGTCTCTGGCTCCGAGAAAAGTATGATATATGAGACCATTAAAAACTCATTTTTGAAAATAAACCTGATGTATCACTTTCATAAAACGGTCCTCAGTTATAAATTATATTTATAGAAAATTAATTGACGCGGTCGCCAAACATGGCCGTAACCGCAAAATTACGATATCATTATTCAATCCTGCCTGTACGCAGAAATGGCGATATTACTAGCCGCGTGCTTTCAATAATTTTGATTTTCCATTTTTATAGGATCGAAGTATCACAAACGTTCTGATTGTAAATACTTTAGCAAATTATTGAAGCTTACAATCATCACCAGATTTTTTATAAGCCGCAATTAGCTTTAAAAAATATTTAAAATGTGAAAGAACAGTAAAAGTACTATCAACTTTATTATTTTTCAATAGTAGGTAACATCGGCGGTTTGGTTTGATGATTGATAATGGTGGTGGTATAAATTATAGTTTGGGAGCTAGTGACAAAATACCGATGCGTAATAGTTACCGACAAATACGTACAAATACGTACCGGCGTATTTGCAGGAGTATGTATGGAGTAACCAAAACCAAATTTGCGAAAATTCACTTTAGTTGTGTAACTCCTAAACTCCACAATTACTTTCAGGATAACAAAAATAAAATAAAAAATAAAAAAATTAATAAGTTAAAACAATGCAAAAGCTTACATATGAAAAAGGGAAAACTTACTTTGTGGCTGTTTGAGACCGGCAGGGAAAATGTAGCTGAAATTATTATACATATCCTCGTTCAAAACGACAAGTTTTCAATTTAATTTAATATTACAATTATATATTACTAATAAATACGGGTATGTAAATACAAATGTATGTAAATATTACAAGTAGGTAAACGTATATATTTATATATAAATGAGAATAATATATGTATAATGTTTAATATTATGTAAACATGTAAAATATTACCATAGTTTTTAATTGCAGTATAAAATTACGTGCGCATCTTAATTTAAAAGAAAAAAATCCACCCTAGTACGGGCATTAACCTAGTTGGGTAGTTTTTAAGACATAATTTTTATACGACTTTCTCTTAATAAAGCATTATTATTAAAATTTAAAAAAAAATGACGGCGTATTATATTGTTAAGCAGCCTGACCATTTGTTTCGAGTTTGTATTGCATCCACTGTCTACTGATGAATTTTCAGCTTTTCTAAAACACTTTGGGGGTACTAATTAAAAGTACACCTTTCCTAGTACACCGGCACCATATGTCCCGGAGTCTGTCCTGCTGACTCTACCGCAGCATTCTCTGGCCAAAATACTGTTTTATCTGAAAGTATCAGCTTTTACAAAACTCTTGCATTTTTTGTCGCTGCCTCTTAGACTAATAGGGGATGGACGGAACACCGCCATGTCCCTATGATATAAATGATCGCTTACAAATTCCTGTCACACGCAATTGTGATAATTAATAGCTGACATTAAAGCGGCTTTGCGCTCACACTTTACTCCGAAAAATATTGCTCACACCCTAATATGTAACGCTAGATGCCATGGCTATTATTCGGGGTTCTAAACTAGATAGATGACACAACGTTATGTAATCCAACAAAGGCAACAGAATACTGGGGGTGTCAAACACAACTGGCGAACCTGTCACCCCAGGGAGTTATGACGGCATAGAGTGAACGTGAAAGACTAAGCGGACAAAAACCATCCACTGTCTAACTACCCCGACAAACCCGTGAGAGTTCAACGCCTTACCGCGTGGCACTGGGAAGAGGACCCAGCGGGCTGATCTCAATCCCTTACTACCAGATTTGAAAGGATTTCTCCATCATCCAGTCTGGTCCCAGATCCGAAGTCGCTTGCGCGGCGTCTATCTGATGATAGCGGTAATTCAGTTCGAATTTATCGCGGACCGTGGCGTCCTTTGACCATCAATATCACGGCCCGGTGGCATATGGTTAGGTCGCCTGATCTTACATTGTAAGGTCTCGGGTTCGATTCCCGACTGGGTGACCATTTTCCGTTGGGATCAAATTAACGGAATTGCATTTACAATTCTGTCGATCGAATGCAATAACGAGACAGACACTTACAGACATGTTACACGCACACATACATATAACACGTCATAGTAGGGTTGGTTGTAAGAGATTGTCATATGTTAATAAACCCGCCATTTTCACAATAAAGAGTATAAACAAACAAACAAACATAGGACAGGATAGTTTCAAATGTGGCTGACAACATCATGTCAACAACAACCTCAGACTACCCCGGTTATTCTCCGGGTGTACAGTCGATTGGCTGACGCCGCACGATGCGCGAACCGCCCAGTACCGCCCGAGGTGCTCCCCCAGATTGGAACATCCGCTCCCATCTGTTCACGGCTCGGCTTACAGCCGCAGGCAGGCTTCACAGAGTCCTTTCCAGGTTAGTCCATCTTCCAGGAGGCTACCAGATGGGAGCTGAACCGTGAGTTGAGCCGACCCAAGGTTAACAGGGCATTACGCCCAAGCTTCACGGAACCGTTAGGCACCAGGCATCAGAATATCAAATAATAGTTCTTTCTTCGCTAAAAATTATTATACTACCATAAATCGCACGATCTCCCCAAAAGTAGTTTATCGGCGACCCGCCTCCAGTGTTGTGTTCGTGGTAATACACGTCCAAGGGCAAGATAAATGTCAAGCGAGGGTACTTAGTCAAGATGCGAAGGTGTTATCTTTCAAGCTCGTTAAAATTAATGGGCTTCAGCTCCCCAACGCTGTCTCAGGTGTTAAACTTTCTCTTCTCGATAAATTCAGAATCTAGCCCAGTTTAAATATCGATTAAAAATTACGTCAATGTCGGTGCAATCGCCCCAGAGAATAATACAATCAAAGAAAATAGCCTCAAATTCCACTTTACCGTGAGGGCATTCTCGCTCGACGGTAAATGACCTGGAAGTAGTGAGGGGACTTGGCGACTATTACTGGCCGCGGAAAATTTAAATATTCAGTGAAGCGGAAATCGCCTGAGAAGGTGGACACGCGATATTTTCCAGTATTGTATAACCTTTGTCATTTGAAACGAGGTCGAGCATTTACAAATATTAATCAAAGGTAAAGGTAAATATTCTTGCGGTTGTTGTATGTGGGGCACACTAAATGGAAATTCAGAACTGAAATTTGATTATTACTATTGTTTTTTCGTGTGTGTGCCTGTGTGTCTGTGTGTGTGTGTATTCCTCCACGATAGCGCCCAAACGCTTAATCGGATTGAGCTGAAATTTGGCATGCAAGCATCATTTGGTCATAGCAAGAGGCAGGTAGGCATCATTTAGAGGTAAGTGAGGGGGAGGGTTGGTTGGATAAGGGAGTGTCTGGAGTAGGTTTTGAGGAGGGGGGGGTGTAGGGGTTGGCCCACGGTATATCTGCTTGCCGGGAAAGTCTTGGGGTGACACAACCGATTTAAAAAAAATATTTTTTATTTCTTTTTTATAAATCATCGGGATTAGGGAAAACGACAAACAGTAAATAATCGTTTTTTTTTATTCTTTTAGAAGTACCTTGAGTAAAATTATTGCATTTTTGCATTCACACGCAGGAAGCAACTGTTGAATCAGTAGTTTCAATACGACATTGGGTTTGTTTAAATGACTAAATTGGGTTTTTTTAAATGAGTGATTCCTCAGGGATGTAAAATAATCATAGAACAGGTTTGCGAATGGTTCATCAAGGCGATGTTTTTTCTACTTTAAAACTCCTTTGTTTTTCGAGCGGTGCGAACGTTCGGAGGATTATGCGACGTTTCGGGTTACCCCTGGAGAGTTCAGTTATAATTTCTGGCAAACACACAGTTGCGTATGAATCTGCGGTAGCCGATTTCTGTTGTTGTAAGGCAATTGTGGTAACATGTCCTGATTTTAAGACAAACCAAGGGACCACTTTCTTCAACAAGGCTGCGAGAATGGACAACTTAATTTTCGTATACCTACCTAAACACCTGATTGGCACTTCACGATAGCGCGCAAACGCTTAATCTGATTGAAATCTAATTTGGAATGCAGGCATCGTTTGGTCATAGCGATAGTTGAAAAGATTGTGGTTTAAGTCGGTCCATCAGGGGGCGCACTAGAAATTCCTCAAAATATTGGATTTTATACTTGAAATTTGGTACATTGATGCCTTGTTGGGCCGTAAATACATTGTAATTTTTTTTAATATCTTATTTACAAGCTACACTAATAATATAAAAATATCGCCATACATTTTTATCAAATATTAACGCCATCTGTTTGCTCTTGGCTTAATCTAGTCCTTAGCCGAGAAACGAACAGCAAACCGGGCTCATCCGCCGGCCGAGAGGGCTCATCGAGTTTATTTATGTAACTAATATTCAGATGAAATCAGCCTTTGGCTACTTGCCGGAAAAGTCTTGGGGTGAAAAAACCGATTTGTTTTCATTTTAAAGACCAGCGTTCGCGCACCAGCATAACTTGCAGTACTAACTTCTTCCGATGTGTTAGATTTCCGATCATTTCGGTGTGCCATATACCTAGGCAATAACACTGAAAAAACTGTTTTGTAACTAGTTACCGAAGATTCAGTAAATAATTACAAAACAGTTTAGCTGCTGTGGTGACACCTAAACAATTAGGTACCACAGCTAAACGAAAAGAGCTAAAATTTTACAAAACTGTTCAGTAGCAGATAGATAAACTGTTCAGTAGCAGATAGATAAACTATTCAGTAGTAGATAGCTACAGTGTACAGTAATAGATAGCTAAAGTGTTCAGTAATAGATAGCTAAAGTGTTCAGTAATACATAGCTAAAGTGTAGTAGTAAGTAGTAGATATTGTAGTAGTAAGCATAGTAGCTAAAGTAGTAGATAGCCAAACTGTTCAGTAGTGGGTAGCTAAACTTCAGTAGAAGATAGCTAAAGTGTACAGTAATAGATAGCTAAAGTGTTCAGTAATAGATAGCTAAGTGTTCAGTAATAGATAGCTAAAGTGTTCAGTAATACATAGGTAAAGTGTTTAGTAGTAGATAGCCAAACTGTTCAGTAGTGGGTAGCTAAACTGTTCAGTAGAAGATAGCTAAAGTGTACAGTAATAGATAGCTAAAGTGTTCAGTAATACATAGCTAAAGTGTTTATTAGTAGATAGCCAAACTGTTCAGTTATACGTAGCTAAACTACGTTTGTAAGTGTACCTAAATTGTTTGTGTTTCACAGCTACGCTGTTTAGCTGAAAACAACTAAACATCTAGTAAGATGTAGCCAAATGAACTGGGCCCCACATACAGTACTATCCAACTGAGAATTCCTATTGGCTGATGTAGTAAGGACATATTTTATGTCCTTACTACATCAGCAGATGGGAACTCTCAGCTGGGCACTACTGTATCAAGCTTACTCACCCACAATAGCGAGTAGGCCTGTAAGTGAGGGCTCAAAATTCACTTGTTGGCTACATCTCACTAGACGTTTCGTTGCTTTCAGCTGAGGAGACTGAAATCAAAGAAAATAAACATTTAGTTGTATTTATTTTTTTAACTCACATTATTACAGAAAGGTGCCGATATGTCGTGTAATTAGAACACGATGCTCCGCCTACACATATATAGCCGTTTTATACAATCACAATGCTCACTTCTTTTATTTTACGGATTAACAGTGGATTTAACTTGCATATGTCGACGTTTCGCCTGCTACGTCAAAGCCTTCATCAGGAACCACGGGAATTCCTGGAGCAGACGTCTGGTGCCCATTGTACCTAACTTCCAACTTAGTTTGATGTTTGGTACAACGGGCACCAGATACACCCCGGTGCCCGTACTCTGGTACCTGATGAAGCCTGTGACATAGCAGGCGAAACGTCGACTTATGTAAATCAAATACACTGATAGTCCCTAAAATTAACATATTACATAATGCCAAATAACAGCGTAAACTTAAAAACATTAATAATATTTATGTACAGTATGTAAAAGCGGTTTGTTATGAAAGGTCGAATTAAATCAGTACAATTCCGTAATCCCTAAGATTAAAATATTACATAATAACAAATAACAGCGAAAAACATTAATAATATTTATGTTCAGTATGTAAAAGCGGTTTGTTATGAAAGGTCGAATGAAATCAGTACATCTTTTTGCATACCTTGTATTACAAATTCAATCGGCAACTTTACGTACGGTCGACATGTTTCATTTCTGACGTCCGGAGACCTTATCAAATTATTTTTTAGAATTTGTGCTAGCAAAGGGCAGTTTAAATTTTACAAGGTTCATCGGACGTCAGAAATGAAGCTTGTTGGCCACAGAGTCTTCATATCATAACACCAAACAATCTGGAAGTGCAACAAACATATTATTCAGAGAAAAAGTTGTTGCTCGCTATTATTTTGCTCTGGTAAGACAATACAATAATTATGTGATTCGAAACATGCACACCTTTAAATTACAACTGAGACCTTAGTGTTATAAATCTCTGCCCGCTAGACAAGATTGTAATATTATTTGGAACATGGCATGCAAGTGAATCATAGAAAATTATTTTTTTTCTCATTATCGGGAACCGCAACTTCAAAGCTATTAAAATGATCATCAAATTCCAATGTATTAAACATAGCACATTCAAAAATTACCCTTTCGTCGCTATACATATAAATATTTCTAATTACCATGAAAGTAACACCTCCTAAATCATCTACATCCTCGGTAAGTATTGTGTGACTTATGATGAAATTGCAGAGTCTTCTTCTCGCCGAGTTGTCCAACAATCCGACGTCTTCAAACTGCATAAGCAGTGATTTCCCTTCATTTGTAGATTTCAGATTATTGCGTAATTTTTGCCAGCTCGGTTCGGGATCTAAAACGTGGGTGCGGTACGCCCCTGCCGTCGCTACCACACTGTCTTGGGTGCCCGATGAAATTGGTGATCGAACATTGCCAAATAGAGAATCATCCAATACTAGTAAGTTTGAAATGGATATATCAGAGACATTCTCTGTCACTGGCGGAAGTCCTTGTGGCTGTTCCTGAAAGGCAATATTTGATATGAAATATTTTTCCCTAATCTTTTATTTGTATAACATAATAAGCTTGTCACTTGGCAAGCTGTTCGGAAACAAAGCAAATTAAAAACATAAGTAAAAAAAATATTTAAGCTGGAAACTCAAGTAAATTATTGGCTTTAAATTAACTTCTATCAATTAAAGATGAGCCTCGGAAGGAATGCTGCTTTATCGGAACGTGCCGCTAGAACAAACAAAAAGCCGCATTCCTTCCAAGGGTCTTGTTTAATGAATCGATCTAAACATGCCACTGATTATACTAGGTTAGAGGAGTGAGTTGTGCTCTTGTGGCTTGACATTGACATGTTGCTACCAGGCCAGGATATCACGGTGTAAATAATAAGCATGCAGTCTAGGTAGGTACTTACACATATTAATTTCTTTAATAAGATTGATACATATATATTTGCTAAGGCTTTTACCGCTGTTCCACATTATGGCAATGTTTTCAGTTACGTGCAGAGCTGGGCAGTACCCGAGTACAAGTACTCAAATATTGTACTCTGAGTACAATTTGGGTACCCCGTACACAGTACAATTTTCAATAAAGTTATACCGTGTAACCGAAAACATTACCATAATCAGAGAGCATTCTGTGTAGGTATGTAAACCGATTCCAAGTCGTAAGTGTAAAAATGGCTGATACCAAAGAAGACGAAAAAATGGTTACAAAGAAAAATTACAAATATCTACTATAACTACAACTGATAACTTACCAATGATTCAGAGGTGGATAAGACTCCTAATTTCAATCCCCTTATATGAGCTTCGAAAAGCGCATTATCTCCGACGGGCGTCACGAGACGATTAATGTGGTCCTTGGATAGAACATGCAGCGCCTCCAACGTGACACCTTCCTCTAGAATAAAGGTAAAATAATGTAAGCTGAGTCGTCGGAAAAGTAACTTAGTGAGGTACATACCTACAGGTGAAATTATAAAAGCCTATAAAAAACAAACCTATTTTTTTAATAAAAAAATGATATATCACAAGTAATTTTCGGTGAGATATAGCTACTGTCAATTTTTAACAGTGATAGTTTGGTTTGACAGTTGACAGCCAAAAACTAATGGGTGCATTCCAGGTGAGACTATGCCTATATACTAAATTTCAAATCAATCGGTTCAACGGCTCGGCAGTATCGTGAGAGATTACATACAGACATACATACAGACATACATACAGACATAGACAGACATTTTTCTGGAAATGGTCCCCCTTGAGTATGATACGACCAAATCTGGTTCTGAAACAATTATCCGTTGAGTATGATACGACCAGATCTGGTTCCGCGTTTTTTTCACTTCTTTGACGTTCTCATATTTATTCATAATTATCTAATTGTTTTACAAAATGATATTTCAATATTCTATATTCGAAATTTCAATGCAATCATTGTGCAGTTGTTCTTTTTATGATTGGTGTAGTAGTTTCGTAGTTATAGTACTTTAAGGTCGATGTCGCCGAAAATCCTGCAAAAGAGACAGATGCATCCATGAAAATACCCATTTACTCCAAGGGTTAATCGTCTTGGGGTCTCAAAATGGATATATCCGTCGTTATCTATTTTTTTTCCCGCACGATCACAATACTTTCCCTACCAGTGGTACCCGGGAAAGTAAAAAACTAACCAACCTACTGAAATGTATTGGTTTGACGCTTTACTGCCTATTTCTCGCTTATTTATTGACACCGAATAAAGATTTTGCAGATTCGGAATCAGCGTGGTGAATATAGTCAGTCGGGTGACGTTAAAGAATGGAACGCGAAAACACAGAATAGTATGCTAAAAGGAATATTTATAAAAGACTTAGGAAGTACTTACTTTTAAAATTGTCCTTATATTTTGACATTCCCCAAGAATCCAGTAGGTCCTCCACCGATTGGTCCGCCATTTTGAATCACAACAACACAAGATTTTGCCGATCGTTCGATTTGCTTCGAGGCTTGTTTTCCGAGCATGCTGCACGGTTTTACAGTCACAAACGTGCCGGCGAAATATTTCACGCGTTTCCGCCGAAACGCCTCGCGATTCGCGATTTCTTGAAATGTAGTCGAATGAACGTCGCCGCGATGCTGTCGCCAATTTCCGCGTGTCTGTGGTTCTCACTGACTGGCTGTGTCAAGCAAATAACCGGATCGAACGACCGACCCGTTCTTCTTCGTCTCCCACTTTTTGGCGACGCGACGTGCGACAACCAAACGGTCGAAATACGTAGTACATACGACGTCTCTCACGTTTATTCACTTGTAATGCCTAGGAATAATGAGCCGCCAAAAGAAAATCATGCTTATATACTCAACTACTAGCTGAACTGTTTAGCAAATGATAAATAAACTTCGGCAAAGAGAGCTGAAGTGTTTAGTTGGAATACCTAAGTAGTTTAGGTATTACCTATCAAGCTTTAGGTAAAATCTGTAGTTTAGTTATTAATAGACAAACTTCAGCTAGTTTAACTGAAGTTTGGCTAATACAGCTAAATAATGTAACGGTCATTTTGGAATGTTTGTTTACACCCATTTAACTAAGTTATTTAGCTAAGGGTAGGTACAGAACTTTAGCTAATCCAGCTAAAGCTGAATTGGGTCAGTTGGAATACCTAAGTAGTTTAGCTATTACCTATCAAACTTTAGGTAAAATCTGTAGTTTAGTTATTAATAGACAAACTTCAGCTAGTTTAACTGAAGTTTGGCTAATACAGCTAAATAATGTAACGGTCATTTTGGAATGTTTGTTTACACCCATTTAACTAAGTTATTTAGCTAAGGGTACAGAACTTTAGCTAATCCAGCTAAAGCTGAATTGGGTCAGTTGGAATACCTAAGTAGTTTAGCTATTACCTATCAAACTTTAGGTAAAATCTGTAGTTTAGGTATTAATAGACAAACTTCAGCTAGTTTAACTGAAGTTTGGCTAATACAGCTAAATAATGTAACGGTCATTTTGGAATGTTTGTTTACACCCATTTAACTAAGTTATTTAGCTAAGGGTACAGAACTTTAGCTAAAATTCGCAGTTTAGTAAGTAGTTGCTATTCGTTTAGTAATTGGTAACAAAACCAAATTTTAGCTAAAAATAAAATGTAACCACAACTAAACAGAGTTTGATAATCTAGCCGTAGTTTAGGTGCTATTTTCTAAACTTCAGTTAAAAGCGAAATAGCTAAACTGTTTAGTAAAACGATTTTTTTCAGTGAATAAGCCTCTGCAAATATATGTCGCGTTTATGGCTTAGCAAATAGAGGAGGTTTATCGAGAGTAAATAAAAGGCACTCATGTATTGGCTTCCCGTAGCGGTTTTTTCTTTATGGTCTTTTTTTAATAACCTTTAATCCTCTATCTATTCTTTAGGTACTAATTAAGGTAACTGGAAAAGCTCTGTCGTTAGTTTGGGAAGGGGGGATCTACTTGCCGGGAAATCTTGGGGTGATCCAAATGATTTTTAATTATTATAAACTAAGCAGCTGATAATGGATTTCTGACAGCTGATAATGGAAAAGCCAAAAAATGCTATTTTTATCCTAAGTGGTAACAGAACGGCGTTGAATATGATGCAATCGCAAGCAGATTAAACGGGGGCGACTGGTGACGCCCCCGTATCGACCGTTCGTCGAAACAAATAGAAAACAAGGAAAAAACAAATCTGCATATTAGCGCGCCCCATTTGCAGCTTTCCGCGTCGCTTCCGCTGCAATTAAGACTGTAAACTTACAGCATCTCAAAGTTTAGCATTAAGACAAAGCTAAAGTTTTGGAAAAGGTGTCATGGAGTAGATTAGTCTCTAAAGTGTGATGAGTAGGTACCTCCCGTTGAGTGGGGTGACATTGTAAATGGGATGTGAGACTGACACCCTGCCATTTTTTTCCTTTACATTAGTATTTTCTTCTACTGATAGATTGGGAATCTTGTTTTTACATAATAGTAATATCGAATAATGCTCGGATGAACTCGATTACTCTTCGCGGCACCAGCGGTGTTTATAGGCTATATAGGCAAGAGCAATGAATCCGGGTCACTAACAAAATATACGTATCCTAATATTTCGGAAACTACGAATGCTAGCTTATTTAAATAAAAAGGACCTTATAATCAATTTCATACTACTGAAATAAAAAAGGCTAAAGCAAAATAAATGATTTTTAGAAACACGAACTACGAATTCACTGCATTTCTTTTAGTTTTTGTATCTGTTCTCTAACAACAAAAAAATATGACAGGCGCTCCTGACATTCAATATTAATTGCTAATATGGTAATTATTGAATAAGCTAGAACTCTTCGTTTCCGAGATAATCATATGTTTATGTTGGTGGTCCAGATTCATTGCATTTGAATGTAGGTACGTTTTGAAAATTTACCTCAATTTTTATGAAAACATTTGCTCTGTACACTTCCATAATTCCAAAAAAAAACTTAAATCTATGCCATATTATCAAGAGTGACGTTGGGATTTTAAGAAAAGTTTTATCAAGTTTGTATTGTGAGACAAGTTTGTATGTATGAGGTCGTGTACTAAGATTTTCGATTAGATTAATCACATATTTATGTGTCCTTCTATTATTAATGTGTTAAGCAAATTGATATTTTTATTTTTCTTATATATATAGATGTCATGAGGATCTAGAGCTGACCTATGCTCAAAGTTACTCCAACACAACACGATCACGATCAATTTAACCTCAAAAACAAAAACTTGCAATAATTCCGAAAATAAATAATCGAGGGTGATATCGGTCAAAACAGAGATTTATTACGCTGTTTTTTCCAGTGTTATTAAAAAGCAAAAGAGATTTTCTTATTTTTTTCGTTTATTATACTCCTTATGTATTTTCAAAACTACTTGCATTTTCAACATTATTAAACTGGGTATCTCAGTTAAAGTGAAAAATAAGTCAGAGCATAGCAGTCAGGTAGTCATCTTATGTAATTGAATATTGCAAATGCGTTTAATTCTAAAACAAGGAACCTTTATTTTACGGTAAATATTGTTTTACAAAATACCAATGGCATAGCTACGTAAAAGAAACTCACCATTTCCAAGAAGAGCTTAGTCAGCATATTCCAACTCTCGCCATGGTAGAGTTTTTAAAAATCAGGTATTGACTCCGACAAAGCCAAAAGTGACTTACAAAAGGAAATATCCCGGAGGATTCAACCGCCACGTTATTTCAGTATTTCCTATGGGCTAGGCTGGATGTACCTCCACGCCACTTCAGAGAGTTATGCGACAGAAAAATCCAAACTTGTTTATTTAGCATATTTCCGTAGTATTATGGTTTATGGATTCAGATTCTGGGGTAATTCTGCCAGTAGAAATATAGGATTTATTTACTCCCAAAAAAAAAGAAGTTGTTCTAACTCCTCTTGTTTTATTCATGAATTAATTAGGATCGTCCTCGAAGTTCGTGTAGTCATTTGTTCAAAGAACATACAATCCTTACTCTGGACATGATACCTGGGAACGACCATATCTGAAGAATTTAAAATTTATGTTTTCTTTGAAAAATATAAGCATTAATTAAAAAAAGTTCCAAGTGAATCCATCGAAAAGGAACCATTTTACAATTTTTAGTCTAAAAAGTTGCTCATTGCCTTGGGCATTGGCTTTAAACTGATTTCGAAAACTTTTAGGCGCGATTACTCCTACAATGTAAGCGGTGAGTGTGTTTTATTTTAAATTTATTATATTGACTGGTTAATTCTCTAGCGTCGCGCTTAGCCACATTTTTTATTCAGGCCCTAAATTAATTACAATTAATTAAAACGCCAGAGGGCTCTGACAGTTAAGCTAAATATGCTTTACCAATAACACCCCTATACCACCACTGCGCTAAAACAGTTATTTTATGCTAGCGCTGCGATCGAGAGTTTAGTATGCGCCCGGTCGCTGGCGCGAGCGGACGAGTATCTGTACCTGACGCTTCATCAACACTGGATTTTTATTAGTCAAACCTGATAAAATTTCTTAGCGTGTTAGCCAATTTAGGATATTTTTCTGAGGTCTCGTGTCGCCTTAAGACTTAAATAATCTATTGAACGCTCGTACAAAGTTCAAACCACGATCTCAAAACATTTCCTGCACCGATCAGCAACCGTTTCATCTGGTATCATAATCAAACTCCTTCAGTCTAGTTTGGCGATATTCATCTTCAATATAGCAATAAACTCTCGACAGCAGCGAATAACAAAGCTAAAACAACAGCGAAGTAACGGAATTAAAAATTGTTTAGCACTTTACACGTTCAAACTTTTAATTCATTTTGGAAGTTCAACTGTAATCTTCCAGTGGCTATCAAGATTTTATAGCGTCTCAGTACCTACGTGTCGACATTTAACCGAATACGTGAAACTGAGATGGAGGATAGAGTCCGTGCGAGGTAGAAATTTTAATGTTTGTTACTCATGATTATTTTTTTTATTACCTAGGTGGGTAGAGTACAGTATTGTGCGAATTAATTGGAACAAAGAGTATTTTTCTTCGAAAAGTGATTTATTAGTTACGGGTAGTTATAGATTGTTAGTTTTAATACATAATGTGTCCTCCTTTTGCTTGATAACACCTTCACTCTTGTGGGCATACAATTTACCAGGTTTTGACAGCTTCCTTTCAGTTCATCATCATGAAACCAGACTTGAATTAATGAACTGATCATCTTGGTTTTCGTTGTACAATCCAACTTCTCTAGAAATGTAATGAAAAAATAAACCAAGGATTTAGCTACTTTTTGAATATTAACTCAAAGGTAGGGCGGTTAAATATCACTATCATATCATTAGCATTTCAACGATTTGAAAAATCATTGGTTTTATTTATAAATTACTTTATAATTTCTTATAATTTGAGAATACTATGTAAATGTTTATTATTTTTAAAAAATCAGTTATGTCACCCCAATACTTTCCCGGCAAGTAGAAAAGCCCCCTAGAACCCCCCCCCCCCCCCCACCTTTCCCTCGCCAACCCAACCTTCCCCCACACGCCAATTCGTCGTATTTTCCGTGGTATTAAAATTGTATTTTTCCATAAATGATGAATCTCCCCCTGGTGGACCGATTTTAACCACAATATTTTTAACTCTTGCCATGATCAAATGATGCCTGCATGCCAAATTTCAGCTCAAGCGGATGAAGCGTTTAGGCGCTATCCTGGAGGAATACACACAGACACACACACACACGGACAGACTTCAGCCTGGAAATAGTCCTAATAGTTTGAGGGGGGCTCAAAATTATAATTTTCATCCTCATCTCGTTTTTTTTAGTGCGTAAACAATACTTCTCCTCGGCCCGGGAAAGTAAAAATAAATATTGATGCTGCTTGTGGCCACGTTCCCCGTATTTGTCAGCGTAACTCCTGAACTACACAATACGATCTCGTTACCTACTGCGGTAAGCTAACAAGTTGGATCCGTAAAACAAAGCAGCACGAATGGCAAGTTTACCCTATTAGATGAGGCGGTCACGTCCAACTGCGCAAGTTGCCTTCCCGTCCCCTAAGGAGAATTACCGCTAGACTCGCCTTTCACTCGCCCAACTTGAGTGTAATTACTGCGGACACGGTTTAACTGCGCGACACCCATAATTTTCTCGGAATGCCAGGAATTTTTCATTTGTCTTTGCAGTTTTCCGAGAGGCGAAGGGGAAAAACAAACTGATTTGACTGTGAGCATCTGTGCTGGCTGGAATAGGGTAAGATGGGGGAGTGGCGGTCAGGAGACAATGCCGGTTACTATTGATTATATAGTGTATTAAATTGCCCAACGTCGTACTACGATTTAGCAACTAGGATTTTAATACAAAACGCAACGTATAGATAGCAATGATTCAATGATGACTCAATGATTCAATGATGAATTCAATGATTCAATGATGACTCAATGATCCGAAAATTTATTAATCTTCTCTTATTATGTTCAATATGGCGACTTTCGTGGTATAACATTAAGGCGGCGTAGTATAACAGTAAATGGCGCTCTAAACAGGCCTATATGGTATAAAATAATGATATAATGTCAAACAGTTTTTTTTAATCATAGCTCTTATTATTTTAATAATATTTACATAAATATGTCATTGTTTTGTTTGGTATACAGGTTTCAATACTTTTCGTAAATATTTAGAAAATATATTTGCACATTTCCTGCGGTTTACGATCCCCTCCCTGCCCGCGACGCGATGCTTGACAAGCATGCTTGATCGTCTAGAGAGCCCTTTAAGGATAGTGCGCCTTACGTCATATGAAAGATCTTTTTATGTATTATAATTAATTATAAGACAGCTCTTCTTAATTAGTTGTGGCTAAAATGTCATATACGGCAAAAGAAGTCGATAGTGGTTGGTTTTACTTGGTGAGTCGGCGAGACGAAGGGCTGCAATCGACTCACGCGGCCTGTGTCACGTAGGCCGTCAGTTGTTGTTTGGCTTTCGTTTCATGCTGAATCACTTTTTTGCTGTATTTTTTTATTTATTTTGTGCACCAAACAAAAATAGTAATAATATTATTAAAGTCATAATAATAATAACATTTGTTAAAAGAAATTTCTCGTCGAGAGAGAATTAAAAATTAAAATATATAAAACGCAAATACCTTGAGATTTATTTTTTTAAATACAAGTAAAATATACCTAATAAGATATATTGGGTCCTTACGGATGTAATTGCTGTTTGTCCACACTGGCCACTTTAAACTTGGATAACTTAAGTTTGAGTTGAAATTTCAAATTCAAATAAATTTTAATTCAAGGCCAGGTACCGTAAATGTGTACTCTTAAATCTGCAAACAATGGTGGAGTAGCTAGTGATTAAATAACCGATCCTAGTCAATCGCTTCACGCCACTGCTTCTGTATGACAACGTATAGCTACAGATTTCACTGCGAACAGGGGCAAAGTTGCAGGAGTTACGGCTGGAGACTCTTGGTCAACCAAGGGCTATTTTTTTCAGAATTTAGATAACTTTTTACAAGGGAAAAAAATAACTTTGAAGGGTCGGTGAAAATCTGTCCACAATAGTTTTACAGCAGAGGAATTAAGCAACTTCCATTAAAATCATCTGTATAGAGAATAGGGGTCATGGCAGTATTTATATCAATTAAATATATTTTTTTCATACAAAGTTTTTGCCGTTAAATTTCTTTTATAGAACAGCAGCTTTATAGGTAAGGACCCAATTTATGCCACTCTTAGAATTATTGGCTGGTGAGCCCGGGGTTCATACAAATATTAGCATTATCCTTTCACAACTGTATGGCTACAACAATTAAAACGATCTACCTACTATCCCATTTTAGAAATATTATTGGTTTTAAAACTGTTTAATATCGGTCGATTATTCTCACACCCAGCAATGGGCTTTCTATGGCGTTTACTGCGTTATCCTACCATATATTAAATTAATCCCCTTCTGACCCGAACCACATAAAATGGCTAACAATGCCAGCTCTCGAATTCAACGCAATATGCGACTAATGGGAGCCCCGAGGCAGAAAAGCAACGATTGTCCGACAGATAATAGGAGAAAATGTTCCAGAGAGCAACGCCGCCAACGCGCAACGCCACGGACGAGAGGCTTTTATATTGCTCCGGGCGGGACTTAACAGCGCGCGATGAGAGGGTGAGATAACCGCGTTAGTGATGTTCCGAGTTTTTTCGCTTCTCCTAGTAAATAAAAGAAAGATATGGCCAGCAATCTCTTGGAGTAGTTGCTCCATTTATCGGCCATAGAAATAAATGCATTAACCGGTCTGAAGCCAGCCTCCGCGCGAAAAAAAATGCACCGCAATCTATTGGTCGATTTTGTAAATTAATACTAACAATATCGTTTTTTTTATGATTTCCCTCTTGTTACCAAATAATTAATCTTGTTAGTCATGGATATTATATATTTATATAATATATATGGGGGCGGCCGATAGGGCTACTAGTGGACCTGTCAAACGACGCAAAATGCCTATAGACATGGTTGGCGCCCGACCGGTTAAAGGTCGGCACCACTTAAACCCGAAAATCATCATCACTTCAAATTTCAAATTTTCAACTTTTCAAATTATTTATTGAGTTCAAATTATGAGTACATTCAATATACAAAAGTCTTAACCTAACTAGGCTGCCGCCTGTTCCAAGGTAGACAATTTATTTTAGTTATCCTCAGAAATCTATAATATTATATTTATATAAATAAACAAAATCATACTTAATGTAACAGAAATATCTTAATTACCTAATAAAAATTCGTAAGAAAATGTCATGAAAATTGTCAATATTATTTTATTTTAAAACATGATAAAAATTAATATATATTTATATATGTATTAAATAATATGTATTAATAATATACAAAATAAATTCACAAAATAAAATTCAAAATAACTTCACAGTCTCACATTTGCAGCAATCTTACGAATTATTTACGTTTAATTTATATACGGATAGTTAGATAAAGGTCTAAAGTGCAAATTGGTTTAGGTATCATTTTTTAAATCTCCTAAATACTATAAGAGAAAACTTATGCGAAAAACAGCGAAAACTTTTAAATATACTCACCCGTACCCTTCGGCTACGTAACGACCAAATTTGGTTGCACAACCAATATTGGCGGCTTGCTCCCGGAGCGCACAGTAATATTATTTTCTAATTCGAATGTATCCTAAAATCCATACCAAATATCTCATTATTGCCATAGATACATAGACGGCCGCTAGAATAAATTCGCGCCTCATTTCGCGGATATTTCTGGTAAAATTCCATTGTCATACAACATTTTTTTTTTCGAGAAATCACCAAGATTTTTATTGGTTTTTATGAGCTAATATCGAAATATTTTTTGTATGTAAATAAGAAAACAAAATATTACATTTGATATAGAATCTAATAAATATCACGTATTTATAATTTATAAATAGGGTTCCGTATTTCTAAATAGGGTTCCGTTTTTTTCCGTGAGACAAGTACAAGTTCGAAATGCCGAGTTTTTTTCACTTTTTCGATTTTCTCATATTTATTCATAATTATCTAATTGTTTTACGAAATGAGATTTCAATATTATATATACAAAATTTCAATGCCATCATTGTACAGTTATTCCTTTTATGATTGCTATGGCTATAGTATCTCCCTAGTTATAGTACTTTTCGTCGAGCGCGGCGATATTGCAAGAAATTTTAATAAATTGCCGCGGTCTGTCATGAAATTATTCCGCTACCGCTGGGTTAAAATATTTGTCACCAATAATACCTCATATAAGTCATATAATCTCAAACTTAATAAGCCGAAAAAAAATTAAATGCGTTGAAACCTTCTTCAAATATTTTTGTAATTCAGCAAAAATTGTTTTTTTTATCAACTTTTTAAATAATTTAACTGAAAAACTCATGAAATATGAAAGATTTTAAATTCTTTTAGGTATTTCATCAGTTTAACAATTCGGAAATTAATACAGGGAATTAAAAAAATGGTAATTTAAAATGCATACAACTATTTTGGCTCGTTTTTATCGATATTTCTCCTTGCACTACGGAAAGAAGCTTTCGAAAAATCGCAGATGAATCTAGACATTGTGAAAGGTTGGCTAGATAGACACGTGCTGACGCTGAATGCTTTAAAGACTAAAATGGTCACATTTGGATTGCGATCAGACGTTACAACAAGCGAATTCCAACTAAAGGTTCACTCTAGCAACTGCCCTAAGCCACCCAACTGCGCCTGCCTGATCGTTCATAAAGAAGGCGAGATTAGGTATCTTGGTTTGACTATTGATTCCAAGTTAACCTGGAAGAACCAACTAAATGAACTTACATCACGCACTCGAAAGTTAGTATACGTCTTTCAATAAAAATTGTGTACATGGAGCTTTGCCAAAGCTTATGGATGCTCGGTGTCATTGCTTGGGGGGCCTGTACGAAACAAGTACTTGAACCACTGGTTAAAGCCCAGAAATTATTATTGCGGGTTACTTACAGAAAACATCCCCGCCATGAATCTGACCTGCTGTTCAGCGAAGCAAGTGTTTTGGATATTCGTCAGTTGTTCGTGAAACAATGCCTAATAGATTTTTACAAGACTTTAGAGAACGTTTCCGAAGCCAGCAGCAAAGACCGACTAGAATGACTGAAGGGACGAACTATGTAATTCCTCACGTACATAAAACCTTTGCCCAGAGACAGTTGTATTTCATTGCCCCAATTTTTTTTAATACTTTAGAAGAGTCAGTAAAAAATGTTCAAAATGTACACCAATTTAAGATAAAAGTAAAAAATGGCTCCTTTACGAAGTAGGTCGTACAAAGACTGAAAAAGAATTGCTTCATACAATAATTTAAAATATGTGTGTATGTAGATGTATGTGTGTGTTTGTTATTATATATGTATGTATGTATGTTTGTATGTGTTTATGTGTATATATGTATGTAACTAACCCTTTATCACATATATTTGTATTAATATGTGTACTATTTTATGCCATTATCTTAGTGTTAGTATGGAAAGTAGTCTGTTAGTCAGTATTACTCAAACGTCAGTACTACTCAAAAACAAAGGCTATATATTTTCGTATGCCCAGATACAGGCTGTTCGGTCTAGTTGGGCATTCGTCTAGAATGATCGTATGGGTAGTGTTCATTTTCTTATTGCTTATATAAATAGTTACAAATCATATCTGTACGATCTCATTGTTAACTCTCTACCAAGTTGTAACAAATAAAATAAAATAAATAAATAATAAACTACGCATAAAATAAAAACACTATAATCACATAAAAACGTAGACCTTTATCTAACTGTTCCCATAATATGTTATATGTTATGCGATGTATTTTTTATTTTGATTATGCGATGTGTTGCTTATGCGTTTAGTTAGGCGACTCCTTAAACGGTCATCTAGCCATAATTTGAATAAACGTTAGTTGTCATATTTTATTGAGGAGACACAGTATAGACCATAAATATAGAAAAAAAATCAGATGATAACCCTGGTTTAAGATATATACATTACGCGAAGACGCAACTAAATAATTGTACCCAGTTGTACGTATTGTAAGACGGCAATAAACAGCTTTTCATCGGATTTCCCAAGCCCCCTCGAATTTGAGACGACTGAAATCCCCAAAGATATTGCAACGCTGCTTTTGAGTTTAACTTTATTTATTTTTACAACTTTAACATGCGTGTACAAATACTATTACAGAAGGTGTTTACTAAACTTTATATTCAGCGTCGGTTTCAGCATCTGCGGTCTAACAGACTTCATTCCTTGACAGGAACAAGCCTCAACCGAAGCCTCGCCGACAGCTCGTTAATAGTTTAGCGAGTTTAGCACGTCATGTTTATCCGCCGCAAGAAAAGGCTATCACCGCGAGTGTGCAGACAGCTTGATATTGTTTTGATCGTATGTCTACTCTACTCTACCTGTCTAGAATGTATACGTGTCTAGGATGTACCATGTAATACACGTCTAGCATATTATATACATAGGTTTAGCATGCTTTTAAGGGTATGCTAATATTTAATAATATACGCCGTGTCTAATTTTATTTTTCAAATACTAGAAATCTGACTTATTTTAACAACTTCAAATAACTTATATTAATAAACTGCATCTCTATCATCATATTTTAGTATCTACCTTTCATTGTTTGAATTACAATACCTACTATACTGAAGGTATTACTACTATTGAACGCGAAAGTACTATTGAACGTATTAATATCTGATACCTTTAATGTAGGGATTATGGCCTACTAGGTAATAGGCGCCTAAACAAATTTGATTTATGACCGTATAAATGAACTTCAGAGAAGTATTTAAATTTAGGTTTTTAAATACGCTATTTATGAAAAAAAAAGAGATTTATTAAATTACTAATTATTAATTTAATTAATAATTAGTAATTTAATAAACTACCGTCAATGGGGAAGATGTAAATAAAAAAAATTATCGCATTTCTTTAGTCTCTAAAAATACTTTAGGTAATTATAATAATAATGGTGAAAAAATTATGTCGATATCTTGAATAGTTTATTTTTAAAACATCAATGAATTTTGGATCTCCCGAAAACTTTCTGAGCCGTCCGAGTAGCCGTCGTGACGTCACATCGCCGGCTCCGGCTCGCGGGGTGCGCGCGATGAACTTTCTTTTCATTATGTTTTGTGACTAAGTACTGCGTACACCTCCTTTCGTTCGTAGTATAGAACTGGAAATCGTGCTGCTAAAATGGAACCAGTATTTTCACGTGGGCAAGCAAATAATCTGCCGAAAGTCGACCTTCATATGGTTGCGGATTATTTCACAAATCACGCAAAGTACATCAGTACTGAAATTCAAGGACAAAAACTAGCAAAGTAAGTATCAACTTCTGTATACAGGCAGTGTAGTGTAATAAAATGTAAGTAAGTAGATATAGGCAGATATACGTCATTGTAATATTACGTATGGCCTATAGTTCCATACGTAATATTACAATGACGTACAGGCAGAATGTAACACTCTTCTTGTCACGCCAACTTCAATGATCACGGCGGGGCGGGCTGACCTTGAAAACTGTACCCTTCCTGTTGTAGGCACTAGTGCTGTTCACTACGGCAGTGCCGATAGTCACTGTTATCGATAAAAAATAGCAATCTTGTTTATTTTTTTACAGGTCGGGACGTGATAGTTATGGAGATAACGCTATAGGGTACGTACAAGTAAAAAGAGAATATGCGCAGTGTACAGTAAAGGCAAGAATTGCACCTGAGCATAAGGTCCGAGTCACAGCATATCAGTGTACTTTTGTTTGTGACGAAAGTACAGACAAAATTATAAATGTTGAATGTGAAGGCTGTGCGGCAAGCAAAGGAGGATGCAAACATACCATGGCGTTGGTTATGTGGTTACACAGACGGAGTGAGGAGCCTGCTTGTACTGAAATATCCTGTTATTGGGTGAAGCCAAAACTCTCAAAAGTTGAATCTCAACTTAAATTTATTAAAGCAACATGAGCAACACGAGAAACCCCCTTTCTTCTACAGCACCTTCGACATCAGATGACACGTATAATGGACGTTTTCTACAGTCGGTAATAAAAAATCGATGGAGCTGGAAATTGATTCTCAGATTATGGTTCACTTTCGCCCGACTTAAGATTTAGACAAAGTATCAATGCATTACCTAGTTAATAATTTCAGGAAGGAAAACGGCGTTAAAGACGCAGATAGATTTATTTTATTTTGCAAGGAAAATATGCGATCCCAGCAATGCGATGCGAATGAGAACGCAACTAGATGTCAAGCAGACTGTAGATTGTGGTATGAAATGAGATATGCTCGCATTATCGCATCGAAAGCTCACGAATCTGCTCAATGTAACACACCCGATGGAGTTTTGGTCGAATACCTCTTAGGTGCCTATAAATTTAAAGAGACATTTGCAGTTAAAATAGGTGGGTAGTATATTTAACATATGATTTAAAATAAAGTAGGTAACTGTTAAATTGTAGTCACACTAATATTATAAATGCGAAAGTTTGTGCGTGTGTGTGTGTGTGTTAGTTTGTTATTCCTTCACGCTGAAACGGATAAATCCGATTCGGATGGAATTTCGAATGGAGATAGCTTATACCCTGGATTAACACATAGGCTTCATTTAGTCATCATCACAACTTTCGTCATTTACGCGGGTGAAACCGCGGGGCACAGCTAGTAGTTAAATAAATATTTTTCTTTGCAGGTAAACTTTTAGAAAATTGTGTCCGCGAGGAAGTCTCCATCATCAAAAATACGAAATTCACAAGAGCAGGTCTTATTCTGTCTAAGAAATTTCCAGTGTTGGGTGCTTCAACCAACGGTATCGCTGAAGAATGCATACTAGAAATAAAATGCCCGTTGTCTGATAAAAATATTAAAAATTACGTGAGAGACGGTATTGTGGCACAGAAATATTATGCACAATGCAAATGCAAATGTTTTTTACAAAAAAAGATAAGTGCTTATTTTGTATTGCTCACGAAGATTTCGAGTCTTCTAAAAACATTGACATACATGAAGTAAAATATGACAAGGATTATTGTGAGGAGTTGATTCGAAGGTGCGAAAAGTTCTGGAAGGAAAATATATTTAAGCAACTGTTTTAATCAAAAAGTACCGATGTGTTTATGTGTAATACAATCATCATAATATAATCATACATCCGTTTTATTTATTCCAGTCTTCAAAAACAAAATAACATTACAAATTTCTTAAACTAATTTACCTTGTAAGTTTACTAACCCACAAAATATTTTACGACATCATCTAACATATCAATAACTTTTGTGCCAATACATGCATGGGGTAAAGTCATCTTAAATTCTCTTATACGACCAATTGAATGTATAAGTAGAGCCGCAATCCGTTTCGTTTCTAGAACTTCCTCCTTCGTACTTGCTTTACCCGTGCTAACGCTTGGAGGTCTCACAAGGTTGCATCCATGCATCTCTACATCTGCTGCAATATTTTTGAATCTTCTGTCGGCTATTATTGCACTTCCTTTTGGTATCAACTCTAAAATTTTGCAATCCCCAAATATGTCTCTGTCAGTAGCTCTACCACCATAACCATCTGACACGACGGCAGTAATCGTGCCGTCTGGCGTTATAGATACTAAATACTTTATAGTATTGCAACCTTTATACTGCGACCACGATAAAGCTTGGTGTAAGGAGTTGGAGGGCTTCTCTATTCTAATCTCGAAGCAGTCTATGATACTTACTGTATTATTATACCTCCTGCGAAATGGCAGGGGAAGCTTTTCTTTAACAGATTCTTTACTTGGGAAATAAATTAATTGCTTAAGGCAATCAGCAAGTAAAACTATAGTTTTTCTAATAATAATTTTGGTATGAAAATAAATTTGTAAACGTTCGTAAGAGTCATTCAATTTAATTTTTTTTAGTGTAATTAGAATATTGACTAATGGACACCTAATGTTTTCTGGATAATATTATAAGCGACGTTGAAGAGTTCATAGAATTGGTTCTCCTTTGAAAATGACTCGTGTCTGTTACAGCTATAAATTACACTTTTAGGCGTATGTTAAGGGGACAATAATTCACTAGAAAGTCGCAAACACTTGTCGTTTTTGTCCATAATATAATAGACTTTCGAGAACGCTCGTCATAAATCGCCTCGCCTCTGACCGTGGGAGGCGGAATTCGGTTGAGGGTTTTTTTTTGTATTATGGTTGGCTGAGCGTTGAAATGCTGACCCTTTTTAAAATATTATTTGTCAACATCTGACAGTGGTTTAAAGTGTTTCACTCGCTCCGGTCGCATCCTTGGCGGCGAGGATTTCCCGTTCTATAGTGTTTATGTTTACAAAGACTCGTATTATAGTGTAAAAGAGTCGGTTTAAGTAGCGTAATTATAGTGTAAAAGACTCGTTAAAGTAACCTAATAGTGTAAGCGGTTGCAATTTTAATGGAATAAACGTCGTCATACGGAAATCGACCTTTATTTTCGTACCTACCGGACAAGTAGTGCAAAAGCCTTGGATTCGTCGGCAGTCGAGCGGCGGTTTCGGTGCTCTAACCTATGGAAATGAACCCCAGTAAAAAATAAAAACTATCGAAACAATACAGTCCAACGTGTTTACCGGGGTTGCTGCGAAAAGCGGCGATAATCGAGGTATTCGCGCATAGGTAGTGCGAATATCGCGACCATTGTGGTCGCTTCGAGCCGGATCGAACAGCGAATCAACCGGCTTCGGGAGAATCAAGGGCGCTGAAAATAAATCGGCAGAAAATGGAACCTTCAAATGGACGTCCGGGATCATCGAGACCGACTTCAAGAGCGTGGTCGGAAAGCAGTCGACGCAGCGAACGATTACAAGAAGTAAGAGCAGTGTCGGATGACCTAAGAAAAATCGCGAAAGAGAGAGCCAAGGTAGCTGCCGAAATGAAGAAACTGCAAGCGGAGAAGCTCAGGGCCACTGCAGCGATACAAGAGCGGCAGGCCGACGTAGAAGCAGAGCTCGAGATGTTGGATGCTGATAGTCAACACGCGAGAAGATTGCTGGACGTAGTTTCTGAAACGTCTGGCTTGGAAGAAGACGGCGGAAGCTGGGAAAGGCGTCGAGAGGATCCTGACAACGAGGAGGCTGCCGGGAGAATCTCGCAATGGGCGGACTATTACACACCAGCGGAGATACTTCCAGAGGAGGCGTGGAAGCAGATTGAAGCGATGGAGCCATCGTCGGAGAGGCAGACCGAAGCGGCGCGCGCGGCGGCTCGCGGAAAAGCCACGACCGTGGCATTTCAAAAGGCGGCGGACGGCGCTGAGATCAACACGGCGAGTGCGCCGGCGTTGGGGGCTGCGGACGCGGCGGCGACAGCCGCCGCGGACGCGAACCAATGCCAGAGCAGCGAAGCAGTCAGCGGCGCGAGTGAAAAAATAATAAAAGAGGTTTGTCAGCTTTTTTCAATGGTCTCAGCTAAACCACATTATAATAAAGACTTACCTACCTTCAGTGGGGAACCCCTAGAATTCATGGCTTTTAAGGCGATTTATGAGCAATCTACGGAGGTTATGCAATTAAATGAAGCGCAGAATCTGCTAAGGTTACAAACCTCGCTTAGAGGACGAGCTCGCGAGTCCGTTGCGGGTCTTTTAATGTGTCCATCTAACGTAGGGGGAATTTTGAAAACGCTCGAAGCGCTGTTCGGAAATCCTAATCTGATTATTCAGCGTACTTTAAGCGACGTAAAAAGACTGAAAGAGTTGTCGGATAACTTGGAAACAGAAGATCTGATGCGATTTGCATGTCAGATTAAAAATTTAGTAGCCACTGTGAAAGCAGTAAAAAAAGAACATCATTTATGTAATCCGGACCTGCTTGCGACTTTGGTTTCTAAGCTACCTAGAAACCTACTGACTTTATGGCTAGCAGACACTGGTAGAAATCAAGAAAAGGAGCCAGTGTTGGTGTATTTTGCATCTTGGGTAGAGAAGTTAGCTGTAGGAGCCCTAGATGCGGGGGTTGGTATAGGAGAGACAGGAAGACGCAATCAGACAGGTAATCGAGATCGAAAATTCAAGGAAAATAATCAAAAAAGTTTTGTTTTCCACACTCAGGGTACCACAGCGCTAAAGTGTCCAAGCTGTGACGGGGGCCATTTTCTAAGTAAATGTGACGAGTTTAAAAAATTATCCTTAGACAATCGTTGGGAAGCTATTAAAAAATTTAAACGGTGTTTTAAATGCCTAGCACCTAGCCACAACCGCCGGAATTGTACAGCTTACAAAAAGTTTCCCAAAGCAAAGTATCATTTTTTGCTGACAGCGAGTGCGGGTTTAGCGACAAACGACGCCGCCGAGGTGGCAAAAAGTGAAAGCGCTATTGTTGCAAATACGGTAGCCGCTAATAAAGTATTATTACAAGTGCTCCCTATTCAGATAATAGGGCCTCGACAAAAAAAGAAAGTTATATACGCTTTACTGGATTCCGGGTCCACCGTTAGTTTGATAGATAGAAAGATAGCTGAGGAAATAGGACTTCGTGGGCAGAAACAAGGGCTTCAAGTATCAGGTATTGGTAGGATGAAAGAGTCGGCGGAAGCTGAATTGGTCTCGTTTTGTATTAAAGGAGAAATGGAACATAGATCATTTGAGATCAGTGCCTATAGCGTAGACAACTTAGCGTTACCGGAGTTAAATAGAATACCGGACGCGCGTAAAATGCTAGATGGCGCAGCGCTCCCATTCGAGACTGCAAAGGTGAAACCTCAGCTGCTTATAGGTGCGGATTATTGGGAGCTCATAGTCTCTCGTGGCCTGAAAAAAGTAAACAATGACGTGTCACTGTCCAAAACTAGATTAGGCTGGGTCGCGATCGGTAAAACGGATATGGGGGAGCGATCTGAGGCTCACCATAGTTTCTGTTTGAAAGCAGATCAAGATTTGACTCTTCAAAACTTATTTGAGGAGAATATTAAAATGGAAAACGATTGGCCAAACAGAGCGCGCGTACTGCCTGAAGTACAGAGGGCCGAGCGTCTGTTAGAGACCACTACGTCTCTGGACAATGGCGTTTGGTCCACGGGCTTGCTTTGGCGTGAAGACGAGCGCGAGATGCCCGATAGCAAAGGTATGGCTTTGGCGCGATTAAAATCGATAGAAAAAACGATGGATAGCGATGCTATATTCGGGCGCGAATATTGTAAGCAGATTGAACGTTACGTGACAGAAGGATATGCTGAGCAGATCGACCCACGGACTATCGATGGTCGAAAAGGAATCTTTTATTTAGCGCACATGGGCGTTAAGCACCCCGCGAAATCTGGGAAGAAGCTCGGGAGAGGCAGCCTTCTGGCCGACTTGAACGCTTACATAGACGAGAGAGGATTAGTAAGATTAAGCGGTAGAATAGCCAATGCGACGGACGTTCCGAACGATACGAAAAACCCGATCATATTATATGGTAAAGAGCGATACACGCGACTGCTCATAAAACGAACGCACGAAGAAGCAGCTCATGGCGGCGTAGAATTGACTTTAGGTATATTAAGGAAACGTTACTGGATAATAGGCGCGCGTCAGGCGGTTAAAAAGACGCTCTACGAATGCATGTTATGCAAATTTCGCAGAGCGACGCCCGTTAAAGCATTAATGGGACAACTGCCTGCCCCTAGATTAGAAACGCATGTCAGGTGTTTCACATCAGTAGGCGTAGACTGTTTTGGGCCTCTTAAAGTCACTGTAAGAAGAACAGTCGAAAAGCGCTATGGTATGCTTTTCACCTGCTTAAGTACGCGCGCAACGCACATAGAACTTGCTGGCGATCTGTCAACAAGTGCGGCCATAATGGCTATAAGAAGGTTTATTGCGAGGAGAGGGAAGCCGAGGGTATTTATGAGCGATAATGGCGGAAATTTCAAGTCAGCGAGTAGCGAGCTGCGGGATACGGTGGCCGCTATAAATAATGAAACTATCAAGGAAAGGCTGACCAACGACCAAATCGAATGGAGGTATACTACACCTGTATCACCTCACATGGCAGGGGTTTGGGAATCTCTGATCAAGACCGCAAAAAGAGCCCTGTATGCCGTTCTGAAAGAGCAAGCTCCATCTGAAGAAGTACTGCGAACATTGCTCGCTGAAGTAGAGGCAATAATGAATTCGCGTCCTCTCACGCATATATCCTTAGACAGCAGGGATGACGAGCCTCTAACTCCAGGACATTTTCTGTTAGGGCGTCAGGATATTAGCACCGCCATGGGTGAATTTAATCAAAGCGATCTCTGTAGCCGCAAAGTATGGGTACGTTCACAAGCTCTAGCAGACTCATTTTGGCGACGGTGGAGCAGAGATGTATGTACTCCCGCTTTTAGTAAATAGGCGTAAGTGGACCAAAAGCGAGACACCCCTACAAGTTGGAGAATTAGTATTGTTATTAGATCCGGCGTTGGAACGCGGTCGATGGGCACGCGCGTTAATCAAAAATGTTTATCCTGATAAGCAAGGCGCTGTACGAATTGTCGATGTGATTGCAGATGGAAAGGTCTATCGCCGGTCGATAAATAAATTAGTACGATTAGATCTAACAGCTGCGGCGGGGCCTACCGACGAAAGAGAATCTTGAACAAAGAAAGTGCATGAAATCAATAAGAATCTCATGTAAACAAGTTAGGTCACCCAACAAGAATCCGAGCTGTCAACGTTACATTCCAATTGAGTGGACAGCAAGGATTCCAATTAGATTAGCAGATAAATAATTAGATTAACCGTAGTTAAAATTTAAAATTAAGGATGAACCGGATCGGTTCATCGGGGGAGAATGGATAATATTATAAGCGACGTTGAAGAGTTCATAGAATTGGTTCTCCTTTGAAAATGACTCGTGTCTGTTACAGCTATAAATTACACTTTTAGGCGTATGTTAAGGGGACAATAATTCACTAGAAAGTCGCAAACACTTGTCGTTTTTGTCCATAATATAATAGACTTTCGAGAACGCTCGTCATAAATCGCCTCGCCTCTGACCGTGGGAGGCGGAATTCGGTTGAGGGTTTTTTTTTGTATTATGGTTGGCTGAGCGTTGAAATGCTGACCCTTTTTAAAATATTATTTGTCAACATCTGACAGTGGTTTAAAGTGTTTCACTCGCTCCGGTCGCATCCTTGGCGGCGAGGATTTCCCGTTCTATAGTGTTTATGTTTACAAAGACTCGTATTATAGTGTAAAAGAGTCGGTTTAAGTAGCGTAATTATAGTGTAAAAGACTCGTTAAAGTAACCTAATAGTGTAAGCGGTTGCAATTTTAATGGAATAAACGTCGTCATACGGAAATCGACCTTTATTTTCGTACCTACCGGACAAGTAGTGCAAAAGCCTTGGATTCGTCGGCAGTCGAGCGGCGGTTTCGGTGCTCTAACCTATGGAAATGAACCCCAGTAAAAAATAAAAACTATCGAAACAATACAGTCCAACGTGTTTACCGGGGTTGCTGCGAAAAGCGGCGATAATCGAGGTATTCGCGCATAGGTAGTGCGAATATCGCGACCATTTTCTACTAATAAACTAATGACGAAATATGATTGTTGTGGAATCCCCAAATAAAGTTTAGAATGGTTTTCTATTATTAAATAAGTGTTTTTTAAGATTATGTGTATATAATAAGTATATACTCACATTGAAATGATCTTCGCAGTAATGACGACTTGTTTTTGTAGATAACAGCTCCTCCCTTTTCATTATTTTACACCACTTATTTCTCACTTGTTTGTCATTTGGGGCATGAAAAAAGTATTTTTTCGGAGTGCTTACTGTTGTATTAGTATAAAGAGTATCTATCTATTAGTATAAAGAGTATCTGTTGTATTACTATACAGTATCTAGTAGACGCTAGTTTTTTCCATATTGACCAAAAACACGAAAATATCACGAGTAACACAAAAATACTGCACAAAATCGTATGTACGGGCGAGAAATGATAATGACATCTGGCTCGGTCGGGCGACGTGGCGTCACACGTCGAGCGGCCGAAACAACTCCGGATTTAAGAACGCCCGAGTTTGAAAAATCGTTAAAAATACAGTTTTAGAGATATCGCAAAAAGATTTTCACCAAAATTTTTTTAATTTAAAGTTTGATTTTTCTAGATGATAAAAAAACACGTTCATCTTCCTCATTCTTGAAACTATATAACCGTACGAGGTGAGACTGAATCATTTCAATGTTGTTTAATTGGTGAACCGCTATACCACGGCGGATGTAATACTGTTACATAAAATTATCGGCAACATTGTGGACAGCCCGTGTTTTACAGATGACCTGTAATTTTACGTTCTACCATGCGTGGTTCTCTCTCCTCGTACGTTCGAAGTTCCTCGCGTCTGTACCTACTAGATAAGCCCAAAACTTTATCATATACCGGTTAATGACTACTTACAATTGCTATCGATTCCAGAATCGATATATTCAACAGAGTGATCTTAGCTAGGTGGTCAAAAGCCCTGAAGCGAGGAGAAAATTGTGCTCCCTTCACCTATATACCTCAAATAAAAACAAAACTAATAAATTTTTTTTAATTGCTTTTTAATAGAAATGATTGTATAATTATTATTGGCTGAGCACAATCAAATAAAATCAAAGCTTATTATCATTACTTAATTTTCATCGTACTTTAATATTTGCGAAGCTACCGATTACTGTACTCGCACTGTAATTGAGATGTAGTAAGAGTAGTGGCAAGTTCTGGAAATTTCGGTTTGACCAAAAATTTGACCAGTTTGGGTAAATTTTGTTTAATTTATCCCCTTTTTGTAATTATTATTGCTTAAAAGCGACACTACTTTTTTTGTCCATGATTGCTTCCAAAGTTGTTCTTTCGACTTTCGTATTTTTATAAATATTTCTACTAGTTGGGTCTAGGTGGTGTTTTTAAGGAAATTGAGATTTATTTGAGTAATCAAAATAGCGTAACATATTGTCATTATTAGACCGACAACCCAAGCCCCTTAGCACTGTGGGTCCTGGTGCACTGCACCACCTCGCACCTTAGTAGCTACGCCACTGATTCAACATGAAGTAGACTAAATTAAAGAAGAGTATCTACATAAACTTAATCGACAATGCGACATTTAAAATTGGATATTCATCTAGTTAGAAAAGACCTGAAATCGGAAAAAATATTATAGAAATTTCAACGACAATGACAACGAGAAAATATATTAAATTATTTTTGAGCGTAGGAAGCAACGATTAGGGAGCTAATTACGAAATGGATAAAAATGTTACATACGGGGTGAAATGCATCAAATTAATATAATTAATCCTGTAAGCATAATTTGTTGCGCACAAAATGATCCCCAGTCGCGATACCGCATTCTCCGGCATAAATAAAGTAAATAATTGTACTAAGTTCTTCGCTTTATGTAGCTCAGAATTACACCTTGGAGGATTGTGGCTAATGCAGATAATGTCCTAAATTGTTACAATGCAGGTGTGTCGAGTAATTTACCGTAATTTCATTATTAAACAATGAACCATTTTAGGTATAGAGTTTGTAGAATACTTAGTCTATTCTTGAGGTAACTCATGCTTAAAAAAAAAAACAAATCAATGGGGTGACTAAAAAAATGGGACCTAGTGCAAAAGTGAACCAAAGGTCCCTCCAATACAATACAATACAATACAACCTACCTATTTACATTCTATTTACCTCCCCCTACCTATTTACCCCCCCCCCCCCCTACCTATTTACATTCATTATGGGATAAAGGATGCAATTACTGTATACCTATCTGCATTACATATTTATAAAGTAGCTGCGCTGCAGTATACATCGGCGTTTATATTTGTGGTTCAACAAATTCCCAGAAACATCAGCGGGACTTGCGGTATCACAAATATTGTTGCTGGGGAATGTTAAAAAACTTTTTCCTATTTTAATACGACACTTTACTGTTAATTTAATTATTGAATAATATTTATCGAAGATTGGAGATAAATAATATAAAAATGACAGTTTCTGTTACTTTATTTTGAGCAGCACTACTAAGTAAGACTTAAAACACCCATTTAATATTATTACAAATCTGCAATTTTTTGCGTATCTACATATGTATATTAACTACTTAATGTATTATAAAAAAATAACAAATACATTTCTAGAGTAGTTTTTGTATTGATTTGCACTCTGCAAAATCATCGTTCAGTTTTGAGACATCCATTTTTCGGCTTCTAGCAGAGTCGGATAAGGTTTCGATTTTAGGTCAATTTTGGGCCCCCAAACTACCGTGGGCCCTGGTGCGCCGCACCGGCTACACCGGCTTAGTTACGCCACTGAAACAAATCCTATACTCATCCCCAATAGCATGGCGTCCGTGCGTGGCCAAATTACCTGCCAATGTAAAATATCAAAATTGCAAAAGTTGAGGGTAGTTAACTCTATAAATAAGTCATAATATCCGTTTCAGTTTTGCATAAAGTGGCTAACGCGAACCGCACGATACGCGGGTCGATATGTCACAACCTTGACAGCCAATTTAACAGCTGGATTGAACCGCGTCAAACGCAACCCTTGCCACTAGCATGATCTGAAATGCCTAATCTAAGATCTAAATAGCTTTTGTCAATAGTAGCGTTACGGTAGAATAGCTGACGCGGCATATTTGTACCAGCCGACTGTTAAAAGGTCAAATCATGACGGTATACCTACGTCTGGCAGTTATTTTTAACTGACTTCAAAAAAAAGAAGGCTATCGATTCGTTTGTACCTTTTTTATGTTTTATGTTTGATATGAACCGATTTGGAAAATTCTTTTTTTTTTATTTCAAAGGACAGATATACTTCCAGATTAGTCCCATTATTATCAAAATCCTGTTCTGATTATGTGATCCACGAGGAATTGAAGTAACTCCTCAAATATTATCCCCCCCCCCCCCCTCCCCCTCCCCACCACCCTAGATGCTGCAGTTGCCTGTATTGTGTGTACTGTCATACTTGTGTTGAGGGATGTATGTGAATTGAACGTAGTTTAGAGACGTCGCACAAAATTTCGTTCAAATTCATCACTACTCCTTTACACTGTAATGTTCAAAAACATAGTAACAAATAAATATATTAAAAGGAATAAAAAACAAACACTACTGTCGTTTCATAAAGTGAACTACTGTATTGATTTTTATTACGTAATGATTTTATTACGTTTTTTTAATGAAATATTTGTTGTTTATGTATGTATCCATATAGATACAGTTATATTTTCTGAATGTACTCAATCAGACCGTTTATTTGACACTTAACACGATATATTTATGTTAATTTATTAACATTTGGAGATTTGGACATTTATACAACCATTTAATTTTGGCAGTTAATGTAAGTACCCTATGACACTCGGAATGGCATAACGATTTTAACTGCCCGGCGTTGGATTAGTCAGCGACGTAACAAACCCTGATTTAATCTATATTTTCAAAATACGCTGCCTAGCGCTAAAAGCGACGGATTAGCGCAAGTTCAGATGTTGTTAGCGTGAATGTTTTGATAGAATACATCATTTACATGCTTGACACTACATACACAATTTTGACACTATTGCGACTTTAATGCTGTTTCAATTCTGGATGTTTTTCCTTGACTCATGAATAACCACGATTATCTCTCAAGTGATTAATTACAAGCTACGATTGAAAAGTAGAATAATGCCTTTATTACAAAGTGTGTTCCACGCTCTATCAGCTCACGGGCGCCCTCTGGGATCTACAACCTACTGCTCTCGATTCCTGGTCACAGTAGTGATTTCTACACGCACTCCTTCTCCGCACATGGAGTCCGTCTCTGGAATGATTTACCCACACATATAAGGACAGCAACGAGGGTTTGTATTGCTTCAAATGCAGACTCAAAGAACACTTTAACACGCGCTCATAAATTTCACTTTCACCTCTCCTTTTTAAATTGTTTGTTTTATGTTTTATTTTCTGTGAATTTTTAAGTTAGATATGTTTGAAACGAACTACTTTTATAAGTGATTTTAATAATAGTATCTTCTTTTTAACGCAAAACATGTTGCCCTATTAGGTTAAGGCTAGCTGTAAGATGTATCTTCGACGCAATAAGCTCGTCGCTTTGTTTGATCAAATAAAGCATTTTATTATTATTATTATTACATTTATTATTTTAGCGAACACCAAATTAAATGCATCATGCGATATAGAAGTGCATCCACGGAGTCTACGGCTAAATTAAGGTTAATTGTTACTCAAATTCTTCATAATTGCTCAATGGAGAAATGTAAATTATGCAAATAATGTCCTAAACTACCGCAATAAAAGTGTGTATATAATATTAAAGGTGTGGTAAAGGTGTCTAAAAACTGTTTTTCTTATCTCATGCATTGGGAAACAAGTATCGAGTACCTACCAAAATACATTTTTTCCTAAACCCAATTTCCTATCCTTGTGGCGGTTCCGAAGTAGAGAGAAAAAGCAAAAATCGAAGGCGGAAAGCATTTCCCAGCCCAACAAGTGTCAAAGGTCAACTTGTGTCCGAGATGTAGGTAGGTAATTGGGGTCACAGCCTCAAGCGCCATATTGATGCCTAGCATAGCAAATATTTGCCCCATACTAACGACACGACAGAAACAAATCACAGAACTTTGTCACGTTACTCAGGCACACATTACTCTTCCTCTTTTTAGATTTCTTGCCTATCGCGCATTATAATACATACCGAGAGAGATGGAAAAAAATATGCGAGAAATGATATCTAAAACCACCCAAATAATCTTTAAAAATCCTATAAAATAATATGTATAAATTAAGGCAGTGCTCAACAGATTTCATGCCTTTAGAGATTGTAATCACATACAAATTAATCAAATTCAATGCAACCTTTATAGAATCAATTCTCGGAAATTTCGGGAATAGCTAACTCTCTATTTCAAGGTTAAATGAAAATTTAGAAAAAATCCTATATGCCTGCACAATTTCAGATAAATTATATCAATAGCTTAGGCTCATGAGTGAATCCATTGACTATATATGGCATTAGATTTCGCAACTCCATAGAACGATGATAGCATACTGGTTGCCAAATTGTAGTAAGACGTTGATCGATCTAATATGCTATAATAGTAAAACACACTTTTTTTAATCCACTGAATCTCAAAATGTTGAGAAACAGAATTATAACAATGGCACATGGAAAGAGAAACTAAACACCGCGCTAACCGCGCTGGTACTCCAGTAGCAGCTTTATTTATTCGACATTCAAATTAATGGAATTTTGAATATTCATCTGTTTCCTAATATCTTTTGTTTTTTTTTTGTAAACTCTGACCTACCAAACATCCGCTGAACCACTGACTTAAACATAATTAATAGATCTTGCATAGGCCGTCGGCAGCTATGCAGCATAAAATAAGCCAGCTGACTGATACGAGAAAGGCCGGTATTCAGTCTGCAGTTTACGCTATGGCAATTGACATCTCCGCTTATGTCCGCTTATGCCTTAAAACGCCTTCGTGTTTATCGAGAAATTGCAAGAATACGCCCAGCAAGCATTGCATAGCAACCTAGCAATCAAATATGCTTCAGCGTGGCCAGGGTCGCATTTGTCACGTTTATGAAATAAAATATTTTGACAATTTATTTCAAAATCCTATAAATACTGTTTTAGTTCTGCAAAAAAATATTTTACTGCGTATTAGTTTTAATGGATTTTTCGGCGAATAATAATAAATATTTTTTGTCTTGCCTTATGTTCCTACGACATCCTGTTCTACGAGAAACATCCTGTTCTACGAGAATTATGGCCAACACCAGTTTGTATAGACAGAATTGATGATGACTGGCTACTAACATTTTCTCCTTCTCTCCTTCTCTCCCTCTCTCCCTCTCTCCCTCTCTCCCTCTCGCCCTCTCTCCCTCTCTCCCTCTCTCCCTCTCTCCCTCTCTCCCTCTCTCCCTCTCTCCCTCTCTCCCTCTCTCCCTCTCTCCCTCTCTCCCTCTCTCCCTTTATCCCTCTCTCCCTCTCTCCCTTTTGCCCTGTCGTGGCAGTTAGATTCGATTTAAAGGTATTTGATTACATTACCAAAATTTTGATCTGCCTTAAAGCACAGTATACTCAATGCACAGTATACCGAGTTAGAAGGGTATACTATGCTACACGAATATTTCAAAGATTATCTGATCTGCCTTGAAGAGGGAACCTTTTTTGTATATCGTTTCGGCCGTAAAATTATATTTTTTCACAAAATGCTGGTGACCTTCTTCTAAGCGCTGTACGCACATTATGGCAAGTGAAAATAAATTATTCTTTAGACAGAATAACAGGATACATTGAACATAACTAAGGAAAAAAACGAAAGATAAAAACAGAAGGTTGAAAATTTGAAAAGACAATATTTTTCATTTCTAATAAATGAAGCTTAACAGCATCCAAACTCCGCTTGTCAACCGCGAGAATAGAGAGTGCGGTAATTCATCGGATAATAAAATCATTAAATTTGAATAGCTCTTCATTTTTGAGAAAATGTATTCTAAAGACACTTACTAATATTACGTAGATTTCTCAATTTGTTATTTCGATAGGTATTATAGCTATAGAGAGACGACGATCTTCAAAGCATCGATGTCTACTAATGAAGCCCCTTTTACAGCGAAAACGGTGAAAAGAGCTCGTCTAGACAAAATACGTATCTAATAATAATAACCGTAATCAGCCTATCAGCTGGGATGAGCTATTTACTTAACAGGGTCTTTATTGATATGGGTCCCGAGTGTGCCTTTATGAAAGCCGTCGTAAATAGCAAGAAATAAATAACATGAATAACTCTATATTCAACAAAGTGAGTAATAAGCAGTAAGATGTATCTACTCTCGCAGTATCTATTCGCTATCGTGCTTTATCAGCTATGTAACGAAATCCGTATGGCAAAAGAAAATGGACATTTTGGGCCCACTTTTCAAATAGCTGTAAATTATATACCAATAGAAAGATCCCTTTATGTAGAATATTTATTACTAGAACGAGAGGCCTTAATTGTGAGCCGTTTCTGAGTAATAACCTATTAACCCTTAGAAAGCTAACCATTGAAATAAAACTCACGACGGCATGTTTTCAACCCTTGAAATTTTCTTTGTAGGGAATGTTAGTGCAACTAGAGTTGTCAACTACAACGGGCGAACCCGTCACCTCAGGAAGTTTTAACGATTAGTCGTTCTATCTCCCTGGAGTGACCGCAGAAGACTTGGACAAAACAGTTCACCGTCAAGCTCCGACACAAACCCGTAAGAGGCCAACGCCTTGACCGCGAGATAGCCAGGAGGCTTAGCCAGCTTACACTCACGCCCTTACTTCCAGTCGCGACCAGATTACTCCGGTCTCTCGACTGGTTACGGGATCGAGGTCGCTTGTGCGGTCCTCTCCCTTACGATTCGGTGAAACGGTGTATACCGAATCTATCGCGGACCACAGCATCCTTTGCCCGGCTGTTCATCCAGGATCGGGTAGCCGATGGTCGTTTCAAGAGCAGTCACCGTGAGGTCCGCAACCACCCCCGCTCTATAGGTTACTGCTTTCAGACTCCCCCGACTGTTAGTCAGAGTGCGCAATCGATTGGCTTATGCCGCACGGTGCGCAGACCGTCCAGGAGCGCCAGAAGGTTGATTCCTAGGGGAAACTAACCCTAAGGCCAGAGTCCTGCCCAGGCTCGCACTTCATGCGTGGAGGCCGTCGGATTGGTGTTGACCCGTGAGTGAGACCAACCCTGAACAGAATGGGTCTTCGTGGCCAACTCAGCAAGGGCCCCTTAGCTCCCAAATGTTAGTTCACGCATGCTAATGTATAATGGAGGCTTATTCAATGAAGGCTAGTTTTCTCGCATATATTTATATAATTAAATAAATACGGAGATCGGCCGACGGCGAAGATTTTAAAAATTATTTGTGTCGCTTGTATATGAGATATTCCAAAATTTCACAATGTAGCTTCGGGCCAACAAGGCATCTGTGTAACAAATTTTAAGTCTTTAAGTTCAATATTTCGAGATAGGAGTATGGACTAGCACGCTCCCTGTTGCACCGATTTCCGCCACATTTTTTCCAAACTCTTGGCTCCATGACTAAATGATGCCTGCATGCCAAATTCAGCTCAATCGGATGAAGCGTTTGGGCGCTATCGTGAAGGAATACACACAAAATCACAGACACCCATAAGAGCGTTCACAATAGTTTCCCTCTTCCGGGAAAGAAAAATATAAAAATAAATAAATAACAGTGGCCCGTATTCCGTTTCTTGGAAGCTTAAACTAAGCTGGTGCTAAAAATTAGGAACTTAAGCACCTTCGTTATTTCACTGGTATTCCGTTTCATCAAAATTGAGAACCGATCTAAAATCTTAAAATTTTCCGTTTTATCTATGGCCGTTCCAAAACAGGGTCCTAATTTTGACAGCTCGGTTACTCGCTCGCCCGCCCGCCGTCGCGTCGTCTCGTCGCCGCAAAATGATTGTCGCCCCGTTTTATTTGTTTCAAAATATACAAATATACAAGGCTTTTTATCACACAATATACAAGGCTAAAAATATACAAGGCTGTTTAACGTTATCTACAAAATATATTGGCACAGGATTACCAGGGCAAAATATAGATTAATTAACGATTACTTACGATAATCGGTGCTCATCGTCCATTCTTCGAATTAGAAGCCATTGCTGAGAAAACATCTTTGAATTTGCGACAAAAAATCATCGAAATCACGAGAGAAACATAGCTACACGGCGACTGCTCGACGCAGACCGCTCGATTTAGACCGTTCTAGGTTAACACCCCGAACAAGACCCATACGCCATGACACTTGTAGAAACGGAATACCAAAAAGGGTCTAGACTGTGCTTAATGTCAATTTAAGCGCCTGATGAGCTCTACATAATCACGCTCCATTTAGGACACATGAAAGGGAATACCAAAATGTCAGTTAAAAATTAAGCGTCGTTTTAGAGTGTTTTTAGACCCCAAGTTATTCACCTGAAACGGAATACAGGCCAGCATGTTCTATAAACACACTTTATTGTAGATTAAGGTTATTAACACAACAGTACTAGCAATAAAAACAAAGAAGGGGGGATGTAACGTAGAGTAAGAAGCAATCAGAAAAACGATATTATTAAATTTAATTTCATTTACTTAATAATAATCGTACTTTAAACTACTTCAACTTATTATCTAACAAATAGCTAATTTAATAAATAAATACAAACGGAGCTGCCATGGAATTCACCGACCGGAGTCGGGCCCATCATAATACTATTTTTTTTACACTTCTGGGGGGTGAGCAGTGGATTCCGGACTTACGAACCGGCTGTGGTAGGTTTAGGACAGCTGTCTTGCCACATGTGAGCGTTCACCTTACCACCCATTCACTCGCCCTTCGAAGCCATAGAATTTGAGATGCGCAAATCGCAGTTTTAGATAATTTTTCTAAGAAAGAGTTGATTATTTTTCTGGAAAGGCCAAGATCTTTAAAGAGGTGAAATAGAGATTTAGCTGGCAGGCCACGAGCGCCAACTTCCACCGCGTGAAGGTGAACAGTGAAGCCGTTCCGGGTTACGGCATTTGCAAGATCATGGTATTTATTTAATTTGTACTCGTGGTCTTTTGGGATATTTGTTCCCATGGAACAGTTAATTCTACAATAAGAGCCACCTTCCGAGATAGAGAGTAAAGAGTTATATCTGGACGGAGGGCTGTGCATCCGAGACTTTCAGGGAATTTATACTGCTTAGAGACCGAATCAACCTCCAGAATCCAATCTGTAGCTTTCTCGACTATTGAGAAAGGTTTTGTAGTTAAATGTTTTTTGCCTTTAGAGCCATCCCGCACAAACTGTATTGGGGGTTTGGAGGATACTGTCAAACCCTTGTTGGCACGAGCCACTGAGAGACTAATTACCTCGCGAATAACAGCGAGAACTTTGTCATGGCGGTAAGTGTACCGTCCTTGATCTAAGGCCACCTTGCAGCCAGCTAGAATGTGTCTAGCTGGCTTACTTATATTACTTACTTACTTATATTACTTTCATAAATAAATTGAAAGCAACTGTGATATTGCCATTTTTATATAGCAGCTTTTAATATTATATATATCTGTGAAATTTCTTTAACTAATTTGAAGCCTCCTGTGAACCAATGTTCACGGGGATGCAAGGCTCAGATGGCAATCCGTCTGATAGCGTTTTCGAGAAAAGGGCACTTGAATAATGATAACGCTTGTGATAAGCAGATCCATCTGTCAACTTTATAATTAAACGATTTTGATTACAAAAACCTTCAGTGTCAGCACTAATCTCCTCATTTAACTTTTAAACCTACATTATTAAGCTATTCGACCCTCATCGTCATAATACTCCGGTATCTTTATTATGGCTTTCATTTTCCGTCGTAAACATAAACGGGGCAAGTTGAAGTACCCCACTTGTCCTCCACTTGCCCCCTCTTATCCCCTTTATTTCCTTAGAAAGTGCGATAAATCAAACCTTTGTTTCGTATTTCGCTGTAACGACGCCGCGACACCACAGATTTAGTGATGCCAGGAATAGCGCATTACTTACGTCGATTTTATTGTTTTGGGTAACTAGAATACAGACCCGGTTATAATGGGCTGTTTGTTATGAATATGAGCCTGATTTCGATTTAAGTTTATTAGCCGATGCCAAAAGGAAGGCCCAGCACAGAATACTGCAGCACAGCAGTCATCGCCTCAGCAGATGCCATGTACACACTCCCGTCTCATCCTATCACCATAAGACTCCTGATCCGTCATTACGATATCTGTGCTCCGAGGTTTTACCCGCCGTTTAATTATAAAGAAGTCGGAATATTTAAAAATAATTTACAGTACTTACATACATATATACAATCTTTATACAATATTTTTAGTCGTATTTTCGTTAGGTATTATTATGTATTGGTTTTCGCCGCAACCTTCTCTAGATAAGGCAAGTAAACGTTGCGCTTCGTAGTAAAATACTGGTTTCCAAATCGTAGTACGTCGTTGAGTAATCTAATACGCTGTATAATCAATGTTATTATGTAACCTTTGGTTGTTCAGCAAGACCTACATAATTGATTATTGTTTCAATAAATATATGTCTTAAATGTTGATCTACATTTTTCAACCCATTATTACAATTGAAGTGGCAGATTTATCGCAACGAACTGCCTCAATATACCCTAAATTCAACACGTATTAAGACATAACATATGAATCTGACAAACAATCTGAGCTAATTGATCGATGTATGTATATTGGAAACGGTCCCGAAGCTTTTGTTGATTGCTTCATCCATCGGAAATTACAAACACATCTAAATGTAGATCTGTGACGTCATCAGTTATTGGACAATACGCTTTAGCGGAGGTAGCCTAATCTAGGACGGAAACCGTTGCGGTTTTCCTCGCGTTATCGCACCGCGTCCACGTTTCAATATTGTGGCCGGTTTTAAAAGGATCCACTGTTTATTTTTCTATATTCGGCGAGATTACCGCAGTGTTTGCTGTTTAAGTATTTTCCACGGTCTGTGAATGGTATTTACCCAGTATTATTATCTGAAGGAGATTCGCTCTGAAATCTAGGTTAAAAATGTCGATATTTTCCCCCCGATATCGTCATTTATAGTCATCGAAATAACTGCGCCCTACAGCGGAACATACTGCGAAATTTAACATCTCAGACAATTCACAATAATCAAAAAGCAAGCAACACTCAGGAACGCGTTCTTTTGTTTTTATAATTCTGTATCAAAAGTGCGTTCATACTAAATTTTTAAAAATAGGATAAAAAATTGAGCAAGAAATATACCTGAATACCAGTTTTTTCCTGGAGTTCTCTCAACTAGAGCTGTCAACTTCAACGGGCGAACCCGTAACCTCAACTAGAGTTGTCAACTACAACGGGCGAACCCGTCACATCAGGAAGTTTTAACGATTAGTCGTTCTATCTCCCTGGAGTGAGCGCAGAAGACTTGGACAAAACAGTCCACCGTCAAGCTCCGCCACATGCCCGGATAGCCAGGAGTGTTGCCCAGCGGGCTTACACTCACGCCCTTACTTCCAATTGCGACCAGATTACTCCAGTCTGCCCTAGACAACGGCGGCTGCAACGTCACCGAAACGTCGGGTCCTACAAATTTCACGCGGTAAATTCGTTTTCTATCATATTTATAACAGATTACTCCAGTCTCTCGATTGGTTACGAGTTCGAGGTCGCTTGCGCGGTCCTCTCCCTTACGAAGCGGTGAAATGGTGTATACCGAATCCTTCGCGGACCACGACATGCTTTGCCCGGCTGTTCACCCTCAGGAAGTTTTAACGATATTTGACCGTTCTATCTCCCGTCAGGTGAGCGTAGAAGACTTGAAACGAAACAGACCACTATCTAGTCACGCCACTCGCCCTTAAGAGACCAATGCCTTACCGCGCAAAACCGGGTGTGCACTCAGCGGGCCGACACTCGCGCCCTTACTTCCAGTTACAGTTATCCCGAATTCTCCCGATTTCTCCGGCCTCCCGACTAGTTACAGGCTCGAGGTCGATTGCGCGGTCCTTTGCCTTACGTTCGTTGCGTGCGTTGTAGGGAGTGATCTCTGGATCTACTAAACCGATTTGAAAAATTCTTTTACTAATAGAAAGCCACGTTACTTGTGAGTGTTATAGGCAATATATTAATTCGAAAAATGAGAAGATTTTTTCGCGGTAGTCGGATTTGCAAAGTAAGCCGGAGAAAAAACGATAGAAACAAAAATGTTTCTTACGAACGCTGCCTTAACTATGAGAGATATATGATTGAATGGTAGAGAAAAGTTGAAGAGCTTGATGATTTCTACCAAAAAGTCAGCGACAGCATATGTCTAACTTATATATTTAAGTCACAAAAAGTAGTTTTTTATATTAAAAAATAATTTAAATCGTTAGGTCATGTTTATTGGTCATATTATCAACAATTATGAATTCTTATCAAAATAAGTAAATTTATCATCTCAAATATTTAAAACATGAGACTTTACCCTTTTACTGCATATAATCTCCCTTTTACTGCATATAATTTCCCTTTTACTGCATAAACGGTTAATGAGATAATACGACATAGGTATGGAACTGCGACCGTGTCGGAATCTATTGAGTGATATTTCTATTAGACGGTTTTTTTTATATACAGCACGTCAATCTTTTAGGCAATATATTTTGGTACCAAATAATAACATTACATCTAATATAGTATAAAGAGAAGTTTTGGACAATTAAAATAAACATAATTTATTCAATCATAATCATTTCATTCACTCATTTGAAACCCGGTAATATAGCCAAATTGGCATGCTAATACATACATACATATGCAGTAAAAATATAACCCTCCTTTTGGCAGTCAGGAAATAAATCATAGCACTCAGTAATAACCGAACCACACTCATAATTACCGCTCAACGAAGTGGGCACAAGTCACCGTGAAAAAGATAAGATGGCGTCAGTTTGTGTTTGGTTTTGAAAGTACCGCTGGGGCTTTACCCCTATATATGGGGCATAGCCGATAGCGGGGCAAATGCCAATTTTCATTTATGTATTCACATCTCGTAGATTTCCTATCGTAATCGAGAAAAATATATCCATAGTCATTCGCAATGCGTCAAACAATGACATCGAGTTAAAATTTGTAGATTATTCATAATATTTTATCTTATCGGTATGTCTGAGTTTTAAGTACCCCACTATGCCCGCTTCTCCCTTACGTATGACTGAATGAAATTACAATGGCCAAATCGCAAGCTAATCTGATACTACGACTATATGCAGATGACCATGCGTAGTGATAAAGAGTGAGATTATGTCATCGTTAATCAGCGACACGCAACTGACGTCAATTTCAGAACAAATATAATCGAAATACATGTGGCCATGAACAACGTAGACTTAACTCAGGTAACTTCAACAAAGTTCTCGGATTTTATAATCGATAGCGAGTTGCGATGACACCTGCTCATTGATGCGCTATACCAGGGGTTCCCAAATTTGTCCAAATCGTGGCACCTTTAAGAGAATTTGAATTTCTCAAAACTTACGGCACCCCATTCATATAACATCTATCTGTGTTATATAATCGGGAATAGTTTTAATTAACCGCTATCCTTGAAGGGGGTGAATCAGTACGAGCAAGTAAACAACTTTTGATTAAAAAAGTGAAAAAAAAGATTTTTTTTCCTCTATACCTATACTGCGTGTATATAATAATAATAATATTAATTATACTATATTTTGGTAAAAGGTTGCAAAAAAGGCATATACACAAGAACTACCATACTAGATTATTGTCCATTCGAAGTTAGTTTTTTTTTTACATTTCAGAGTTTTTCTCTGCGAATATAACTTTAAAAAATACTAAAATCTAAGATACTATTATACACCTCGTTATGTATCTACTACATGTATGCTATACACTCGTTGCGGTTCTCGCTGCATGTGCACGTGCTATTGCTTCAGGATATACTGCACGTTGTATGCGGTCTCGTTTAACGCGGCAAAACCGTTCCGATAAATTTATCACGCTTTATTTCAGCAGCGAGCTCTCGGAGAGTTCCCCCTTCAAATTTGTTCCCGATTATCCCGTCTGGAAGCCTCATTTTTCTAATGGAATCCCGCTGAAGCTACCGTCCACGGTATGAATATAGGTTGCTGAGGTTATTTTTTATTTATTTCCTGGCGAGAGCCTCGGTTCCAGCTGCACAAGGAAATGCGCAGTGAAATCCACAGTAAATGTGTTCTAACAGCGATGTGAAAGGCAACGTAAGACAGCCACACCTTTTTCTAGTAGCGCATCGACTGCAAATTCAAATAACTCACATTTAATGGGGCAGAGAAGTGAGAATCGCAGTCATGCTCGCTTACGTCCTATATATAGGATATAGCACTTAGTTGTTGCTTAATTGCTTTCGGGCGCTTTCCCCAGAGATGGAAATCAGATTGAATTTTATTCTAGTAGTTTTGTGAACAGTAGACCTCACATGTTTTAGGACCGTCAAAGTCAGTGGCGTAGCTACTGGCGATGTAGAGCAGTGCACCAGGGCCCACGGTGCTAGGGGGCCCCTCGAGGCTTTTGGTGGTCGGTCTAACTAAAGTAATGGCAATATTTTACGTATCTTTATTATTCAATCAAATCTCAATTTCCTCAAAAACGCCACCTACACGTAACTAGTAGAACTATGTATAAAAACTCGAGTCAACAATACAACTGAGGAAAAAAATATATGGAAATAGTAGTGGTAAGCAAAAACAACAACAAAAAATGGAAGAAATCAAACAAAAGTTACCAAAACTGGACAAATTGTTAATCAAACCGAAAGCCAAAAACATTACTCCCACTATGTCTCAATTCCAGTGCTGGCACAGTCATTGTTAGCTTCGAAAATATCAAGGCACGATGACATTTGAGTTAATTATAGTACGATTCGATTTTTATTTGATTGTAATGTACCAAACTAATAATAAATGGTTCACCGTTTTTTTTTCAAACATTTTTATTTCAATTTAATTGTTTTTGTTTTGATTTGAGGAGATGGGTGACGGGGGGTAGGGGGGGGGGGGTTGACAGCCTACCTACGCCACTGGTTTAAGCTATCATCATTTTGCAACAGAATCAAATAAAAGAAATCTCAATTGATAAAAATATTATTTAAAATATTTAAATTTGTCACTGCTCTCCCCCCCCCCCACCTCCTCTCCATAATGCATACATTGTTCATATCATAGGTGAATGCATACGTAATAATTAGATTTTTTGAGGAAAGTTTTGATTTTAGAAACGTCATTCGCTTGAAAACGTCACATGACGAAATGTCGCGCTTATGTCAATTTTCCATGTTCGTAATTTTTTGAGAGCACTCATCACTTTCTGATTTTTCAGAATCTCGGGCTTCTTTCATCTTGATATTATTTAATCGTAGCACTTTGCAACTAATCTTTTATATAAGGTGGATAGTAGTATCGCGACACAATCGCGGACATATTTACAAAAAGTGTAACTAGGTGGATTTAACCAAACTATTGTTGCGATTGTAATATGCTAATATATATATTTTACATCAGTACTAACAGGTTGTCCGAATATACACAATTAAGTAAATGAACCATTCATATACCTGATTGATTCCTGGCTAAAACATGACGCCCGGTAAAATATTCACAAATTAATATACCGAGACAGTTCCCATCATTAAATCCAATTCTTGACAATTCTTATTATTATTATTCTCGTTGACTTTTTTTTACTATTATTTATTCATTAATTTTGGTGACTATTGTTTGATGTTATTTGACTATTGTTTGATATTGTTTTATTTAAAATATTTCCTATTGTTCCATATAAAATATTTCCATTATTTAGTGATTATTAGTTATAATTTGTAATGGTGACGGTAATATATATATTTTTCTTTTCCTTTTTATTTTTTTTTCAAATCGCCGAATATATGTGAACTAAAAACTAGAGAGCTCGCTGCCCTGGAACAAGTCCTGGCACTTAGTTGGGTAGCAGCAGTACATACCTGCTAATGCTCATATCGACCGTGTTCAATTTTAATTTTTAATTTATTAATAAAAATTTTTATTAATATGATTGTTATGAGACTTATGCATTGTAAATGAATTATTAAATTTATTAAATAAATAAAATAAATAAATAAATACCATCTGGTTAAGACGATTTTCAGCTAAAACAAATAAATGCTTGATAGTGAAAATTTGAAAATGTAGAAATACCTATCTAAAATCATTGAAATTTTAAATTAAAATTTTACACGGTAACAATTCGTATTGGAAAATAAAACCACTATCATTATATCGATGACATGGTCATTACACACCAACATGATGCGTAACACAAGGCGTGAAAGGATATTCAACATGCAAATTTGCCATCGCTTTGAAAGACCGGTATGTACACATTACTTTTTCATTTAACCACGTAAAAATGTATGGTAACAGGTGTGGCATAAAATAGAATCATTGACGTAGACGACATTACTGAATATATTCAGGAATGGATAACAAAACGCATGATTAAGATATATGCGGTCAAACCTTTACAACCCTTTACAGAGTTATAAATAGGATAGAAAACGAATTTACCGCGTGAAATTTGTATGACCCGACGTTTCGGTGACGTTGCAGCCGCCGTTGTCTAGGGTAGACTGAAGATCTGTCAGTCCGTTGTTTTGCGGGTAGGCCGCAAACCGCTGCCGCCACTGCGTAGGTTATAACGGTGGTGGGGGGCCGGGCTCGGAGCGCGGGAATTTTTAAAATCCGTCTTGCACACAACACTCACTGTATCCTGTTTTACGTCTTTGCGTTCGGCGTTCGGCGGCGGGAACATTTTAAGAAGAGGGTTCCACGTAGAAGAGAGTTTGTAGCCGTTATCTCTATTGAAGTTCGGAGTTCTTCTTATTTCAACTCCGAACTTCAATAGAGATGACGGCTACAAACTCTCTTCTACGTGGAACCCTCTTCTTAAAATGTTCCCGCCGCCGAACGCCGAACGCAAAGACGTAAAACAGGATACAGTGAGTGTTGTGTGCAAGACGGATTTTAAAAATTCCCGCGCTCCGAGCCCGGCCCCCCACCACCGTTATAACCTACGCAGTGGCGGCAGCGGTTTGCGGCCTACCCGCAAAACAACGGACTGACAGATCTTCAGTCTACCCTAGACAACGGCGGCTGCAACGTCACCGAAACGTCGGGTCCTACAAATTTCACGCGGTAAATTCGTTTTCTATCCTATTTATAATGTCAAACAACCGCGATAGTCTTCGACCTTTACAGAGTGTAAAGAAGTTAACGGATCTGGTCAAGATCCTGTGGAGGATCTAAAATTATTTGAAAATAAGACCTAAATTGTGATAATGGCAAACTTAATTCGCAAAACTCTTCACTATATGTTGTGTATTTTCAGGGTGACCTTTAGAACATCATTAAGGCATATACCCATAAAACTAAACAAGTAATACCCATTTCCCATAAAACCTGAACTATGATGAGTTGGATTCCAAATCTGGAATCCGTATATACTTACTATGTAAACGACGAGAAGTAGAGGACCTTCTCGTGAAAGTTCTGTGCAATGTGATTAAAATACCAACGGTTCAAAAAAAAAAGAATACCCAGAGGGTTATTTTATGGAAACTTACTAGGTATATGTACGTCAGACTTCGTCTCGTGTAAACAGGTGTCGCGATAGCCCATCCTATTATTGCTTGCTCACCAAGCGTTTGCAATGGGGAAACAGGAGTAAAAACGTAATGCGGATAAAAAATTACATTGTTTCATCGCCAAACACATGTTTTCACGACTGATATTTTTTGAAAAGAACAATGTTTTCTGATAACACCAATGGTATATTAAGAAAGTAAAGTATATTTAAAAGTAGAATATTATATTTAAATACGACATTTTCTAAATAAGCGATGTTTTATGCAAGTAAAACATTATTTAGATTTGCGATATTTCTTGAAAGCACGATATTTCTAAAAGTACGCTATATTATAAAAGAACGTTACTTCATAAATTTTTGATCTTTTCTGTGATTTTGAAATGAAATAAATATTGAAGTAAGTTATAGTAAAAGGAAATGTAGGTCTTGTTATGTATTGGCTCATATTTCGCCGAACTGCTTGTTTTGTATCTACCGAATATCTATTAGATATCTACTATGAGAAATACGGAGATGCCTTAAGTTCCAATATGAAATCGCTAGGCATTATCGAATATCGAAAATGTAACTTCTATTGCGTGCAAAGTTTAAAGTGATTGATATAAAATTTAATTAGATTCTTAATTCAGTATCCCATTAAAAAGCAATGATGTTAACATATAAATAAAGTGATCAGGAAAATGTGAATTTAATGACAATAGATATAGTTTATTACTCAATTAGTATTGCCTTAGAAACTAATTAATTAAGGAAAAAACTCACCGAGCAAATATCCTTTGGGAACTGCAGCATGTAACAGAACATGATAAAACATGTAGCACATAAATGTAAGAATGTTGCGCAATAATAAAACTGACGGCGTGAATGACACATATAATAGCCATGTTACATTTATTTATAAAAATATATTCACATTCTAGAGAGTTATAATGTCGTATTAAAAATATGGGCTAGAGACGTATTAACGTCGTATTAAAAATGTGGGCTAGAGACAAAATTAGCAAGATATGTACGTCACCAGTCGGTGACAAAGTGCGTGACCGCTTTTCCTAATATATGTATATTTTTATAAGAATTTTCGGTACGTAACTAGATATAATAGGCAATAATCACGCAATAGAGTAATTTGAATACAAACTAAATAGCCGTATCTCGCATCGCATACATATTATACAATAGTTTCGAAATTTATTACTCTTTTTGACTCGAATACTTCCTATTTTTAACCGGCTTCAAAAAAAAGGAGTTGGTTATCAATTCGGTTGTATCAGTTTTTTTTTAATGTTTGTTACCTCAGAAAACCGTCATTTATGAACCGATTTGGATTTTTTTTTTTAATAGATATACTTTCAGAATGGTCCCATTTTTTATCAAAATCCTGTTCTGATTATAAGATCCATTAGGAATTCAGGGAATTCCTCAAATATTATCATATGAAGTTGACAATTTACATGTTGGGTCAGTTTCGATGACAATGCATTTTTTTTATGGTGAGTATGACCTAATTTTACACCTAGGGTTAGCTCCCGACGAGGGGACTCCTCAACGGTCAACATAACAGACACGATTTTTTTTATACGCAATCAGTTATGATAGCACTTTCTAAGTTTCACCATGACACGGTGCTGCACCCAGGGTTGGCTTCCGACGAGGGGACTTCTCAACGGTCAACAGCACAGACACGAAATTTTGTATATGCATTCAATTACGACAGCCCGTTCTAAGTTTCACAAAGACAGGGCTGCGGCACCCAGCGTTGGCTTCCACAAAGTTTAAATTAAGATTATTTTTTGCAGGAATAGCCTCCAGTTCTTAACTAGTCCTGGCTAATTCACTTGCAATTAGATTTTTATTCAAGTTATAAAATAAGTCTTATTCTACATTAATGAATAGAAGAGTAGACATAAGGCTTAAATTAAAGTGTACCTAAGTCGGTCGTTAACTAAAGGTAAACATAGTTATACAAATTTCTAAGCTACATACAGGTAGGTAAACAGTCCAGATTGAGAAATTCCTTTGAGGCTGACAAAAAACAACCTTTCAAAATTTCTTTGTTTAGTCTGAATCTCTCTTCGATACTCGTCTTAGCCTAATCTAAAATATTGATAAAGACAAATTTATAGTTTTGAAAGTTGGAGATTCCTCTTTTGATTGTTACCAGGTATTACCCTTTTCTTTGAAGTTCTTCTTTACTTGAAATCTACTTCTACTTCTACATTATTCTTGGTATCTTCTAAACTGCTATTAACTGTACATTAATAATATTTAGTTTTTGAAAACAGAACTTCAAATTATTAATCAATCCTTTCATCGCTTAGGTACTTGTTGAAGCAGTGTCTGTACCAAGTTCCAGGCAGTAGAATAGTCAATGGTTTTAATTTGTAAATGTTTTGAAACAGGAGATGTAACCAGAAATAAATCTAGCAAAAAAACAGATATTATTAGACTTTCATATTTGGGCCATTGACTGATCAAATTTCTTGTAGTTACAAAAATACCTGAGTTATAAAAATGTAAAACACTTTTTTATTGGCTTTTTAGGGGGCTTCCTGATTTGGACGCCCTCGGCGATCGCCGACTAGCCGACCTGGCCAGTCCGGACCTGAACAAACGTTCTTTAGGACGATAATATACATAAAACTAGGAATCTCTGATGCTACATACAACTATAGTGAGAAGACAGATATTTTTATTTTGCAGCATTGGATAAATGTGTAACAGCTGAATTGCGAATGTCAGCGCTCTCGTGACATATCATCGGGTTTATATCCGGTCTGAAGAGGCAGGAGGAGATATGTGTTTGCGCAACAGAGAGCGAAATATCGGTTCGCCTCTCCGTGTAGATTCTGTTCAAATATGAATTGCAAAATTGCAAGAGGGAGGCAACTTGAAGTCAAAGAAGGACTTGGTAGTGGCTTAGGTAAATCTTTGTTCAAAGGGGTGAGGGAGTGAAAGTGGGATTACCCTCCACTTCTCGTGGCACAGAGGAAATATATTATTTCATAGCAACTTAAAACTATACATTTTTATACTTCTCCATTGCATACGTTTCGTTTCTTTTTATAATTTTATTTCAGTCATATCCACAAAAGAAGTCTGCAATATCCCAATTTCAAGCTGCAGCCGATAAAGTTATGAAATCCCACCGGGTCTTCATTCCACCGCTTAATTCCTTAAATATCTCACTAATTTTATAAAGGTATAAATATGCCTCGCCTATGATTAAATGTAAATATGACATCTCCAAGAGTCCACGTTCCAGCTGTCATGCCGACATACCGCACTTTGGCGGATTTTAATATAAATTTTATGAAACCACGTGACAAGCACACATGCCAAAATTAAATGCAGGGAAATGTCATGATAACGCCGCGGGCGGGGCGCAGCAGCGTCACGTCGTTTTGTCCGCCCGGGCGCACAGTGCACTTATAAATATTGTCTCATTCAATAATTCAATAAGTTTAATAACATTACGGAGTAAAATTAGATTATTAACCCTTACTATTGTCAAATTGAGTGACATAATTACATCGTGGGTCCAGAGTACCCTAGACATTTAAAATTCGGTCATCCGCAAGCTTCAAATCGTTTTTATTTATTCGTTCATTTATTTCTCTATTGTAAAGTGCTTACATCGCGTCGGCGTTTGGTCAGTCAATTAAATTTTTCAGTCGACTAATCAATCATGATTGATTTTATTACTTTTAATTTTGTCGTGACTAAAGTTAATCGCGATTGAAGTAATCATTTAATCAATTCGTCATTAATCGCCAATCGTCAATCAAGACTAACTTGCTCTTTAGATGCCACCTACCGACCGACCGGCCGATCGACCGAACGACCGGCCAACCGACCGACCGATTGACCGACCGGCCGACCAAAAGACCGACCGACCGACGGACAGACTGAGCGTCCGACCGACCGACGGACGAAAAAGTTGACCGCTGTCGAGAATATCAATCGCGATTTTTAGTCATGATTAAGATTGAAGATTAATCAATCGTTAGTCACGACTGACGATTAAGCGAATCAATCGTTAGTCGTTAATCGCGATTACCCTATTAAATCATTAGTCGTCAATGGTTAGTCGACTAAATTTTGCCCGACACTGCATCTCGTGTAACGCATTTATTCTCGTGTAACGAGTGTAAACGAGTCGGCAAACAAAAACACAGATGCGTTTATAACGGAAAGTATCTAAATAACTCTTTGTATGTTTTACATACTTGTTTACAAATAAGCTCATACGATGCTTACGAATAATCAAAATTTGAAAATACTAAAACAAGCAAGTAAAGTTTTTCCGTGAACTAAAATCGGGATTAGTTCATGTCAGCGACACTGGGCAATAGGATAGGCGCAAGCCACACACAACGGACGTAAGATTTGGACAGGGCGCAGACGGGAATAAACGTGCCGTCTGGACCCCGTCTTTTCTGTATGCTGTGCGTTCACGTCATTTCTATACATTTTGTATGAAAGATCTTTAAACGGACTTCGCATCCGCGACGTTTCCGAGTCTTACGCCCGTTGTGTGTGGCTAGCGCCTTAGAGCGAAAAATAAAATGAACAGTTGTCACTTTTCCAGCATAAAACTACCGACCGAATATAAAGCGGCATCATCTAAGACCGGACGAAATGTTTTCAAACTAATTTAGATGGTTTTATGTTCAACAGATAATTTTTGTGCGGAATAAGATACGTTCTTTATTTTACAATTCGCTTTATTTTACAATTCGCAGTGCATTAGCACTGACTTGTCTCGCTACGCTCGGGAGCAATGAATCCGGGTCACCATCATAAACCTTCATATCTCAGAAACTAAGAATGCTGGCGTATTCAAATAACAAGTATTTTATAGACTATTTAATACTACTCAAATAAACTTAATAAAACTTCCTGGCTGCTGGTAAATTAGTGAAATTAAAAAAGCTTAAACAAAATAATGATTTTTTTGACAATCGAACTAAGAATTTAATGCATTTTTTTCTGATCTGCAAAAAAATATATAACAAGCGTTCCTGGTAGTCAATATTCATTATTAATGTGGACATTATTGAATAAGCTAGCATTCTTAGTTTCCGAGATATTAAGGTTTATGTTGTTGACACAGATTCATACTCCCGAGAGTATTTTCCGATATTCACGAAGAAAAAATACTTGGTACTCTGTACTTGTATGCGGCTATTAAATTTAGTGTATCTGACTCAAGTAATATTTGTACAAAAGACTTACACCGTGAGTTTTTAGTTACCGGCATCCTAGAAGAGGTGAATCAGTACGAGAAAATAAGCTCGTAAGTTTTGATAAAAAAATGTAGAAACACCAGAACACTTTTTTTTTTTATTTAGTTTTGATTTTTAAAAAATACTATAAAAGCGTTAAGCACGATGCGCCATCTAGCTGTAGGTAAAATGTCGCTAATATTGTTTATTAGCGATATTTTACCCATCGATAGATGGCGCAGCGCGCTCAAGGGGTATCAAACTTTTTTTCAATAGATATGTGAGGGACCACCCCTAACTAGACTCCAAGTTGTTCGGTGTGAGGTGGTGGTATCAACTTAAGAGTTATCTCCGTATTGAAAGGCGGTTTTGAATGAAGCAGAAGGTATTTATTGAATCGATTGAAAGTTTGATATTGCCAGTTATAACGCTTCCCGAATAGGTTATGTTGTCGCGAGTGTATTGGAGCGCGACTGCAGTTACGAGGGTATATGGATGAGGATTGTATTTGTGCTCCTAGTATCTTGTACTGGGTACGGCTCGAGTCTGTGGGATTACAGACTGATGCTTAATGACTGGGAAAGATAAGGAAAGGAAACCAAGGAGCCGGACTCGTTGAGCGACCTCGTGAGAGGGGTACCGAGTATGCCGTCGCAACCTTGGGGGAGGTGATCACTCAAGGAATGATACTTTGGTTGATCGCATCTAACGGTACTTAAGGGCCGTTACAGATACAACTTAAAAAATCAACAAAAACAATGTTTTTTTTTAAATTCCCAAATTTTTATATCAAAAGTTGTTTTACCTGCTTGTAATAATTCACCGGTTACTAAATGCCGGTTACTAAAAACTCATTCTGTATAATCGGTTCTCGAGTACTATTGGCTTTTACTCAGAACAACTCTGATTGCTAGACGGTTTACTGTGCGGTGGGAAGAGTCGAAGCGGTGGGCATTTGTTAAATGGCGCTCTTTCCGGCAATTCTCGGGGAAAAATTAATTTCCGCGATGAAACGTGGCTGGTATTTTTTTCAGATACAATTCTCGCCTATATTTTATGTGCGGCGGCGCCCACACGCGAGGGCGCGGGACGCGACCGGATTATAGGAAAATATCTCACCTACATTATAATAAGATATAATAGTTATAATAGGTTTACACAGGTAGGGATCACCCACACGTGTCGGGTAAGCGGAAAGGCGTGTGGGTGAACCAGATCAAACAGTATTGAGAAAATCCGAAACAAGCCTTATAACCGGACTAGCTGTGCACCGCAGTTTGAAATCGGATTATTTATACATACTTTAGAGTACTTCGGCATAAATAATATTTTTGACATATTTTCATGCGGTATTTGTATATACTGGTTTTCGCCGTAACCTGGTCTAGATAAGGCATGCACAGTTCGGCTCTTCTCGGCAATGCTCGGTTCTCGTTGGGCGGCCGACCTCAGCCCCGAGCCACCGCCCGTGTAGCATTGCTCACCCGCGCGCATTTACTTCGTTTTCACTAACTTTTTTTTACTTGGCTCCTAAGGGTCATCACGTGATGTCAAATAGCCTATAACTTTCCTCAAGAACTGAACTGTCAAATGCAATAAGATTTTTTAAAATCCGACTATTGTTCCAAAGATTAGCGTGTTTAAACAACAAAAAAAACAAACTCTTCAGCTTTATTATTAGTATAGATAACTTATAACAAGAATGTAGAAATACATTGTTAACATATAATAATTTAGTTCTTATTACTAAGAACTCAAAAGGAGGTATAGTGATTAGGTAGCCTGATCATATATTGTAAGGTTCCGGGTTCGATTCCTGGCTGGATCACCATTTACCGTTGAAATAAAGTTAACGGAATTTAATTTAAATTCTGTCGATCGTATGGACAACTCTGTCGATCGCACTCTGTCGATCGAATCCTGTCGATCAAACAAGACACGCTTACACACTTATTACACGCACACATACATACAACCGTTTCATAGTAGGGTTGCTTATAAGAGATTATCGTTATGGTTGTAAGATATATACCCGCCCATTGTGAAATTTTACAATAAAGATTAGAAACAAACGAAACGACCCGGAGCTCTGGAAACTCAACGCCACGTAATTTGGCCCTAAACAATACATGGTAGTTGATTGAAATTGACTGTTCGAGCAATTTGTTAGGAGAATTCATATGTTTCATAAATGAATTCATGAGTTTCGCAATCGTAAAGCCGAGTACAGATATTAGCAACGCAACATGCAATGCAACGTTCGCGCTATGTGGATGCATCGCAAGCACGAAACGAAGCATCTTAAGTAGAGATCTTGGTACCTCAAACACTGGCTTAAAAATGCTTACACATATACAAACTCATTAAAAACTCAACGATGTATATGCCTTTTTGGTTTCGGTGCATTGGTGTTCAATAAATGCAATACGTGTGATCTGAGCATGTGGGTGAAGAACCTAGAAATCTGGCGCGGCCAGTACTGCAAACCTCTTTTTCGCCAGGTCATGCGTGTACTCGTTACATTATGGACTCCGAATTCCAATCAAGCTCTCGCCAATTATTAAAAAAATTCACAAAGCGTAATTTTTAAAAACATTTGTGTTTAGGATTTCGTAATTAATATTGGATGTAATTTATATACTTCGATTAGCGTGAAAGTTTTTCTTCAGTTAACTAAATTTTCGATTCCATGTTAGTGCTCTTAATAAACATGTATAAGAATAAAAAATACGTCGAAAAATGTAATCATAAACTGGCAGTCATCACTATATGTGTATCTAAGTTATGTCTTTTTAATTGAAAATTTTAAAAAACATTATATCTGCTGCATTTTAATAGAAATACTTTAAATACCGGATGCAAATAGAAACATGATGCATACATATAATTTCAAGGAAATATAGCTCACTATAAAGACTTACATAAACATAAATGAATCAAACCTGAAAATAAATCAAGAAATCAACATTAAAACGAAATAATGAAGAACTATTCTACGTAGTGTAACTATTGGGCGATGTATAGCATCACTTTTTAACCGACTTCGTAAAAAGGAGGAGGTTATCGATTCGGCTGTATATTTTTTAATGTTTGTTACCTCAGAACTCTGTCATTTATGAACAGATTTGGAAAATTCTTTTTTTTTATTTGAAAGGATATACGAGTACTTCCAGATTGGTCCTATTTTTATTAAAATTCTGATATGGTGATGGGATCCATAAGGAATTGAGGGAACTCCTCGAATATTATCATATGAAGTTTAAAAATTGCATGTCGGTTCAGTTCCGATGACAATTCCGGTAAGCATAACCTGATTCTACACCAAGGGTTGGCTCCCGACGAGGGGACTTTTTAACGGTGAACAGCACAGACACGAAATTTTGTATACACATTCAGTTATCATAGTCCGGTTTAAGTTTTACCATGACATGGCTGCTGCACCCGGGGTTGGCTCCGGACGAGGAGACTCTTCAACGGTCAACAGCACAGACACAAAATTTTGTATACATATTCAATTACGACAGCCCGTTTCACCGGAGGACTGCGACACCTAGGGTTGGCTTCCAACGAATGAACTCCGTCAACAGAACAGACATGAAATTTTGTATACACATTCAATTATGATTGACCGTTCTAAGTTTCATGACATGAATGCTGCACTTAAAAAAAAATAGTCGGTTTTTTTTCATTATTAAAAAAATGTATGTGGCTCAAAATCATGTTGTTTTTATGGATTTGTTTTCAGATATTTTTTTTATAGTATTTATTCATATATGTGAAAGATTCTAAAAATGTTCAGCCTTATCCAGGCACAATCTTACTAATTCTCTTTCATATTCTTATCTTACATTTCCCTATGAATTTTGATCAGTAAGCGACCCTATTTTTAGCGACCTTCTGCTACGTCTCCATCGTAAACATACTTCAGCCTTCCTTAATTCAGTCAAACAAGAGACCCGTGAGCGACAACATTGTCCCCAGTGTAATCAACTGACGGCGTAAAACTTTTCCCTTTCCGAGTAAGTGCTGTACCTAACCCTTTCATATCCATACGATATAATACAGCTAAGCTTTTGTATGGCCTGCGGAACGGGCGGTACTATACCGACTGTTGTTATATTGAAGCCTAGGAATTTAATATCAAAAGGCTTATGCCACATATTCCTGAAGTATACAATACAATACAATAAATACAATTTAGTTCTGCTCCAGTAGGTAGGCTTTCCTACACTTGGATGCGTCTTTGCCTCTAAAATTTTAAATAATGTAATTAATTAAGGAATAATAACTATTATGATATAGTTGTGGTAATATAAATTAATTTTAGTAAATTATCATTGGTGTGAAAACCATCGATAAATAGAAAATAATCTAATAATCAAAATTGCTGATCAAAAAAAGAACTCAATGTCTGTAGTTATAATTATCGAGGCAATAATATGATGGTCATGAAAATAGATAAGCGTATACTAAAAATATCTAAATTTAAATTAATTGTCAAATCTAGCAATATAGCCGTCGTCGATAAAAATTACGCTCTTTGGCAAAGTTGATTATCATGAATTTTCCGCTATTTTATGGCAGAGTATAGTTAGATTTTATTTTGGGGTCCACACTTGCATGTTGATACAGTTGATGCAAGGTTCAGTTGAGCAAAAACGCCAAAACAGCTTTGCGTCGGGTTGAGCCTCGGTGTAGTCATTGATTATATAGGGTATTAAATTGCTCATTTCCGTAATATGTTTTGGCCGCTAGTAACGGAAATACAAACGGAGCTGCAATGGAATTCACCGACCGGAGTCGGGCCCATCATAATACTATTTTTACACTTCTGAGGGGGTGAGCAATGGATTTTGGATTAAGAACCGGCTGTGGTAGGTTTAGGACAGCTGTCTTGGCACACGTGAGCGTTCACCTTACCACCCATTCACTCCCCCCTTCGAAGCCATAAATTTTGAGATGCGGAAATCGCAGTTTTAGATATTTTTTCTAGGAAAGAGTTGATTATTTTTCTGGAAAGACACAGATCTTTAAAAAGGTGAAACAGAGATTTGGCTGGCAGGCCACGAGCGCCAACTTCCATCGCGTGAAAGTGAACAGTAAAGCCGTTCCGGGTGACGGCATTAGCGAGATCATAGTATTTATTTAATTTGTACTCGTGGTCTTTTGGGATATTTGATTCCCATGGAACAATTAATTCTACAATAAGGGTCACCTTCCGAGATAGAGAGTAAAGGGTTATATCTAGACGGAGGGCTGTGCATCCGAGACTTTCAGGGAATTTATACTGCTTAGAGACCGAATCGACCTCCATTATCCAATCTGAAGCTTTCTCGATTATTGAGAAAGGTTTTGTAGTTAATGTTTTTTGCCTTTAGAACCATCCCGCACAATCTGTATTGGGGGTTTGGAGGGTAATGTCAAACCCTTGTTGGCACGAGCCACTGAGAGGCTAATTACCTCGCGAATAACAGCGAGGACTATGAAACGCAACGCGTAGATAGCACTCATAATTCTAAACATTGATTAATCTTCTCTCATGTCCAAGTAGCCCATCTAAAAATAAAACGATAGAATAATAACATACGAATTTTGAAATACGTTAAAAACGTATATTTTAGATAAAACGATAAAACGCGTTTGGATGAAAGAAAAAATTCTAACAGAAAATATTTCATATAATCTATCAAATGTATGAAACTTTTGTACATCACATCAATAAAACTACGATACTATTTGAATTTCAGTAAATTACTTATCTTGTAGAGAGAAGAACTAAATAAATATTCGTTCGGTTGGACGGTAAAGAAATAAATATTCTTGAATAGACATTATTATATAGAAAATATTGTATTATAAAATAGTTAAAAACGGATTTTATAATGTTGAAGTAATCATATTATTTTAGGCTATGTCAATGAAAGATATATTATAGAAAATGTTGATGTATTAGGACCATAAGTGAGACGTGGGGGTCTGGAAAAGGAGTCTTCGGTCAGAGCTCTGTGCCTAAGCGAGAGGGACAGAGCTCTGACCGAATGCGAGGCTTACGAATTTTGAAAATTGAAGTGGTCCTTTCCAATCTCCTTGAGTCGCGTTTACTCCTGATACTGAGATCGGGAAAGAAAGTTATTTTTCTGGATTAATTTTGAATTACTTCTTTGTAGATGTATGGAAATAGCGATAATCTTCAATTTCATATAGACCTATTATAGTTGTCCCAAACTAACCATTAACTACCTAAACGAAAAGCATGAAAAAATGCTCTCAGTTTATTTGAGAATTTCGGACTCGTTTTATTGTCTGACCTCTATTTACTATTGTTAACGAAGAAGTGTAAAGCGTAACATGATTATTATTACAGTTCGGCAGTAAAATGGTAATTTCCAAACGTAAATAACACATTGTAGACTAACCTAAAGGTCCACCAGATGTCGAAGCACATTATGTTGAGCCAAAAGAAGGTCACCAGCAAGGAAAAGTAACCGAGGAAAGCTGCGAACAAAGTAAACAAAACACAGGTTAAATGCGAAAACTTGGTAATAAAGTTTTACTGGAGTGGGCCGTTGCATAACAAACAAACTAGCGCTAGCCGAAGACGTTAAAAAGTGCAAAATTTTAACGGTCAAATTCCCAGAGATATAAACAATGACAAAATTAAAACGTTTGCCCTACTTCTTTCGCTTTTATAATGTTTATTATTATTAAGTAACGTACAAATAAAAGAACATGCAGATTGTTGATAATGGTTTCAGATTTATATACAGGGTGAGATTTTAATTACCAGTACCCTTGAAGGGGGTGAATCGGTACGAGCAGGCAAGCAACTTTTGATAAACAATTTTAGAAAAATTGGAAAATATAGCACAGTGCGAGATAATGCGAGCGAGTGAGGCGAAATCGCACAACCCATTAGACCTAAAAGGTCTGTATCTGGCTGTTCTGTGTGAAAGTACGAGTATTGTGGACGCTCTTCTGTTTGTCTGTGTGCGTGTATTCCTTCACGATAGCGCCTAAACGCTATTGTAGAGGAATACACGAAAAAAAAAAAACCCTTACGCGACTTTTCCCTCCCCCCCTCCCTTTTGACTGTAAGTTAGTTATCCCAACCCCCCCCCCCCCCCCCTTTAGTTTCTCCCACAGCTTTAACTATGTGCATCGAATAAATAAAGTTTTTTTGTAAAAACAATATCGAAAACTACATAATATTAGCGGTTTTTCATTATCGAAGCTGTTTTTAGCTGTTTCCATCATCAACAAAACGTTTTGCAAAATCAATAGCAAAACCCGTAATAAATATGTTTCTTTTCCAAAGCTGTAAATAATGGCATATGAGGATAAATAAAGATCTTTTAAACATTTTTTTTAAATTTTAGATAGTCTGAGAGTTTATTTTATTCCCCCCTTCAGATAATTGTATTTTCACTCGCCTTCAGGGGAGTGAAAATATTAAATATTAAATATTAAATACTTTGACTCCCCTTCAGGGGTCGCAGACTATCTAAAATTAGAAAAAAATGATTAATAATCTTCATTTATCTAATATGCCATTGTTTACAGCTTTGGAAGAGAAACATATTTATTATGTGTTTTGCTATTGATTTTGCAAAACTTTTTGTTGATCTAATAAAGATTTGATAATATTTTTTTAAGATAGCCTGCTACCCCCCGGGGGTTACTTCACGATCCCCCCAAGGGGACGCAACCCACCAGTTGAAAACCACCGGTCTATTGAATCGTCTCTCCACGCGACTGCAATACGATAGGATTTTGATATCTGAAGTCGAAATTAAATCGCAGAACTCGAGTAAAGTAACCTGAAGTAGTGAACGGTACAAACAGCAAAGTGCAACGGAAATTACTACCCTACAGACTTCGGAGATAAGTATCCAATTTATAGTCGCTCGCTGAGTTTTAGCAATTTGTTGAGTGTCCGGAAAGGAAATTATAGTAGGTAAGCTAATACACGTTTTTCTTCGTGGAAAGTTCTTTTAAAATAATAAAAAGTGATATTTTTTGAACGCGTATTTTTTTTCAAAATATTTTATGCACATTAATAAAGTTTGAGAGGCAAAACTTTTTTTAATGATTATTCGAATGCTATTTGGGAAATTTAACTTGCCCTAGTAAATTTAACTGTTATTGATGCGGTAATACGTGGATGGCCATGGTAACACAAGTAAGGACATTGCAGATTTAACCGTTTATATTCCAACCAAGGATAATAAGTTTGATGTGATATAATAGTGAGTGTGAAGATGTGATATAATAGTGTGATATAATATTTGATGTGATATAATTTGATGTGATATAATAGTGAAGTAGCGAATGATTTCGTGCAGCTTGGGCCAAAGGATCCAATGTGTTCTCGGCGAAAGCAGCGCCTTGAATATAAATCACCGTTTTACGCGTTGGCATGTTGACAGTCATCATTTGACAGTTTAGTTTTTATCGTTATACTTCTTCGCGGCCGCCAGGAATAAACCCGGTAAGCCGAGTAATGAAGAGAAATATTTGGAATATTAATATAGCAACATAAATTATACAAAGTGTTCTCTCCACAAAATATAACCGATTTTTAAACAACTGTTTTTGGTTGTTCAAAACAAAAAGGAGTGTATTGTGTTTAGAATTCATGTACGTATGTTTTTCGTTTCTTTATTCCACCGTAACTTCTAAACGCTTACACCGATTTCAAAACGTCATAAATAATTGTATAAATGTCCAAATATCAATAAATTAACATAAATATATAGTGTTTTGTATCAAATGAAATGTCTGATTGAGTACATTTCGAAAATATCTATGTGGATAAATACAAAAACCACAAATATTTCATAAAAACCCATTTTATTACTTGAGTACTGGGGAAAACCAACTGAGTGAAGCGACGGCTCGTTTTGAGATACCTGCCGCAGGGCGAGCAGCCCTGCGACGTCACACTTTGAAAGCCAGGTCATTAGGCCCGGTTGACGTGAAGTCCCACTCGACGGGGCTAGGACAAAGCCCTTCGACTCTCCGACAGAATGCGCAATCGTCTTTAAGCACTGGGTGTTTATATAAAAAACACGCGTCAACGGGGACGAAGCGGACCTTTCATGAATTGGATTTTGTTTCAACGAATATTGTTTTAACGAAGAACTTTATTCTCTAACAAACGTGCTTTTTAGCGCGAACAAATTGTTCTTAATAATTGTAAATAAATTCACTTTTTGTAACGCAGTCGTGTTTTTTAATTCTTTAAATTATTGTGCTTGTTATAATTGTAATTACAGTTTTCAATACAATGTAATTACAATTTTCATGGTTTCAATGTTTTAAATTGTAATCGTATGTAGATATTGTACATAATTTTATATAACATGGAAAATGTCACGGCCATTTATACTAGAATAGTTTAAGCTCTTGGAAATGGCACATCTTCATTGATTGAATGTGGGTAACTCAATAAATGTAATATAAGTCACAGCCATTAGTCCAAGCATATGGGGGTTTTCTCAGAAAAAAAATCCGGAAGTATTTTTAGACGCTGCATCCAATTTTTAACTTTGCGACCTCGCCAGAGGTGAGCTGACTTTATAAATCGCGAAAAACCGCAAAAAAATGCATTTCATTTTGTTTTTCGCTAATAATTCACGAATAGAGCATTTTTGGATGACGATTATTTAAAACAAAACTAGAGTAGATAAAATTTCCTACAATTCATAAATATTTACTAAATTCCTCCGATGTACCAAACCGCCGCTAAAGCGCGCTCAAAAATGATTTTTGACACTTAGAGAAAAACGCAGAAAATGGCATGTTGAAAGTGCGTTAGAGCCGCGCTATGGACTTAGTGGCAAAAAATTACCAATTTTGAGCGCGCTTTAGCGGCGGTTTGGTACATCGGAGGAAATAAATGTGTAAATATGAATTGTAGGAAATTTTAACTTCTTTACTTTTGTACTGAATAGTCGTTATCAAAAAATGCTTTATTCTTGAGTTATACGCGAGAAACTAAATGTAATGTATTTTTTTTGCGGTTTTTCGCGATTCCTGAAGTTAGGTCACATCTGGCGAGGTCGCAAATTGGATTCAGCATCTAAAAATACATAATAATATAAAAACGCTGAGAAAAATACTTTCGGATTTTTTTCCAGGAAATGACAAGTTTAGTTTTAACAAACGTTTAGGACACAAATTTTAGGAAATATAGAGTAAGAAATAAAAATTCTCGAAATATAATTCGAAACTAAGAAATAATACACAAATTAAATAATAAACCACTTCTATTTTGTGTTGACGCAGGCTTTTTGTAGGATTTCCAAATATAGGGTTGTAAATATTTCACACAGGGTGATTCTCGTGGAACTGTCCGCACTTATCAATTTATCAAATAAACAATATAAAGTTTGTCCGATAAAACATAATACCATAATACAATTCGATTGAAATGGGTCAAGTGGAACTGCTCTTCATGTGAAAACTCGATTAAAACATTTTTCGCTGGCGCTTCAGAAACTATACATTATTTTAATGGCTTCAGTGGCGGGGAGGAAACTGTATTAGAGACGATATATTTCGCTGTACTTTGCGCTCGTTTGAAACTAACTGAAAATGATTACTCTATTAAATTAAATGTTATTAACGGTAACGTGGTTAATGGAACTTAATGCATGAAAATTTTAGGCAGCTAACGGTTTACCTACGCAATATTGTAATAGACATTATCTAGGGAGGACTAAATTGACATGCTTCATTTAAAAAAAAGCTATTCTATATTACAAAGGCTTTGATTAACAGATATTTATTGAACTAAGAAAAAGAAAATTTGGAAAAATGCCGTTTTAAATATGCAATTTTAGGTGATTTCATTTATTACACGACTGCCTAACAAAAGAGGAGTGTAATGTGTTCAGGGTTCATTTATATATGTTTTCCGTTTCTTTATTCCACCATAACTTCTAAACGCTTGAACCGATTTAAAAGTGTGTGGTATTGTTAGAATCATTCTGTCATCCAGAGTGTCATTGGGTACTTTAACAGTCCAAATATTAAGTAAGTAGTTGTCTAAATGTCAAATTGTCAATAAATTAACATAAATAATCGTGTTCAGTGTCAAATGAAAGATCTGGTTGAGTACATTCAGCTGTCAGGAAAAAATCCGGTAGGCCTAGTAACTAAGAGAAATATTCGAAATATTAACGAATTAATTCCAATCCAACATTTTGGAAAATTATAAAATTACGCAATTCATCCATTTAGAGTACTCGAAAAAGATCCGGTATGTAATAATGATGAAACCCTGATCTTTATTCGAACATAACTTCTAAGCGCCTGAACCGGTTTAGAAATGTGTGATATTGATAGAGTCTTTATGTCATACCGATTGTCATAGTGTACCTAAACTGTCCAAATGTCAAAAAATACTTGTCCAAATGTCCAAATGTCAATAAATTAACATAAATATATCGTGTTTAGTGCCAAATGAAGTACATACCGGAAATATACAAGTATCTATATGGATATATACATAAACCACAAATATTTCATTAAATAAAACCGTAATAAAAATAATTATAATTACAATACTTCACTTTCTGTAACAGCAGTCGTGTTTTTTATTCTTTTTAATATATTTACTTGTTTTTCTGTTCTACTTTCTCATCTAACTAAAAAATCGTTCGTTAGTTCAATCGCCTTCTAAAAAAAACAGTTTTATGTGCCTGCTTTGTATCTCGCTCGTTTTTCAACTACCTACATCAACCGCATACAAAGGAATCGTTCCAGTCGAATCTTTCACACAAACGTTTTGTTTATTCTATGGAACATATATTTTAGCGGTTGAAAGCGCGCCACTGTTTATGATTCATGAAACTAGATAGACGCTACATTATTACGGGATATTTTAGTTTTGGATTGAGCCAACAGAGAAAATTTGACGCTGGAGCGAATTCTATTCGTAGCATATTAGATCAATAGCTTTTTGGTATCTTATGCTGTGTCGTAGCTGCAGCGTGTTTGCTCAATAATGATAATCAGCGTTTCAGGACGTCCAAGCATTTATTAATAAATCTATTTCAACTACAAAATATTATAAATGTTGAAAAAGTCAATAGAGGTCATACATTCCGTGATTTATCGTATTTTTAATGTTATATCGAAAAAAGATAACATTTATAAATCTCTATCTTTAGCATTTATAAATATCTACCATGCACAAAAACAAATACTATGACAAAAAAATACGTTTTGTTATGGTATTCATATTTATATACTACTAGCTGACCCGACAGACGTTGCCCTGTCCAAATTTCAATAAATTTGTTTGTGATCGCCTTGTGAATTTGTAAAAAGCTATTGAAATATGTAAACAAAGTAAAAAATCGGTTGTGACACCCCAAGACTTTCCCGGCAATCAACAACCCCCCCCCCCCCCCTCCCCCGCTACAAACCCATTTATCCTCTCCCTCCTAACACCCCCCAACCTTCTCCCCTCCCCTAACCCCTCCTTCCAAACTACACCCCTCCCCCTATAGCTCCCCCCAAACTCCCTCCTCAGCCTTTCACCCCCTAAAAACACCCCCCCCCAAACCCCCTCGGGATTTTTTTTCAATCGAATTCATTCGAATGGAATTCATTCGATTGAAATATTTCAATCCCGAGAGAGAGCATAGCGATCAAAACAACAAAAAAAAAACAACGGCATGTATCGGTTCTATTCAAAGAAAGAATTACGGATATCCATCGTTCGAATAGTGAGTAGTAAAAAACCACTCTCAGTTTTTCCGTTAGGACCTTATTTGGACAATTACAAACATTTTTTAAAAGAAATTAGCTAAATCGGTTCAGCCGTTCAACCCATTATGCGGTTACCAACGAACATCATTTCATTTTTATTTATATAGAAGATAGATTATCAAAAACTATTTTTATTTTTGAGCTACAGGCAAAGTCAAGAAAAGTAATGCCTAACGCACAATAGTTACTGCACCACATGAAATGTTCTCCTTTATTTAGTTCTAATGTTGATGTAATATTTTATTTTCAGGTATAGATACATTTTTTTGTAATTTTTTATCTTGACATTTATTTTTGTATTTTTATTTTCCGAATCAGCGTTTAGTATAAGTTATATTTTCAAAACTCCTTCTTTTTAAGTTTTTCAATTAAATGTCATAATTATAAAATACCTTGTTTTAAATTAAATAACCAATTTATAATTCTGATTGATTTTTTTTATATACTCGTATCTTTAACACATTGACTTTGGCTACAAAATAAAAAGAAAACCGATTGGCAACACCCTAACCTCATGTTTATTCGATTCTGTCACCTAACTGGGACTAACCCGTTCTAGGGTGGAAAGGGGGGGATTATATCATATATATTTCGATTTACTCCTTATTCTTGTATGTGATCATTTTGCAAGGCCCAGGTTTGTTTTAGATTCTGCCAATCATCTTTATTGAAGTCGCACAGAATCAAATGTTGCAAAACAATATGTAAGTATTTAATTAAACTCAAACGTTATGACAGCCTTGTACAGCCAAATAAAGCATATTTTTGGCGATAAAATTGATATGAACGTAATTGCCCGTATAAATATGTATTGTATGCATTGTATAAATATGAGCTCGGGTCATGATAATATCGAATCGAATTCAAAAATAAACTATGGACAAATTTCGAGCGACTAAAATATCCACTCTCTGACGTTTGCAGATTAGGCCCAAGTTTAAAACGTAATATGCAGGTGGGTTGTTCGGCTCGATGCTGGAATTCTGGCTCTATTCCAGCCAAAGTGGGTCACGAGGAAGCGAGCTTCTCAATTATATTGCATACGCATCCATTGAGCTAAATTCCATAATGAACTTCCATCGTTAGCCTTTGCGGGTTGAGTGTGTTTAGATAAATTTGCATTATCGTGGTCAGAGTTAGTTAGTAGAATTTCACTCCATCTAGTCTGTTTTGCATTTAAACTAGTATGACCATAAACAGCACATCGCAATCAAAATAAAAGGTATAATTGCAAATAATTTAGGATTAATTAGGGTTAAGGTGATAAAGACAGACAGAGAGAGAGAGAGAGAGAGAGACAGAGAGAGAGAGAGTAAGGTGTAAAGTTACAAGTGACTGGAGTTATATTTAATAATCTTTCATACCAGAAATATGCAGAGATGCATACCGATAAGAAGTAAATATATTAAAAAGAATAAAAAACACCACTCTTGTTACAGAAAGTGAACTATTATTTTTATAATTATTTTTATTACGGTTTTCTCATAAAATATTAGTGATTTATGTATTTATATACATAGATACACGTATATTTCCGAAATATACTCAATCAGACATTTTGTTTAACACTAAAAACGATATATTTATGTTAATTTATTGACATTTGGACATTTGGGCATTTAGATAACTACTTACTTGATATTTAGACAGTTAATGTACTTTATGATACTCGGCATGACATAACGATTCTAACAATAGCATACACTTCTAAATCGGTTCAAGCGTTTAGAGTTATAGGGAATTAAAAAACGGAAAACAGAGTCGCACATAGGTGAACGAACCCACAACACATTACACTCCGTTGGGCAGTCGTGTAAAAACAAGATAAAAGGGCTGTAACGATTTTCATATTCAGATTTTAAAAATAACATATACTATTGTCAATGTATAAGTTAATAAGTTGCTGAATCCTATATAGGTAGGAAATATTTTAAAGTTCATTAGTATTTCAGTCAAATTTAGCAAAATTTATAAGAATAAGAAAGAATAAGATCGCCTTAAAAAATTAACCTATGATTTATTGCTGAATTTTAGTAACAAACTAGTAAGTTTCGAATAGTTTCCAATTTCTTGAGATTGTTCTTCTTTGACTTCAAAATTAACGAATGCTTTTTCATTGTATTTCTCTGTAGCTATGATCCTCGCAAAAAAACCTATTTGATAATTTTCACCGAAGTTTGTCTATGGATTTCTAGCTACAAAGATAGACTGTATTTCGTTTTACATTTTTTTAAATTATACCTTAAATCTCTAGATACATATCCCTATATAAATGATAGCAGAATTATTTGTAAGAATGCTCGCGGGAACTGCCTTTTGCCTGTCATCGGGGGTTATTACAAAACAGATACAAAATACTTTCCAAAAACCCCATTTCATGAAAATAAAATGAACGATTTCCAAATGTCTTGTACAAGTATGTTCACGGAAGGCTAATATTTCATATGTTTTGTTCACAATGTTGAATATGTAAACATAAGTAATTACATATGAAAAACGCCGTTTCGAATACAAATGTTGCGTAATCTATGATTTTTATAAAGAAGTAATAAAATAAGATGTAAATAATTGTCTAGCTACTATTTTTCATAAGTATTTAAGTACGAAACACAAGGAAGTCATTTCCATTGTCAAGTCATCATTGTGACATCGAATTTGGAAACAACAGTTTTCATAAAATGTTTAGCTGATTTTTCTTTATCTTAGCCTGTTTATTTAGTGTTTTGCTTGCAATGAGATAAAGGTCAACTACGCGTAGATAGGTCCATCATACTACTATTATTAGCAGTCACTGTATCTACTTATGTCACTGTATTTGGTGAAGCCAAATAATATTATGATTAAGGATGCAACGATTATCGATGTATCGATTACGATTCCGATTTCGATTCCAATTTTCAGAAATAATCGCCGATTACAATTCCGATTTCGATTACCTATTGTCATAGTTCTGATGTGATTCGTTCATCATGATGAGACGGTGCAAAACATGACTGTTGCACAGCACCTAGATTAAGGACTCTTAAGGGCGTGTGGCGTAACTAGACGGTGGACTGTTTTCGTCCCAAGTCAGACAGAACGATCTAATATCGTTAAAACTTCCTGAGGTGATGGGTTGCCCATCACCAGATGTAGTCGACAGATTTAGTTGTTGCACAGTAGATAGCTTCAGCCCCGTTTATTTTGACCAACAAAAAGAATCTATAGGTAAGTATGTCTCTTATTAACCCAACATGAAGTGAAACTTTTTTATTTTTTAAACTTTTTTTGGTACATGCTTAAAGTTAAGAAATGTAGTTAAAGTTAACAATAGAATTACATTTATTTAAAAAAGCATAGCATTTATCAGGTGACAGCCTACTCTTAAGTCGCTCTGGATAAGTACAGTTAAAAAAATAGTCTCTCAGATGATAATAAACATAATTAGAAGAATATATACTTTGTGCAACTTTCTAGAGGACTTATAAACTTGCCCAGGGACCCAAGCCATGCACGTTAGAAATAACATTGCCAGATCGAATTCGAAACGATAACTCTGACTTGAAGGATTGATGACATCAGTATGGACGCTACTATATATTATAGTATTTTCAAACACTAAACGCCTATCCCCGATTTCTCCATCTTCACCAAGTTTTAAATTAAATATGTTTCCGAGAAGAAGATGGAACACAGGGGAGTACCTACACATTTCGCTAGGGGAATTGTTTGAGTTGTAATACTTTACAAGACGAGAGTTTGCGTTATTCCTACCGCACGTGTAGATGACGCTGTGAGGTAAAAGACACTTTTACAGCAAGAAAACAAAAACGTGGAAAGATGGATCCACTTTACCACCCTTACTACTTTTTACCACATGACATTTTATATTCAAAATTGAAGTGATGACATATTTCTTAATTCTAAATTCGAAGTGACAGAATCATTCGTTTTGATTTTTCATTAATTAAATCGTAATATATTATAAAATGGGATACAGAAGGAGCCTCCCGAATATTGTGCTCATTTTGAAACTTTCTAAGGTACCTTTTACCTATCACTGGTCTCAAGTTTTATAATCGTGATTTAGTTAGACTGACGTGAAAGTTTTCACATTTATTTCGAGTTAGTGCTTTATCAGTAACATGAAAGCCAAATAAGAAGAAAAGAAAAACCGTAAGATAAAATACTAACGTAACTAAAATACTAAAATACACACGGCCCGGTGGCATAGTGGTTAGGTCGCCTGATCTTACTTTGTAAGGTCCCGGGTTCGATTCCCGGCTGGGTCACCATTTTCCGTTGGGATCAAATTAACGGAATTGCATTTTCAATTCTGTCGATCGAATGCAATAACAAGACACACACTTGCAGACATGTTACACGCACACATACATATAACACGTCATAGTAGGGTTGGTTGTAGGAGATTGTCATATGACAATAAACCCGCCCATTGTGACATTTTCACAATAAAAGAGTTTCACAAGAAACTAACAATAACATAAAAAGCTGTACTTTTCTAATATGTGCAGAGACTTAGTTTTCAAAAAATAAGTTTCTTGTGACACAATTTTCATATACATACTTAGCAGCTTTCATATACCTCTAAAAAATCTCTTTGAATAAAGCACACTGTTTAGTTTCGAGATGTTTACATTATAATTAAATTATACATCTAATGAAATTATGTATTTATCCAGATGTTAGTGGACACGATTTATAAAAAAATCTACTAAGGGATATTAAATAAATGCTTAGGATACAGAAAAAATACTCACAATACTCCCCTAGAAAATACCTGTAACCACCGTTGTAACCTCATTTGACCCTGTGATCTTACAAAGACTTTGTGTTCTAGGAAAGTATACTCTGGAAATATGGAGATAAAATTTCGACGTAAAGGCAACCTCATTTCAAAAGTTTCCCGCGACATCTTGCGAGTTGAAAAGTCTCCGACACGACTTGATTAAATAATCGATTATACCTCGAAACTCCGTTCAACCTGTACCTAAGTCTTTCATGGAATAGAAGTGGAAGCTGTCTTCAGATGTTACTGAATCTGTCATTGCATTAGATAAGACTCTTAAGGCAAATACAGTCGATGTGATAAGCGTACGTTTCGGAGATTTCGTTGCATAATATCTGGTAAGCATGACATTGCAGCAAGTGACGCGTCTCGTTTTTTGACTCTCAGTCAACTTGTGCTGGCTCCACCGCGAGCACAGCTTTATCACAGCCAAATGCCTATGTATTGTGAGTTAATCTATTGTGAGTTATTCTGGGTTCGATAAAGCGTCATCAACAGGGTGAGTTTTTAATTAGTGACACCCTTGCAGTGGATGAATCAGTACGAGCAAATAAGCAACTTTTGATTTTTATTTAAATTTGTGTTTTTTTTTGTTTTAGTTCCGAAAAAATACTGTTTTGTGAAATAGTATAAAAAGAGTTGTTCTTTTCGCCATATAGCGGTATCGCTAGATGGCGCAGCGCGCTCAGCGCTTGGTAAACTTTTATTTATGAGTCATATTTTTCAAATTTACCAACAAATAACATTTTTTTTGTATTTTTCCCAAAAAAATATTAAAATTTGCTTATTTGCTCGTACTTATTTACTCACTGCTATAGTGTCACTAATTAAAAACTCACTCTGTATAAATAACTATTAATATTTTGTGAAGGATAGGGTAAATAAAACTTTAATAAAACTCCAGCTAATATCGCATTCGTTTCTCGTTTTAATACGTCTATATAAATGTATAATAATAGCGCAATAAAAAGAACTTTTATTACATCTTTGTTCGTCGCTTCATAAAATCGCGTTTATTGCATTCAGTGGCGATACTATATAGCCGTGGAAAGCGATATCTGAAACCATCGATAAATATCATTTCATTTCTTGTACATTATTAGATACTTGATCCCATTCGATTGTGCCTAAATTAGTAGGTAATAAAAAATATAGATTCTATAGGGCTCTTTAGATGAACAAGCATGCTTGCCAAGCTTCGAGTGCCGGGCTGGGCGGGGATCGTAAACCGCAGGAAATATGCAAATATTTTTTTTTAATATTTATGAAAAATGCCTAATTGTGTAGTTTTATATCAGGGAGTCAATCATTCATCAATCAATTACGTCTTATTAACCTGACTCCCTGGTTTTACAAAATTAGGCATTTTTGGTAAATATTACAAAAAAATATTTGCATATTTCCTGCGGTTTACGATTCCCTTCCTGCCCGCGACGCGAAGCTTGTCAAGCATGCTTGATCGTCTAGAGAGCCCCTATGAATTAATGCTAACGTTTTATGATTATTCTATTTTAAAACATTTAGTGGTTGTTAAAATTTACCTAGCATATTTTGCGACAAATGGATCTGTAGAAGTTTGTTTTGCGCGAAAAAGATGTAGGGTATTGTGATAAATATTACTCTATCCTAACGAAAATTGAAAAAAGGCAATAAAAATCTGAAACTGAAACCTGAACCGAAAGAAAAGTATTTTCACGAAGATGAAAACTAAAGCTGGAGTAAGGCAGCTTTACTTAAGGCGACATGATACTTGGACACGACCATATCTGAAAAATATTAGTTTAATGAATTTTTTGAAAAATATAAGCTGTAAATTAAAAAAAAGTTCTAAGTGAATCCCTCGATAAAAAACCAATTTAAAATTTGGACTCAAAAAAGTTGCTCATGACCTAGGACATTAAGGCTTTAAACTGACTTCGAAAACTTTCAAGCGCGTTTACTCCTATAATGTAAGCGGTGAGTGTGTTTTATTATAATTTCATTATATTGACTGGTTAATTCTCTAGGGCAGCCCTTAGCCACATTTTTTATTTAGGTCCTAAAATAATTAAAATTAATTAAAACGTGAGAGCGCTCTGAGAGTTACGCTAAATATGCTTTGCCATTAACACCCTTATACCACGACTGCGTAAAGATAGTTATTCTGTGCTAGCGCTGCGATAGAGCATTTAGTATGCGCCTAGTAGCCGGCGCGAGCGGGCGTAGAATCTGCGCTTGGCGCTTTCTCAACGCTGGATTTTTATTGGTCGAACCCTACAAAATTGACCCCGCCTATTTTTTCGCGTGTACGCCCATTTCGGATATTTTTCTGAGGTCTCATGTCGCCTTAACGAATCGCTCACTGAAACGAAGGTAATTAAATTTAAAATGCGAATGGGAAAGATCCAAGCAGAAGAGTAAGAACTGAAGTGAAAATAATAGCCAAATCAATGTGTCAATACTGCTAGACACTGTATAATCAATGTTGCTAGCAAAGCCGTGAATTGCATTAACAGTGGGCCCGATTGCGTTTCTTTGTGAACTAAAACTGAAATTAGTTCAAGCGAACGAGATAGAGCAATACGCTAGAGCGGAATATGAAACGAACGATAATCGATAAAAACTACCTGTCGAACTTATACTCGTCCGAATAAATTTGAACACATTTTCTGCGGTCTTCGATTTAGACGCTTTATTTTTGTTCAATTCACACTCCGCTCTAGCGTATTGCCCTGTCTCTTTAACATTAACTAAGTTCCGATTTTAGTTCACGAAGAAACGTAATCGAACCCAGTGTCAGTGTATTTAATTTACGTGGAACTAAATTAATAACAGTTTAACAAGATATTGCCTATACCTATACTAAGTGCGATAATTAATTTGCAATCGATTTTTAAACTGGTTTGTTTTCTTTTCTTCGAATTAAATTATTTTTTATCGACTGCAATAATTGCAATTCAGGTCCGATTTTCAAATTCTTCATTTTCTGGCGATAATTAAAAAAATATATAATTAGAGATATTGAGAAATAAAGTTACAGGTATAATTTATCTCAAAATACTAATACTCGTTCCATTCTAGCATTAATAATAACGCAGTTAGGAAGAATTAAATTTTCAGATTATAACATCTATATTTCAAAACCCGCTGAGATGCCGAAAAGTGATGTAAGCAATAGTGGTAGGCAATTCTAAGTCACATTTGCTTATTTGTCTATTAGCAGTATTAACGGATTTATGTTTTTATTAGCAGTAAATTATGAATTAAAATGGCGGGTATCTCTCATCAGTTTTTCAAATCTCGGTACGTAATTTGGTCCTTATCAATTTTGTAATTTCTGAGATACATTAGGCACAGACACACAAACACACATTTTCCATAAATCGCTTTTTTTTGGGTTTCGACCAAACAAGCAACTTCTATAATTTTTTTTTGAAAAACAAAGGATAAAAATCTTTTAAAAAAATGATTTGAAAACTTAAAAAAAGCTTTTTTGAAAAATAATATAAATAGATTTGAGCGCGTTGCGCCATCTAGCGGTAGGTAAACTAACGGGATAATTGTTTATTCGCAATATTTCACCTACTGCTAGACGGCGCAGCGCGCTCAACGATTCTCAAACTTTTTTTAATAGACATTTTTTTTTTGTGTTTTTTCCAAAAATGTTTATTATACGCTGTTTATTTGCTGATACTGATTCACCCGTTTCTAGGATGCCGCTTATAAAAACCTCACGGCGTATGTTTTTATTATATTATGTTAAATTATATCTTGCAAATACATACATGAATTGGAGTGATGGAGTGGAACTAGTGGAGTGATGTAATGTTGAAGAATTATTACTCTATCGCGACTTTTATTTAAGTATTTCAAAATATATAATGTAACGCAATTTACAATATATGTGTTAATTATTGGGCTAAAGATTAAAATAAAATTGAAAACAAAACTGTGGTGACACTGAAAAAAATGCTAATATTTCGAAAAAAATATCCAAATAGACGTCATGAATTTACGTCATTTTTGGATGTCTTATGACATGATGATTTCCTTGTCATCTGTAACGCTATATTGTTATTATTATGTACCGACTTTTACGGCAATCAGTCACATAAAATTTTTAATTAAATTTTATTTAATTCTTTATTTTGGAAGACTTTTCAATAGTTCTGTATATAATTATTGATTTAACATTGCTCCCTTCTTTGAATATTAACAAACAAAAATACGAGAAATAATTATTTCACTAGATATGTGAATTTCCGATTGATAAGTTCCGAATTCAGCTTGCTGAATTCGCTGTTTTAATAAATTACTAGCTGACCCGTGCCCACTTCGTTGGGCGGTAAAACTTTTTACTTGCGATGAAATTATGAGTGTGGTTCGGTTAGTACGGTGTGCTATGATTTATTTCCTGACTGCCAAAAGGAGAGTTATATTTTTACTGCATATTATGAATGTATTTGCATGCCAATTTGACTATATTACCGTTATTTGTGAGTGTCTTTTAGTGAGTGTCTTATTTGTGAGTGCCTTATCTCTTTAAGGAAGTAAAAGGAAAAAATCTTTTGTTTTAAACACTGGAGACGAAAAATTTACTTGTTTTGATAAGAATTCATAATTGTTGATAATATGACCAATAAACATGACCAACGATTTAAAATATTTTTTTAATATAAAATACTACTTTTTGTGACTTAAATATAAAAGTTAGACATATGCATGCTGTCGCTGACTTTTTTGTAGGCATTATCAAGCTCTACAACTTTTCTCTAGAACTTAATCATATATCTCTCATCGTTAAGGCAGCGTTAGTAAGAAACATTTTCGTTCGACCGTTTTTTCTCCGACTTACTTTGCAAATCCGACTACCACGAAAAAGCATTTTAATTTTTCGGATTAACATATAGCCTATGACACTCAAAACAACGTGGCTTTCTATTGGTAAAAGAATTTTCAAAATCGGTTCAGTAGATCCAGAGATTACTTCCTACAACCTCACAAACTTTACCTCTTTATAATATTAGTATAGATTAAAAAGAGCATTTTCCATAGTATTGAGGTTGCTGTTTTTTTATGTCCTGAGGCTGTCACTGTTAAGCGTGATTTTATTTGCATATCACTTCAGAGAACCCCCTCATAGAGAATTTGTTGATTTTGTTACCGGGAAATCTACATACATTTGTACCCTACGTAAGATAAATCCCACATGAGCCAAAAGCTTCGCCTCTAGAATAATAAATACGGAGGCGCTGCAAACCAAATACTCCGCTTTTTGGTGTGATTTTCACGTTTCAGCACCCGGTGCGCACAGACCTGCAAACATGTGTGATTATAACTGTTAGGTTTACATTAACATGACAAATACTTGTTATTACCATAAAACATTTGACTCAAAGTCGCTATAAGAACATACAACGTGGTCAATAATTGAGGACCGTTTTCTAAAAGTGATACATTTGGTTTATTTTCAAAAATGAGTTTCAAATGGTTTCATATGTATCACTGAAAATAAATTTCTAGGAAGCAATACAAAAACCTTTCTTGGCATGCGCAAAATTGTTTTTTTTTTCAAATTGATTTATCATCCATAGATACCCTTTAATTCTCTATCTTGTAAGCTTTTTTTTGACATTAGCGAAAATGTTAATACGCAGACATATTAGGAGACAATAATGAAGAGGGTCTCTTTATTTGATGAAGTCGTCTGTCTTGTATAAGATTCGAGTAAGCAATTATTATAAAATTGTCAGTTTTGAAACTACCATGAAAGACTTTGTCAATGCGATACATCTATACTGCAAAAGTATCGTTATGACAAAAGCTCGCACTTTATAACCACGATATTTAAGAAGATTTGTATTTATAATTATTTTCAGTATGCATTATGGTTTTTTTGTGATAGTGGAGGGAAGTACTAAGAAGGGATATATTTCTAAAATTCAACTCACACGGAAAGAAAGAAAGAGGTGAAATCCTGTAGTATGAAAAATCAAAACAGCTGAAGCTACGGACATCAATTTTTTTAATTAAGTCACTTATTACAAATGAAAAATAATGACATTCACAGTTTTTTTAAACAACCCTTTGGGGGTGTAATAGGGGATAAAGTTATGTGTGGAGATACCAAACCGTTAGATCTTGAAACTTGATTTTTTTTCAAAGGGCTTTATTTTATAGTGGAGGGAAGCACTAAATAGTTTTTTTTTTTACATTCAACCTCCACGGGATAATTGAAAGGGGTGCAATTCTGTCGTATGGAATATTGCAACCGCTGAAGCTACAGTCATCAATATTTATATTTAAGCTACTCATTACAAATGAAAAATATTGACATTTGCATTTTTTTCAAAATCAACTGAACTTTCTATAATATTACACTCAGCCGGTCAATCGCTCGGTCAGTCAGGTAGTTAGGCATTCTAAAATTACATGCAGCGAAGTCGCCGGTAACAGCTAGGTTATAAATTGCTTCAACTGTTTCGTCAATCTAAGAGTAAAACGCGTGAAAAGGAAAATACATAACTTAAATATATCTGTAGGTAGTATGGATAAGGCAAATAAACGCTAATATACTTAAATTAACAAGTGGAATCGAAACTCAACGCGAAGCGAAGCCGCGGGCAATAGCTAGTATATGTATATATGTAAAATAAAATAAAATCATAAAGTGTTATACATTAAGGCGAGAATAGCTACTCTCTAATAAATTAATAATAATTCGAGAGAGTCGAGGCATATAAATATGAAAAGTTTAAAGGTGAGAACTGAACTATGAATTTTTAACTAGTATAATGGCCTAAATAAGGGGTTGACAAACTTTTAGGACAAATAAGCCAAATATATCATATTTTAGAAATTTACTTAGGAGCCTCATTTATATGGACAATACCATCATTAATTTTATTTATAATTTAAGTTATGACTCTGTAGCTTATTATTAACCGAAGGTTAAGTGTATTTAACTATCTATTTATTTTATTATTTTATTTTATTATAATTATATATTTATACATTTTGTTTTTATATATATTTTTATTTAATGCAATGTTTTTTTTTATTTTCGCTTCTTTTTTAAACTATTCTTTCTTCTTTGAATATGAGAAAGCAGCGTGTTCAATATAAATCGCAGTGTTACGCAAAGCGTGTTGACAGTCAGACAGTGAATCATTTAACAGTTTAAGTTTTTAAGCTATTGCATAGCTTTTATCGCGGGCCTAGTAGGCCAGCGCGGCGACCGAATGAAGAAATTTCTTAACGAAAATTAATGATTTTAAACTGATAATTACGTCTAAACGAGTACTGCTTACGATTCGAAAAAAATATATCTTAAACAAGAACATTTCCTAATATTCTTAGCTTTGAATATTTTAAATTTTGTTTATATTACATAATGTAATTAATTTGTGAAATTAGGTCTAACCGAACACAAAAACGACTATTACCCAAATACTATCTGGCGTATTATTATGAAACCTGCACCATTTTAATGATAATTTAATTATGTATCTTTTTATCTACGAATTTTTTCGAGTAATCGGTTTTTTTTGCTTTATCGAATAAAAAATTCGTGCGCGGCGCTCTATCGGAAGACGTTTAAATTATTCCGAATCATTTGCTTCCGCAGCCGCAAATGATTCGGAATAATTTCAACGTTTTTCGATAGAGCGCAGTTATCTGATATCAGAAAAAATTAAATAAATAAAATAAATAAATAATTATAATTGCATATGTTGTTAAAAATGCTATGCAATAGCTTTACCGCGGCAGTCCCCGAGTGCCACATGTATTTTTTATTCGTTCTTCGTCTTCGCGGCCGCCAGGAATAACTCCGGTAGGCCTAGTAATGAAGAGAAGCATTTGGAATATTACCGATTTTACCGAACAAAATATTACCGATTTTAAGCTATTGCATAGCTTTTATCGCGGGCCTAGGCCAGCGCGGCGACCGAATGAAAAAATTTCTTAACGAAAATTAATGATTTTAAACTGATAATTACGTCTAAACGAGTACTGCTTACGATTCGAAAAAAATATATGCTAAACAAAAACATTTTTCTAATATTCTTAGCTTTGAATATTTTAGATTTTGTTTATATTACATAGTGTAATTAATTTGTGAAATTAGGTCTAACCGAACACAAAAACGACTACTACGCAAATACTATATGGCGTATTATTATGAAACCTGCACCATTTGAAAGATAATTTAATTATCTATCTTTTTATTTACGATTTTTTTCGAATAATCTGTTTTTTTTTTGCTTTATCGAATAAAAAATTCGTGCGCGGCGCTCTATCGGAAGACGTTTAAATTATTCCGAATCATTTGCTTTCGCAGCCGCAAATGATTCGGAATAATTTCAACGTTTTCCGATAGAGCGCAGTTATCTGATATCAGAAAAAATTAAATAAATAAATAATTATAATTGCATAAGTTGTTACAAATGCTATGCAATAGCTTTACCGCGGGAGTCCCCGAGTGCCACACGTATTATTTAAATAACCGTTTTTGGTTCTTACGAATTTATTCTAATCCAACATTTTGAAAAATTTCAAACTAAGCAATTGTTCTCGGAAAAAATCCAGTATGTATTAATGATGAAACTCTGTTTTTTAATACGAATTGTGTTTTCTCGCTCCGTCTTCGCAATCATCTAAACTAATAAGAAAAGTTCACATATCTCCCAAATCCCAAATTATTTTGTAAGGGTTTGTTGTCCAATCTTTTAACAGCCCACTCAGTGTTGCATTAGTAATGTCTGACAGAATAATGGCATTAGTAGAACGTGTTTGTTTGGACTCGGCCCAATTTGCATCGGTTGCACTTAGTCGATAATAAACGATATGTTTAGAACGTCATATATATTACAGTTTACAGAAATTTTACTTCCATTACAAAATTATATTGTTTGTGAATAAAACCTTATTTTCTAATGCTAAGTTACTCCAATGAACACATAAGAATTAGAAATGCAGAAATTTCATTTAAAAAAAAACAGAAATTTCGCAAAAAGAATATTGAAAATATCGATATTTCGCTAAAATTCGCATATTCTGCATATAAAACAACTTTTTAATAGACCTAAAATTTATATTTAATATTAATTAAAATCTAAAATTGTTGTACTTCGAAAATTTGACCATTAAAAATCGTTGTGACCGTAATGGCGACATTATATTTAATAATGAAGCGTTCTGCTTCTACGTAACGCTGCGTAACTCTGTAACGCTGCTTCAACAAAGGTTGAAAGTCAGCATTTAGTACCCCAGAATAAGTTCTTAACATTGGCATCTTCATTCCTATTCATGGATAGAGGCATTAGACGATGAAAGTTAGTATACCCATCAATCAGCTCATTTTGAAAAAGTTCTCTGAAAAAAGGATTTTTGGAGAAATTTTCGATTAATGTATTTTGTTTTAGGTTCATGACTTGCAGCTACAGATGGCCAAAATAAGTGACCAATATGAAAGTAGGCTTCATTTGGTGTATTTAATCTCATCTGCAGAGAAATTTTAGTAAAACTTTTTTCGCACTTTTTGAAATTTCAAGAAATTTTGCATAAATTCGCATTTATTTCGTAAAAACGAAAATTCCGTACCTTTAATAATAATAATATATAGCAACATTTATTTTTAAGTATATTTTAAGTGTATTATTTTATTTATTGATATCTTTATGTTAATTATCTGTAGGTGCGGTCGTACGGATCCCTCAGTTCATTCGATTAAAATGTTTGAACTCTAGCCACGTACAGGAGAGTGCAGATATTACAAGAGTTGGTTAAATTTAGTCAATAAATGTTGATCTATCTATTTATATCTATGACTCTCACTTCAAGCTACTTCAAACCCATGTAATTCCATGAAATGTATATTTCCATAATTCCATGAAATATTATATTTTATGGAATTAAAAAAATACGTCTAAGTAGTTACCTACTCTATATTCTATAGTTAGCTGGGTTTTAATAGGGTATTACATATGTTATGGACGTTTTAGTAAGAAATATACACAAATTACAAATTATATACAAATATGATAAATAAACCATTGTTGTATTTTTTTGTAATTTCTATCAACTATCATCAAATGGTATATCCTTTTTTATGTATATCGCCACCCCGCCGTGTGAATAAACATTTCGACAGTACTTAGTCGCTAGAATAAATTCGTCGTGAATGCTTTGGAGTTCGCATCCTTCTGTTACGGGTAGTGTTAGCAGATACAAACTATCCTAATTTCCGGTTTCTCATTTAGATATACCTCTAATTCATCACGCCCTGTGCTTAAGCATTGAATATTTAGATACAGTAATTTAAAGTTTAGGTTGACCCTAAGCTCTTTGTTACAAGACCTATCTATAAAAAAGTAATCCGTTTGGCGTCAGATTTCTTGGTCTTGAAGTAATCCGTGATCCTTAGTTTTTTTCCAGCGCTAGGGATGTTTTTTGGCGTCCATTTGCTGAAATAATCGGGAATCAGGCGCTGATCATATCACATACGAGTATGATTATCACATATTATATCAACTATCACTTATGTATGAATAGTACGCCTAAACATGATTGATGACGCCATACATAATATGCATTGATTATATAGTGTATAAGATTGCCCAATGCAGTACTACCATTTGGCAGCTAGGATTTTACTACGAAACGCAACTAGTAGGTGGCACTTATAGTTCCAAAAATATATATTTTCTCCCTTGTTCAGTATGGCGGCATTTGTAGTATAACAGTATGGCAGCGCACTTTAGATTGCGCTCTAGCCACGCCTATACGGTATAGTATCTGGAATTAAAAACATAATTTAATAACAAACGAATTTTTAATCATTGCTCTCATTAATTTGATGATATTTTTAATTCGGTATACAGGTTTAATTGCGTAATAATTACGAAATTGAATATTCAAATAGACTAATCGATGGCTTTCTACATCTCCGTATTATTTCTGTGATGTAATAAGCCTATATAAAGATGCGATAGATGACACTAATAATTGATTGTTATCATTGTTATCATTTGTTAAATTATTGGGTTTTTATATCAATTCTTCCTTTATAATCATTGTTATTCATTATTAATGTTATTACAGAGGATGGCAAATAAATTGCTATTAGTTTCGCCGTCAATGCTATCAGCGATTTTCGCCGGCACAGAAGGGCTGACAAAATGTATTATGGAGTTGAGTAATAATAATAATACAATATACAATCAATGGCAGTAATTAAACAACAGTAGATAAATGACATTGTCTGTGGCTGTGTGTGTATGAAATTTTGGGTAGGTAATAAATAATTAATAATTTAAGATACGCCATGGAGACTTGCTGCTTTCTATGAACGACGTTTATACCAATTTATCCTATTGCGAGTATTCCAATTTACATAATTTGAGCAAATTTTGAGATAACCTTGACAATTACTGTTAGGTATAATACACCCACCACGACATAATGGCCCATAATCTAAACCGCGCAACGTAGAGATGTTTAGAATAGAAATTCACGTAAGACCTATTATCAGAATACTATGATAACATTCTTTGATGTAATATATTGGTTAGTATTTCCGTCAGTATCGATATAATTTAGTCTGCAGTAAAAATGTTGGCGGATTGCCAGTTAATTTAACGGCGTCAGTCTGAGTGCAGTGTTGCGGTTTTAATTCTGGGGCCTATTGCAAGAAATGTCTACATAGAAAATATCCCTTTTGTAGGAGAGGTCAAAATGGGTTTTACATAAACTTCCATATTAATATTTCTTACAATGAGCGACTTACATTTTTTGTCATAAAAATATTATTAAAGTTTAAAAACGTAGAGGAACTTTACCGAATATAGAAGGGTTCTTAATATGGAAAATCAGCGTATTTCTGTTAGTGTACGTCGCATATGCGTAAGTATTTTTCTGTGTAATGCTCCCCCCGCCAGCCTTCGCCGGCCGGTTGTCGTTCGCACACCGAACGCAAAGTACGCGAGTTAGAGTTGGAGGATCGTTTCCTCGCGTGTTCCATACGAAAAACACGTAAGTCATTAGACTTTGATTCCTGCATGTTTTTGCTTAATATTATGTTTGTATTTATGCATTTTTCGTAGTCGGAGAGTGACGATTTTCAATGTTACACACTGTTTTGTTATATCGCTTCGGATCTATTTTTGTATATTTTTTGTTCAGGAAGCTTATGGTCCTAATATGGAAAGTGACTATGGGCCTAATATGGAATACTATTCCATAGTAGGATCATTATTATATATTTTCAGAATTGCTGCTTTTTCTTTATAGCTACTAATCAGTGCGTCAATATGGAGCCCACAAAGAAAAATCGGAAACCGTAGAACAAAGCGGCTATGAAAAACGCAATTAATGCGGTGACATCTAAACAAATGGGGTTCAAAAAACCTGCCAAAGTGTTTGATGTACCTTGCGCTACTTTGTTACAGCTAACGGCTATAAAGAATTGTTTTGTTTCATTGACTAAATAAATAAAAAAATAGACAATATTTGTTATCATAAAAATTTGTGCATTCCATATTAGGAACCCCTTTTACAAACAAAATTTTTGTACCTTTTATGCTTTATTTTACATAAATAAATTAAAACAAATTTAAGCGTTTCGAACATTATTCTGTTCGAACATTATACTGGATTATATTTCCAAGAGATAGGATCAACAATGTTGATTAAAATATGAACGTACATTTTTTACAGATTTTTTTAAACATTGCATTCCATATTCGGTACAGTTCCTCTATATATGATCATATTGCTATGAGAAAAATCGAGAAACTAATAGAAATAGGACTGACTATTTCTCAGGAAAAATATTATTAAAGGCTAAAAACGTATAAATGATAATATTGGAATATTGTTATCAGAAAGATAATTAATATTATTGCTGTGCGAAATTTCGAGAAACTAAAGGAAATAGGACTGACTGCTTATCATAAAAAATATAATTAAAGGCCAAAAACGTATACCTAATTGATAATATTACTATGAGAAAATTCGTGAAACTAAAGGAAATAGGACTATTTCTCATAAAAAAAAATATTGCCAAAGCCTACAAACTAATAGTTGATGATATTATTTATTTATTTTTAGGAAATCCAACAGCTAATTATAATTTAACAAAAAGAGGAGTAGGATAACAGAGAGCCAAAAAAAAAGGTTTTCACGTTTAAGTAACGTTGTAGAAACATGTGTGACCTTTCAAATAAAGCTATCGATTAAAAATACATCAAAAAATATTCAACAATTAATGCTAAAGAATTCACTGTTCAGCTGCTGCCTAGTTAATACTCGTACAGAATAGATCAAAGTCAAAGCGTTTAATCAAATAATTACAATTGTCACTTGTTCGTTACAGAAATGCATTTTGCCTATAGTTGGTACCAGCATGAGGAACATGAAGAGCAGGGTTAAATCTATTGGGTTGGAAGGAACACGGAGATCAATTTTATTTAGTAAGTAGCATTGTGAGTGATAAATGAATTATTAAATATAAAACAATAACATTAGTACGATCAGGGTAGGCAGGCGATATAGGCGAGCGTAGCTGACTAGTGAAAATGCAGTATGGAAACCGGTATCTGACGTGATCATCCTGCGCGTGTGAACGGCGAGTGAGCGGGGCAGCGGCGAAAGCAAGGGTTACAAACATTTTTATACTGATAAGGAATGAAGCGGGTGTGTATAACACTACTTCTAAGCAATGCAATACATACAATACGAAGAAATGAACGGGACTGATAAGTGCGATAGTTTCACAGAAGTACCTCTTAAATAGCGATGAGAAGTATCCAATAGCATAGAGACAGATTAAGAAACTTTGATTAAATCGGACACATTGTTGACGATGAACACGGGCGAAGTGACATTTTTCCGGATATGGATTTTCCCGTATTTCACCCAGACGTACTTGAGCCCTTTCTCGTTCCCGAAGGTCTTCGTCTTGTTTAGAATCCGCGTTGAGGTGGTCGTTAACATAGATGCGACGAGCAGAGTCACGGAACCCTATGTCGGGGGCCGCGAGGAACTTGCTTAATCTCGCTGCTGCCATTGCTTAAGATAAAATTTGAGAAACTGAAGGATATATGACTGACATAGGCATTTTTTGCACCAAACAGTAAGATGCTAAACGGGACATAGGATTTTCTTACAATACAGCTTCAGAACAGATTTATTATTACATATATATATATATATATATATATATATATATATATATATATATATATATATATATATATATATATATATATATATATATATATATATATATATATATATATATATATATATATATATATATATATATATATATATATATATATATATATATATATATATATATATATATATATATATATATATATATATATATATATATATATATATATATATATATATATATATATATATATATATATATATATATATATATATATATATATATATATATATATATATATATATATATATATATATATATATATATATATATATATATATATATATATATATATATATATATATATATATATTACAGTTAAAACCCGTTTTTAGATAGAACGCGTTTTCCCTAGTTAGAACTAGTTTTTACTTAATGCCTTTGTTAAAACTAGAATTAACTAATGCTCAAAATTGAATATCAGGTAAAACTAGTTTTTACTAGACAAAACGCGTTTTTCCAAACCGGGGGAATTCCGGGGGAATCTCTTTCCAAACGCCCGCGCCGTTCGCGCGCTGTGCGCTCGCTCGATTCAGTACCGCTTTGTTTTCATTCTGATAAGCACGTATAGATTGATTCGAGCGCAATTGTCATGGCAAACTTAAATGAAGGAACGCGATGGAAAGAGGAGTTTTTAAACCAGTTATTAGCGATTCGCGATCACGAAAAAAAAGAGGACCACTTCTGTATTATGACAAAAGGAACCTACGACAATTTAGAGGACGAAATTCAAGAAGCACAATTAGCTGTTCAGAAATCTCAGAAACAGTACAGGAGACTGAAGCGATTTAAGGTAATCAATATTTGTGGAATACGAAAATTAGTGACTAGACAAGAGCCCATGAAATACTACTTGTATGTAGATGAAATTTTTGATATAATTGAAGCAGCTCATGTGGCCGTTGGTCATGGTGGTCGGGATAGACTTAAAAATGAAACTTCACGAAAATATGCGAACATAACTTTAGAAATGATAAATATTTTTCTCTCTATGTGCGAAACTTGTCAGCGTAAAAAGAGTATGAAGAAAAAAGGACTTGTTTCAAAACCCATACTACATTCTGAAATGAACAGCCGTTGCCAAGTCGATCTTATCGACATGCAAACTCAAGAAGATCGGGGATTTAAGTTTATAATGGTGTATCAGGACCATTTGACAAAATTTGTTTTGTTGCGTGCACTGAAAAGTAAGAGAGCCGTAGAGGTGGCGTATCAGTTGACTGATATATTTTTGACATTTGGTGCTCCTTGCATCTTACACTCGGATAACGGCAGAGAATTTGTAAATTCTGTCATAAATGAGCTCGTTTCATTTTGGCCGGAGTGTAAACTGGTCCATGGAAAGCCAAGACACAGTCAAAGCCAAGGATCTGTTGAAAGAGCTAACCAAGACATAGAGAAAATGTTAGCTTCATGGATGCAAGATAACGATACCACAAATTGGTCAAATGGTATTCGGTTTGTACAGTTTATGAAAAATCGGGCGCTTCATTCCGGTATTAAACAATCACCATACAAAGCAATGTTTGGTATAGAACCACGAGTAGGTCTTATGACTTCGACTTTACCACGAGATGCTATTGAGGATATACGAGAGGAAGATGATCTCGAAAATGCGTTAAATAAAATAAATATGACGGATAGTACAGATAATGCAAAAGCTGAGCCTGTGGCTAGTTGCAGTGGACATCGTCAGATTATAACCGGAGCCAAACAAAAAGACGCAGAAAGTTCATCCAAAACAAGTGGAGAATCGCCAATCGCACCAGAAGCCAGTGAATATGACATTGAAGCTGAAGCATCTACGACCGTAGAGCCTCTTATAATACCACCAAATGACAAAGACCTCGAAGTTGTAACAAATGTGAATCGACAAATAATGGCATCCAGAGAAACAGCACATCGAAACTTAAAAAAATAGGCCAAGAGAATGACATTGGCTTCAGATGCAATTCACGTTCCAGTAGAAATTGGTGATAATGTCATTATACAAATCCCTGATGTCGACAGAGCAAAAGCAGATCTACGTAATATAGTCGGAGTGGTTCTTCAAAAGGATGATCAGGGTTTTCACAAGATTGGAACGAAATATGGAATACTCGAGAAATTATATTGCAGGTATGTACCTATGGGTTGCTTAATTGTTTTATCATATAACTATATCGCTATTAGGTAAATGCCAACTATTTAAATGTGCTTTTCAGGTCAGAATTTGATAAGTGCAAAGAAAAATTTTTGCATGAAGAAGATGTTCCGAATACCAATTTACCTTTGAGAACTGTTGCTAAGGAAGCAGCCATAGGAACAGGCCAAGGATTTATGCGCTGCGTATGCAAGAAAGGATGTATGTCAAAAAGGTGTCTCTGCAAGAAAAATGGTTACCTTTGTAACTCAAAATGCCACGATAGTTTGTCTTGCAATAACAAGTAGATCCTCATCCTTTTCTAATTTTAAGGTTTTGATTATTTTTTATTGTATGGTAACAAATGTTCCTTAACAACTTGTTTGATTATTTTATTTACTTTTAATTAATATTGTTACCTTGGCAACTTCTTTATGTCGATGTTCCCTAAAATGTTCCTTTAGTGTAAGATTATTATTTTGTGTCCTAGATCTTTTTAATAAATATTTTTAAAGTATATCTTGTTTTCAATCCCAAATTAGTTTCTGTAGTGCTGGTTTTAACTAAGGCTCGGAGTGACAACTAGTTTTATCTGAAAATCAAAAATATCAGTGGTAAATTCTAGTTTTGACTAGGTATTTCTAGTTTTAACAAAAGCATTAAGTAAAAACTAGTTCTAACTAGGGAAAACGCGTTCTATCTAAAAACGGGTTTTAACTGTAACATCTTAATATATATAAATTACGTGTCACGTTGTTTGTCCGCGATGGACTCCTAAACTACTTAACCGATTTGAATCAAATTTGCACACAATGTGCAGTTTGATCCAACTTGAAAGATAGGATAGCTTACGTCTTAATTTATAGTCGCGATATTATTTTATTGCAATGTCTATTATTTGACATTCGCAATTATCTGTTAGTTCCAAACGATTTTAACAGATGGCGTTATCTATTGAGTAATCCATAGATGGTTATGGCATGCTATGTTAAACCTACAAACGTCATAGTCGGCCAAGCGTTATTCTAAATTCAAAATATTGTGAAGGTAATACAGTGAAATTATTCCTGCTTTTTAATTATTTGTGCTTCATTGTTCAAAACTCTTTAATTAAAATATATACATGTAAGTATTATCACATAGTTATAAAAGTGGAATAACTGCAGTATAGGAACCTCTCTCCAATTTTTTTCATTTTAATGCTAAATCTGGAAGAAAATTGTGTCGGTCGCTATAAATAAGCGAGATATAGGCATTCAAAATTTAAATTTTAAAAACAGGCCAAAATAATATAATATAAAAATGGATGTTGGTATATCTGTATGCCCGTCTGTCCGAGTTTAATAGACTCCGAAACCGTTTGACCGATCACCATGAAAGTTGGCATATATATGTATTTTTTCATGGTTAAGGTTTTTATATATATCCGCTTTGTTGCAACTTTCAACTAGACGGCGCTGCAGCACACCAACTTCTATACTGCTCAACCGATCGCCAAGAAAATTGGTATACATTGGTATTTGAGAAAAGATATAACACGGGCAACGCCGGGTAATACCTCTCGTATATATATATATATATATATATATATATATATATATAAAATAAATATTATATATATTTTTTTTAAATTTATAAAATAAATTTTTAAACTTTTAAACAAAATAAATTTTTAAACTTACATTGCACCGTCGAAAGTCGTGCACATCCGTAAGTATATCTCATTCAAATATTAGCATTTCCCGATCCAAGCTGGGATTTCCTTCGCTGCTTTTTAAGTAGCTTTTACTAATTTTATTTTAAATAAAAACATCATCCTATAAACGGATTTCTTTACAAAACTTATCAAATATAAATATATATATATATATATATATATATATATATATATATATATATATATATATATATATATATATATATATATATATATATATATATATATATATATATATATATATATATATATATATATATATATATATATATATATATATATATATATATATATATATATAAAGTACCTTTATTTATATATATAAAAAGTACAAGCTACTTAAAAAGTACCTTTACTAATTTTATTTTAAATAAAAACATGATCCTATAAACGGATTTCTTTACAAACCTTATGAAATATATATATATATATATATATATATATATATATATATATATATATATATATATATATATATATATATATATATATATATATATATATATATATATATATATATATATATATAGCTTTCCCAGTCCAGTCCGGGAAAACCTTCCAGCTATGTAAGTGGCTTTTATTATTTTTATTTTTTCATCAAAGTGTCATCCTTTAAACGAATTCTTTATATATATATATATATATATATATATATATATATATATATATATATATATATATATATATATATATATATATATATATATATATATATATATATATATATATATATATATATATATATATATATATATATATATATATATATATATATATATATATGTATATATATATATATATATATATATATATATATATATATATATATATAGATATATATATATATATATATATATATATATATATATATATATATATATATATATATATATATATATATATATATATATATATATATATATATATATATATATATATATATATATATATATATATATATATATATATATATATATATATATATATATATATATATATATATATATATATATATATATATATATATATATATATATATATTATATATATATATATATATATATATATATATATATATATATTATATATATATATATATATATATATATATATATAATATATTATATATATATATATATATATATATATATATATAATATATATATATATATATATATATATATATATATATATATATATATATATATATATATATATATATATATATATATATATATATATATATTCATCGTAGAACTACGATAGATATAGCTTTTCAAAAAGGTTCACTACTAAAATATTTTCAACTACTAAATTATTTTCCCACCTTCCCCGTAAAATCAAAGTAAAACCTTCTAATGCGAAACTGTAAGTCTGGCTTCATTTTATATGTTTTATAAAACATTATGTTATTTCAGGCCATTTTAGTGGACATTTCGATGTTTTAATATCGAGAAATTGTTGTTATTTTGTTTCTTTCTAATTTGATTTTATTATTATTAATATCATTTGTTAAATATTATAGGTGTCAGTCGAACCATGATATCAATTAATTTGATAATATAAACTTAGCAAATAAGTAAAATTTGTGAATCTGTTACAATAACAGGGAATTACGAGAGACGTAATGTCATGCATTATCACATGTTAATAATTGGACAATACTTGTATTTCTATATATATATTTCTATTTCTAACAACGACCATTATTTCGATCACTTTAACGACAACACAAGAAATAACTATTCGCGGAAAGCAACAACTTACACCGCCATATTACCTATTTTTGATAGCTGGACATATCCACGGTGTTGCCATTAAGTATATGGGAGAATTGCTATTTTATTTCGTAATAGCGTAATAACCTTAGAATACATATAAGGTTTGCTTATGTATACTCTAAGGCAGAGGTTCCCAAACTTATTCGTATCACGCCCCCCTAGTAATTAATTAATAAAATAAGTGTAAAAAAGTAATAAACATAAGGTTTATTTATTGCTTATATTATATAATTACATAAAAGGGTAAAAAACAAATCAATCGATGAGACGTACGAGCTTGCATATTTTTAATCAGATTTACAATTCTTGTTTGAATTGAAGAAAGTGCACAGCGTGAATCTCCGACAATATCGAGTTTGTTTCTATACTTCGTTTTAATTGCTACAACTGATGAAAATGCCTTTTCGCACAAATAAGTGCTTGAAAAAGGTAAATACAAACGCAGCGCTTGCTCTGCTATTACACTTCAAAAAACTTACATCTTTTCAAACTCGTAGTTGACAGCAGAATCATTTTTAATTTCCAAAGCTTGCTCTTGAAATCGTCCGTGGAGGGCCCTAATCTATTGATAAAGAGAAATGTAGAAATATTAGATATATAAGACGTGGTTGTATGGTAGGTCGTGTCCGTTGTTCTGTATCACTCAGGAGCTTGTGCTCCCCTAGGAATGTCTTCGCGCCCCCCACTTTGATAAACACTGCTCTAAGGTAATAACTATTTAAGATGACATATGCATGTCTTGCAGCAAAGAAAACGAAAAATATTTTGTCTCTTATCTACTTAGTCACTTTTTGCTATAAAATAAGATTGTATATTATTCTGTCAGAAAATAAAAACACACATAACTCGAGATGAATGGTCTGGTGACAAACCTACTTTTTGCATTAAAAACACGGATTTATGAGTAGTTTCTGATACATAGCTGAAAATGGCCAAAATGACCAAACCCCATAATTCGCGATGGACATGTTTTCTGCTCAAAGTGAATGTAGTGAGACAGGTAATACTTTTTCAATAACTCTTTGAAATTGGAGAGCACCTCAGCGCTTTCAATATCTGAAGAACCTGACTCCATAAGCGGGCTGCATGAATTGTGAAAAACGAAGTCTCCTGAGATGGGTTACAACGGGTGTTGTTATGACGTGATCAGACTGGGATACCATATTTTTCTTAGAAGGTTAAATTCCTTTCGTAGATAGACAGCTGATGTGAGATTAAAAAGCAATGCTAAATTGTACATGTGTAGGTATGCGACCCCGGATTTGAAGTCAGCTACGAAGTTCTGATATGTAGTCATATTTTCGGAGATTCGATATAGTGGATACAGACATTCTGCAGCCGCTCCAGTTTGTCTAATAGTGATTCATTGACAGGCAACCTACATCGGCGTAATTGTATAGTATTGGCAGTTTGCAGTATTCTAGGATTAATTTGTAGTTTGTACAATGGTATGCTTAATATTTGCTGCCATCTGCACGAATCGAAGGCTATGAAAACTATGGTCGATAAGAAATCACAAGCATTTTAAGACTCACTATGTATAGATACGGTTAAAGTTTAAGGACTGGTAGTAAGAAAACATGTAAAAAGCACAATGCCTAGGAAAGAAAACAAGAATAAGAAATGACTAGGTGTATCGCTTTATATGGAAAGTAGATCGAATAAAGATAGACTGGCCGGTCAGACAGTATAAAAATAGACACGAACAGCCGAACCACAAATTATAATCTAAAATACTTAAGTCTATGATACAGCCTTCTCTTCAGAACGATTCCCTGAAAATCATTAAATGCCTTCTCATCTTCTCTTAATCTCTATTCATAGAATTTAGTGATTCCAATAATTAATCAGTGACGATAATACATATTCGTGAAATTTAGCAATGCGGAGGATATACACGTTTTCGGCCGCTCAAATGTATCACAAAACCGTGCGCTGCCAAGGCCAAGTCGTCACACAAAATAAATCAAAGTTTTTTCTGCTAACGAGTTGCTCTTATTTGGGTGCTCGGAGCACTGCCTTCGAAACTCCTAGGCAGACGATAAAAATAAACGAACACCTGATTTAATTTCCTCACAAAATCCTAACGATATTTATTGGTCTAAATTATTTAAGGATAGCAAATTGATAGAATAATAGGATAAACGTCAAATTTTAATAATGGTGATACCTGAAGCTAGATTTTAATAACTAGCTGAGGTATGATTATTAGGTCACGAGGTAAGAGCAATATGTAGGGCGAACCGAAACGTTTGACAATAGGACAACAACAAGCAGAAAACATCCTAAAAATATTATTTTTCTTCTTCACACTACCCTACATTTAAATCAAGGTAGAGAAGAGTGGGGGAAATACGGACGGGAGGTAAATCCGGACACTGCCATTTTTACTATACTTGCGGGGTGTGGGGTTGCGCTTATGTCCCCTCTACACTTTGGCCAATGCTTTGGCCAGCACGCTGGCACCATCGATATATGCTTCCCTACATTAGCCTTTTGCGCTCGAAAATGACCCATTCAAAACCACTACTGAAAACCGGCCAGTCCGCTGGCAGACAGCCGACCGTTTCCGGTATGAGAGCTGCCGCGAAGAATATCGGCGCGCTATTCTCTCACATACTGTTCAATTTATTGCTCTCTCTGTCACATGATTTACGAGCAAAGGGTAGTGGGGTCAACATATTTGTATGTGAGGGCATATCTAGCTAATATATCGATGGCTGGCACACGCTGGCATATCTACCATTTGAGACTTGATTAAATGCTAATTACAGCATTCGACATTTCTCCGTTAACAGTTACGGAATAAACTGGCATCAATCAAGAGGAGTCGACTATGCTATTTAGTCAGATTATGCTATATCCAATGGGAAATGCAAGAACTCATCATGCAGAATTGTTTCGATCAATGTCATACCACACACTAACTATAAACTTGCCTGAAAAAATAACTACTGTGAAATGTTTGTTTGTTTGTTTGAAAAGCTTTATTGCACACACAAAAGAGTACAATGTGGTAGGCCTATTGCAAAGTGGCAATATCTTCCGGCCATACCGCCAGGGTTATTGTGACTAAAGATTTATGTGGGCAAATTTATTTACAAGTAATAAATGAATACACTTACATAATATTCATCATAGTATAAATGCAGGAAATGCAGGTCATTATTAAATTACATGTCATTTATTGCATTTATTATTTATAATGTTTATTATTATATTATTATTATGGTATTTATTTATTTAGTACGATACCGGAAAACATATCGTTTTCTAGATAAATTCAAGACCAAAGCTGACCACATAAAACATTTCACAACATTGACAAACATTACGTGTTATTTAATCTTCTTTTACTACTGTCTAATGTTAAAAATAACTCACTTTATAATGACACATCATTTAGTTCTAATAATGAAAATAGGCTAATCGTTCGCCTCATAGCCACAGCTCCACTATAATTAATTATAACCAGTTAATTTGTATATATTTTTTTGCAAATTAATATTTTATAGCCTCATAAAGAAGGTAATTTTAAATTCTGATATGTATATTACTCATTCAAAACTAGCTGCAAATTCAGAGTTAGTTGAGTCAAGTTATTATATCATTTCTACCTAGGGTTGCCAGATGTCCGGTTTATGACCAGACAGTCCAGTTTTCTTTATGTCTGTTCGGTCAGGAAAATCTTAGTAAACCGGACAATTAAAATCGTGTAATATCTGGTGCTTGCGCTTGGGCCAAAAACCGACAAGTAGGAACTAGGATTCTGACAATTCTAATTCCTTGCCTACACTGGACCAATTGATTGAGTTATGGTGATTATCGCCATGGAAGCAGCAAACTCTCCCTGAAAACATTTATGAAGTTTGCATTTATTGCATTTATGAAGGCTGCACTTCGCATTGTTTTTTCTTTAATTTGAAGGTAACTTCCTTAAAATATGTGGTGTCAATGTTTTAATAATGAAGCAGTGCCAATTTGTATGAAAATCGTGCAGTATGTGTAGTATTCCTATATCGTATGCCTTTGTATAACGAATACTTAGCATCATGAGAAAAGTATGGACAGTCGAAAGAAATAATCTCGCAACAAACACTGTTGGTGTGCGTTTTCTTATAATATAAGTGCTGACTTCAAAGATCTCAAACATTCTCCACCTCAGGTATATAAACATTTATTAAAAGCAGTGACAGTCATCGAATACTGTTAGTTTATACAATATTTAAGCTTATTAGTGAATTTAAGTAAATTTATCAGCCAATAAAGAAAAATTTTAAATATGTTTGTTTTTTTCCAACACATCTGGCAACCCTATTTATACGGAATCATGTAAGCCCTTGACCTATACCTATTCATAACACATAAGAAATCCACAGTCTCCACAATGCAAATAAATAATTTACGTGATATCGATCGTCACGTATGCCATGCAAGGCTGACTTATTACACTTTACACCGTGTTTTAACCGATATCATGGGTTATATAGGGTAATAGATTGCTTAATGACATAGTTCGTTTTGGCAGCTAGGATGCTACTACGAAACGTAACGTGTAGATGGCACTTGTAGTTCCAAACAATGAAACAGGCTCAATATGGCGGGGTTCGTGCGTATTTCAGTATGGCGGCGCACTATAGATAGCGCCCTAAAATGCCAAACGAATGTCATAGCTCTTTTAATTTTAATATTGTTTAAATTGAGATGTCTATTTTACTTTCCTGGCCCACCAATCGACCAGGAAGGAAAGTATTGTGAAAGCGCATTTTTTTGAAAGATAAAGACTTTAATTCCATGTTGAGCCCCAATGAGACGATTACCTAAGACCATTTCCCGATTGAAATCTGTTTGTGTGACTTTGTGTGTTCATCCTCGATAGAACACAAACGCTTAATACAAATGAGCTAAAATTTGGTATGCAGGCATCATTTGGTCATGGAGAGAGTTCAAAATATTGTGGTTAATATCGGTCCACCAGGGCGGGGGGGGGGGGGGCACTAGTCTTATATCAATCTCGAAAAATTAAACTACTTTTCCTCCAAAAAATTTTTTATACATCTCTAGGGCAAAATTTTGCAGAAGCAGCTTTTACAGAAGTTGCTTCATATTTTCCTTTGTGTAACTACATATTTTGACTGTACCTCGAGAGCCAATTAACAAAAATAGTTGATATAGGCACCAATAGATTTATGAATAAATTTAAAAAAAACATGTCATCGCTTTAGATCTTGAGATATTCAACACTGAAATTGGTAGGTACTATTTTCCCCAACTTGTCTAATATTTTGTGTAATATATCGGAAATTTTTGAACCATTTAAGATTTCGTATAGCCTATAACCGATTAAAATAGGCGAAGACCCGATCGAATTATACATATAGGAGAAGAGAAGGATACATATAGGAGAAGACCCGATCGAAATCAGTCAACGCTTACAGACAGACAGATAAACAGACGGTCAGACGTGGCATTTTATAATATGTCGAGATATGTATCGAAGGACACTAAAATGTATCTACACATATGTACGTTTGGGTTTTCATTGTAAATGTTTAGCGTTGATACCTTTGTTGTAAATTAGGTATGTAATATATATGCTTGTTTAGCATGTAAAATTTGGCAAAAATGCTCGAAGATCACTGATTCTTGGACGCGATTGCCTTGATGTGTTCCGTTACGTTTATATACTCCAGGTTAAAATAAAGTACTTTACTTGGCTTTACATTATTACGTCTTTCGCAAACCTCAGAGCTTGGCCGCATGGGATTATGTACTACGACTTTTGGAATTCTGGGATTGACTCTCTAAAAGCTCTAGATCATAATACCATTTCGAATATAAGGACACAAAAAAAGTATAAAAAATAAAGAATGATTAATATGTTGTCACTCACCAAGGGCGATGCAAACTGAAGTTGAGATGTCATGAGTTACGGAGGTGAACTGTAGTGGTGCCAGAACAGAATAGCCAACTAACAATCCGCTGATGTAGCACATAAGCGATTTCCCGTGAAGGTTACGCAGTTCTGGAACGAAGGCGTATACTGCAAACGTCGCTATAAGGAACGGTATCGATGTGAACATTCCTGAAACAAAAGAAATAATTGTGAAATTTTCATTCCGTTAGACCAGTGGCTCCAATCTTTTTTTGACCAGGGACTCCTAAGACTCTTTTGATCGTTGCAGGGACCCAGCCCAAGGTATAAAATAAAAACTCCAAGAATTTGAAAATCAACATTAATCTTTTAGTTTTGGTTAAATATTAAACTTACGATATTTGAAAATAATTTCCAGAATGATAAACTTCTAATTGTAAATCAATGTAATTTTTGAGATTGGATCCTTTTTACAAGTTGAGAAATTCTGGGACAGATGCCGTTGCTCAGAGCTGCACGAATATCATCACTTGATTCCAAACGATTTCTGGTCTTGTTCTTAATTATGATTAGCGAAGCGGAAAACGCTTATTCGCATTGATAAGTTGCGGAGAAGACCATAAGATATCGCAAGGCGAACCTCCGACCTGTAGGATATTAAATAGTTTTATTTATACCAGAACTCTTTATGAGAAACAGATTCAAACGCATCCTTACAGACCGAATCATTTTGGAGCTCAGCTCTTCCTGGATCATCCAGGCTGGATGTCTTTTGCACCCACTTCAACGGCAATATTAAAAAGATTGCGAATCAGCTTGAGGGAATAATTCTTCAGTCTGTTTATATTCCGAGAACTAACGTTGCAATTCATCGATCAGCATTAGCCGATGACTTATAATGTTTTGTTGCATATTCTCAGTGATCATGACATCGTTACTATCATCGACGAGTGATTTAATGTCATAAACGCAGAATAATCGTGTACGACAACTTAACATCTCTTACGCGCTCGAGCTGCGGAGTGGCGGTGATCTGAAAACGACGAACTTACTCGCTTCGTTATCTGACGATTTTTTCCTCATAGTCATGAACATTGTTTCGCGGACCTAGATTTAGTTGTAGATTTGGGACCTAGACTCGCGGACACCTGGTGGTCCGTGGACCACCGGTTAGGAACCACTGCATTAGAGTCGGTCCTGCGGCGCCGCACCGCAGACATTTCGCCGTATGGGCGTAAACAAATACAGTGCACGGTGCGGCGCCGCAACGTTACTACGATGCCGCAGTGAGCGAATAGTGTTGTAGGTAATTGTACGTACAAGTGAAATGACGTAGTCAATGCTAATATCTTCTTCGTGGTACTCATTTTAAACACTTCGAATAAAAAAATTTAAAAATACATGAAAATAAATGAAACAGGCAAACATGTACCCTCCTTCGACTTCACTTAACAACTGAGCGGTGCCGCTCCGGCGCATATACCCGGTTTGCATGCGGTGCGGCGCTCGAACGCACCGTGTGACATACCATGGTTAGTATGTAGGACGCCGTAGCGGCACCGCTCAGGTACCGAGCCGCAGCCGCACCACATCGTGTGGCCCGGCCCTAAAACCAAGTGGTGTACTGGAAACGGTAGGGTTAAGATAGAGGAATTCCTGTCACCGTTTCGTATATATTTTCTCTATGATACGTATATGTTTTCAGAAAAATACAAATGTACCCAACTAGAGGACGCTCGTGTGCGTTAATTTAGAGTGAGCGCGCGCTGTGCGATAGGAGGTATTTTATTGTGCGTTTTGTTATTATAATCCGTAGATTAAAGTAAAAAATAAACTAATGTTCGAAATGCTCGTCGAAATCTATTTTTTTTTAAGTATATTAGAGCAACTGTTGTATGCTTTAGGTTCCTTGAGAGTATGATCTATATGAAAATATCTATAGAGCTATCTTAGCATTATTTTTAGGATTATTATGATAAAAAATGCCCTTTTTATTTTGTTTTTAATAGCGAAAACTAGACCAATAACTACGCGCAAGCTTGACGTTGTCAGATGGTGCTCGTTTACAAAGAGAAAAACACAAGGCATGCACATTCACTTCCACAAATATATTTTAACTAAATATATGTTATAAATATAATTCATTAAAAAATATCAATTTATAATAATATTACTATTATAATATATATTTTTCACAGCTTATTTAGACACGGCTGATTTGATGACAAATATTTCTAGACTACTGCCTCGACACAGGCCTAGGCCTAGTGAAGCAATATAATCCACATAGTTATTCCTACTCCACTACTAGTTTTAATCAACAGTTTGTAATATATAATTATGTTTGTTATGGATAAATGAATAAATAAAAATATAAAAATGTATATTTTAGTTTCATTAATTAACTAAAAGTAAAAAAATAAAATTCATATTCATATTCTTGGAGCTTTTATTTTAAACCTTGGGGTCATTGCACCGATCAAATAAGTCAAACTGGTCCCTGGTCAAAAAAAAAATTACTAGATACAGGATAGTCAAGGAAATTAAGAACAGATGTTTTGTTACTCCATATAATAAAAAGAACTACCCAGCTACCTTCCCTACGTAGGTCACTAAAATAATTAATGAACGTGACACAGATTTGAAGGAGTGTCTGAAAGCATGAATTACCCCGGGAAACCATTTAGGTCCCGCATCAATTTCAACGTTTCATTATACGTCGTCAACCTGACGTACCATAAATCACGCCAAAAGGGCAAAAAATGGAACAGGATAAAAGCCACCCTACTCCCTGGAATGGAAGTAATAAATAAAGTATTGCAAGGATCAGCCGTGACCCTTTTAATAATAAAATACAGTACAAAATTATAAATTTAAAACCGATCTCGCTCAATTTGATGACTCGTAAATCATCAAATTGCATGAAATCGGATTATCGAAAAATATATATCCCTTTTCTTGAGTGCGACGAATAAATATACGTGTTTAATTAATTTATTTATTGAATTATTTCTTTAATTTTACAGTACAATTAAAGATAGCAAATACACAATTGAATATTTTCAAAATCTATTTACACAAAACTAATTTACTATCCTATGAAAAGTTTCATAGGATAGTAAATTAAAATTCCAAATTTAAATTCATAGTGACCGCATATTTTAAAATTTTCTCAATAATAAATATTATTTATAATGATTAAATATAGGTAATAGTTAATAAAAAGCAATTATGCAGTCCGGATTCACTCACGATTGACACAGAACGCTTCCCGTCCCGAATGTACTCGATCGCCGTTTGCGTATCGGTCTGATTGTCATGGAAAGCAAAAGTTTTGATCATCTTGAGAACCGTATTCAATAAGCTGGAAAATGTAGTATCGTATCAAAGAATATTACTGAAGCAGCAAAACGACAAAGGGAGTAAGGGGAGAATCAAACAACATCTTATCCGGCCCAATTGTCATCCTCATCACACCAACCAGTAGCTTTACTTTCGAGCTACAGGGCAATGCATGAAGAGGGTGCGAGGAATGTAGGCAGAGGGGTTCGTCCCGACGAACGCGAACGGTTAGCATTACGAGCAGGTAAAGGATGGCGAAATTTTCGAGCCTACGGATATCTGCGTAGGCCGAGTAGCGGGACATCTGGCGACCAAATCCCAGCCCTTACAACTCGTGACGTATTCGGTTTGATTTCAATTTTGTTTTAAGAGAAGCTACTGTCTGGTCGTCCCGCTTTGGGCGGGACATCCCCGCTTTTAGGCTGTCTGTCCCGCCGTCCCCAGCGAGAGCAAAAATGTCACGCTTTCGCAAACACACCAAAAGATAATTTAAGCACAAAAGATAATTCTGTGTAAGTGTGTTTTGTCGCGTTTTTACGAAATAAATTCGTAAAGGTTGTAGTGGTGTTTAAATTTTCTATCCGACCCTAATTAGACCCGATATTTTAAAACAAATTTGCTCCTTCGACAAATATAAAACAACTGCGTAGATACCTATCTACTTATTATTAGTGATAGTGTTATCATGTTTTTCATTTTTGAATAAAAAGTAGTAAAACAGCAATAATTTTTTTTCTACAAAATTCTGCAGGCGTCCCGCTTTGACGAAAAAAATAAATGGTCACGTTAGGTATAGGTACTGTGTAGGTATAGAACCAGCTCGCGCTGGTGGTCCTCTTCAGAATAGCTGGCGCGGCGACCCAGCGGTCGTCGCTGTGTTACCTGCCAGACAAAAAACGAGCAATAACGACCGAGCTTAGGCGGTATAGCCCAACACTCAGTAGGGCAACTATCGGGAAAAGGCTTCAGTGGCCTGGAGAGTCAAATACTTTCCAAAAGTCTGGTGCAGAAGGCAACGGGAAACCACTGCACTATTTTCCCTAGTACTCAGCTTCATATGGATAGGACAATAATAGACAAAAATTTAGCAAAAAGAAAATCTACTTTCATTTTTTTTTAATAAGTGCAGTGTCATGGTGATACTTAGAACGGGCTATCATAATTGAATGCGTATAGAAAATTTTATGTATGTGTTGTTGACCATTGAGGAGTTCCCTCGTTGGAAGCCAACCCTGGGTGCCGCAGTCCATGGTGAAACTTAGAACGAGCTGTCATAATTGAATACATATACAAAAATGTGTGTGTGCTGTTGACCGTTGAGAAGTTCCCTCGTCGGGAGCCAACCCTGGGTGCAGCAGCCATGTCATGATAAAATTTACAATGTGCGCGATCATAACTGAATGAGTATACAAAATTTGGGGTTATAAAATTTCATACAAGATACAAGCGATTTGATAACCTCCTCCTTTTATTGAAGTCTGTTAAAAAGAAATATTCAGAGCTGACTGCCAACCTTCACCGGTTGGAGAGGCACCCAAAGAAGAAGAAGAATGAAAAGTTGACAATGCTTGCATGGACTTATAATAGAAATAACATGAGCACATTAATAATAAGTAAGTGGAAAAAATGGATTATTTAAAGCCAAAATGCAATATGAATAATTGGATATTAATAATATTATAAAAAATATGGTTTGTTATATGAATAATATATCCCAATTTGAACAATAAAAGCGGTCGGTTTTCGGACCGTTCGTCGACCGAAGTACGGCATCAGGTATAAATAAAGTACGGCGCTGGATTATTTTATTTATTATATATAACATTATACAATATAAGGTAGTGTAATATAATATTATAAAGTCATATAATAACTCATATTTGATGTAGGAGGTTTACTACATTTGATTGAATCTGTAATTAAAATTATGTCGGTTTTCGGACCGTTCGTCGACCGAAGTACGGCATCAGGTATAAATAAAGTACGGCGCTGGATTATTTTATTTATTATACATAACATTATACAATATAAGGTTGTGTAATATAATATTATAAAGTCATATAATAACTCATATTTGATGTAGGAGGTATACTACATTTGATTGAATCTGCAATTAAAATTATGGAATCATTAATTAGGCCTAATCATTTACATGTGGTATCAAAAACATGAAACACCTTTCTGTTGAAAGGTCTATTCGATACGATATTGCTATTGAAAGAGACAACAGAAGATGTAAAATTTCTCAAACGTATATTTATTACGAATGTATTCAAAATGGTATCAAAGCGAAGGTGTTTCTTTCTGTATAAATGATAAATCTGTTCACATGCTGGCTGCTTCTCGAATGGTTATCAATTCCTGTCGCAAACTAGCGGCAGTCGAATTAATTTCGTAAAGCTGCTTTGAAACGGTTTTTCTGTCAATTTTCTCTCTGAGATACAACGATTTTGAACGTGCCTAGCATACAATATTAAGGTAGTGCGGATACAGACTGCTAAATTCATGGTTGATAAAACGTGAAACAATTAATTAATGGATTATCTGTGGAAGCTGGGTCCACGGCGTTAGGAATAACAATGTTTTATGTTGTTTGAGTAACAGATTAGAGTAAACTTATTATTTAAAAAAGTCTGTTTCTTAAAAATCTTTACTTTTCCAGCTTCCCCCGGCTATCCTTCGGAATGCACAATCGTTTGGCTGATGCTGCACGGTGGTCAAACCGTCCAGGAGTGCCCGAAGGGCGATTCCTAGGGGAAACTGGCCCGCAGGCCAACGTCCTACCCGGGCTCGCACTTGAGACTGCCGGATGGGTGTTGACCCGTCAGTTTGGCCGACCCTTACACATCGGTTTTAGTGGCCTAACTGCAACAGGGCCCATTAGCTCCTAAAGGTACGAGACAGTCCACTCACCGTCTAATTAGGCCAACATACCCGTCAGAGACTAACGCCTTAGAAGTAATTTAGTTCAAATTCATCGCCGACCGCGGCGTCCTTCGTCTTCCACGCGGAATTAGGTGGCCAACGAGTCGTTTCAAAAGTAGCGACATCAGGTCAACAGCCACCCCCACTGCTTAGGAAACGTATATAATCATTTCCAGGCCGCCCTGGTTGTTCGCCGGAGTGTAAAGTCGTTTCGCTGACGCCACACAATGCGCATACCGCCCAGCAGCGTCTGAAGGTCTTCGAGGATGCTAGCGGATGGGAGTTCAACAGTGAGTTGGGCCGATCCAAGATAACGAGCGGATCAAAGCTGCTTAACTGCACAGGAACCATTAACTGCCTAATGTGTGTTTGTTTGTTTGTTTATACTCTTTATTGTGAAAATGTCACAATGGGCGGGTTTATTGTTATAAAACAATCTCTTACAACCAACCCTACCATGACGTGTTATATGTATGTGTGCGTGTAACATGTCTGTAAGTGTGTGTCTTGTTATTGCATTCGATCGACAGAATTGAAAATACAATTGCGTTAATTTGATCCCAACGGAAAATGGTGACCGAGCCGGGAATCGAACCCGGGACCTTACAATGTAAGATCAGGCGACCTAACCACTATGCCACTGGGCCGTGTAGTGTCCGTGTAATGTCAGTGTTAGGCCGTGTAGCGTCCGTGTAATGGCCGTGTAATGTCAGTGTCCTTTGTCAGTGCCCTTTATTTCATCATATTATTTACTACATTTAGCATTTTAACTCATCATACCCCACGTGACCGGCCGCCATTTAGCTGTCATTTTTACGATTCGATCGATGGGCGGATCGCTGTCTGCTTGCTGTTGTTCTGTGTTTTTATCTTCGCCGATTTATTCATTTGTTGGAGACTCGGTCCAACATACCCACAACAAAAAAGTAATTTCTATAGAATCGAAATCGCAAACACGCTCCAGCCGGGTTACACGAGCCAGCTGCAATTGATTTCCAACTAAATTCGGCATTTTATGCACAGTCAAACGATGACTAATGTCATTTCTTCTGATCGATACGAATTGACACACTTATTTCTCACCCCACTCATAACTATTGCATCACTACATACCATATAAAAAGCAGTACATTCGACACATATTTTATTATTCCCCTGTTGGGCAGTTACCGCGACTACACATCATTATCATTCCCTGGCGGACAGTAACCGCTCATCTGCAAGTACTCGCGCTCTTCATTGCCTTCGAGTCAACCAAACTACGCATAGTATACGCGGTCATCATTACCTTCGAATCTATCGCGGCGCTTCAAACTTCGGGCACACAACCACGACTTCACCTAGCGCCCACACTACCTACACACCGGCGAAATACCAAACAAGGCGTTACGAACTGGCAACCTACTACATACCTTCTGATTAAATACTTCAACTTCAACTACGACGACTTTCAATAACGGAGAAAACCTACTGATGAGAACCACCCTTCGCTCACAATCAATTGGAGTCTAGTGAAGGGTGGCCACTCTCACACATTACTCTTTACCCTCTACCTCTCCATTTGACTACATAAATCTAGCCAAAATATCTCACTTTTATTAGCATATTTAAATTCTTCTCGAAAATATAGACGAAGAAAATCAGAATACCCATTTCACAGGATTACAAGAAACGAAAGAGCTTTAATGAATTTACGAGGAGCGCACAGCTCCTCGTCCACTTTATTAATTACGACGAAATCGTCGGACTTTTTAATATATGGGTTGGGCAAGGCGGTTAGATTGTGTTCACCAGTTTACCAAGAAAATGTTACTACATTTCATTCCTCTATGATTAGCCCCTGCCGTTTTCAGTGTCTAAGTTGGTGATGATATTAAATAATACATTGTTTAAACAATCATAATTAACAGGAGCGACACTTTCTAAGAATGTTGATTTCATTTAAACGATGTCCAATCTAATCTATACGAAAAGGTATAAAGAAGAAATGTTTGTAAGTTTGTATGTTTGTAAGTTTTAAGCTTGTAAGTATGGGGTAATCTCCGAAACTACTCATCCGATTTCAAAAATTATTTCACTAATGGATAGCTCCATTATCGATAAGTGCTATAGGCTATATTTTATTGTAATAAACATTGGTTTTCAATACAAAACCATGTTATTTGTAAATCAAGTCAGAGAAAATGAGCTTGTGAGTTGCTTTATCGGCGTGCGCTGACGAAACGGTTTGATATATGTGAAACAATATATGACAAAAACATCGGCCTCACAGAGATCTATAAAAAAGTCAGCGACAACATTTATACACATTTTATATTTAAGCTACAATAACTGCTTTTATGTCTCAAAAAATAAGAAAAATAAGTATGTAGAGTTTGTTGAAAACATTAGCAATAAAATAAGAATCCTTATTAAAATAAATTAATCCATTATCACGGATGGTTATTAAAGATAAAATTAGACATTCACTGTAAGTTTTTAGGCGGTATAGTAATAGAGATATCATGAAATTAGTAACGCGTGCAAGCACCCCGAATACTTAGCAGGCGGCGACGGCGGCTGCTGGCCCAGTAAGGTCAGCGTTCAGCGGAAGGCGGCGCGGGTGGCGAGGAACAAGACGCGTACGTCTACGACATAGGTAGCGTGCATATGAGGAGGGACGACTTGCACTATATATCTAAAGGTAGCGTGTATAAAGGCAAATAAACCCCCCCCCTAATTAAATTAACAAATCGATTCGAAATTGTACTCGAAGCGAAGCAGCGGGCAACAGCTAGTGAGTTATATAATTAATACAGCAATAGCAATAATGACTACAAATAAAGTTGTCAAACGACAAATATCAGTGCTATCCTCCATTTGATCAGTGCTATACTCCATTTGACTCCATATATCTAGATAAAAAATCGCTCATTTTTCTCTCTGCATTTCGTGTAGCCCCATAATTATCTATGTCTTGCATAATTATGACGCGTTTTCATATAATTACTTAAACAACCAACCTGCAGAAAATGTATTTATTTTCAGTAACCACATATATTATTCAGTTCTATGGTATATTATTCAGTTCTAGGTATGAATCAACATAGTGCTGCATTAGTGATAACGTCCAAAAATTACTCCGTGTGAGGGTGGCCACCCTTCACTAGACTCCAATTGTTTGTGAGTGAAGGGTGGTTCTCATCAAGTGTTTTTCACCGTATTGAAAGTCGTCGTTGTTGAAGTTGAAGTATTTATTCAGAAGGTATGTAATCGGTTGCCGCCTTTTTTGATATTTCGCCAGTGTGTAGGTAGTGTGGGTTCGAGGTGATGTCGTGGTTGTGTATCCGAAGTGTGAAGCGCCGCGATAGATTTGAAGCTAATGATGATCGAGTATACTATGCGTGCAGGGGCGTACGAATCAATAATGGCGCCCAGGGCAAGCATTGAAAATGTGCCCCTCCATAAATTATTGAAATATAAAATAAAAAAAAGAATATGCTAAAATGAACACGGTTATAAGTCTTACAACATATTTTTATTTTCAGCTTTACACACAATTAAATTTGTCCTTGAAAGTGCACTTTTGATATTCTTAAACTTAAAATTGTACCTTCCTTGCCTTCTGAGACGCAAATATATTTATAACACTTTCGAAATCTGTTTCGTCAGTTTCTTCTCGCTCTATACTGAGCAAAGCTAGGTCGCATAATCTTTTTTGACCCATGGCAGCCCTCAAATATGAAAGTATTAATTTTAGCTTACTGAAAGATCGCTCGCAACTTGCTATGGATATGGCAACCGTAAGCATAATCTGAATTGAAATTCGCAGATTCGGAAAGACGCTCTCGTCTCCGTATTGAACAATGAATTCAAGAAGATATTCAGATTTCTTGAGGTTTATGCTTTTTCTCGTGGATATTAGCATTCGAAAGTCCAGGATTTCTTCAAATAGCTGTTCTCCGTTAACATCTGAACCATATATATCTCCAAATTCTTTGGATTTCATTTGTAAGTAGTCGTAGTCATCAACGCCGTAACACAGTTTTTTTATATCTAGAAGAAAACCAAATCTGGCGTCAGTTTCATGCAAACGAGTGAACCTCTCATTCATTTCACATACAATCCGATCCAGCGATGCTTTCATCACTCGTTCTATTTCTTCCTTTGCAGTCAACCCAGCGTCCATAGCATTCTCTCCAGCCATGCGTTTCTTTCGCCTTTGACGCTTTTCAATCACTATATCCCATTCCTGGCAAAGATTCAAACCTTTCTCGAGCGCATCATTAACCAACCTCTCTCTTTCATTAGAGAAATAGTCTCGAAGTGCTTTTATATCTAAGGCAGCATTATGGAAATTCATAGTGGGATCCTGGAGCCGCTTTTGAACACGGTCGATAGAAGCGAGTACATTGTTCCAAAATCCTAACAAAGTCAGAAAATCATAGGATAACATGCGATTAAATAGAAGTCTTGCCTCACTTCTCGTCTCACTAGTTTGATTGCCATCTTCTGTCATTTCTTCGAGAACTTTCAGCATATCTTCAAGATGTTTGTTAACAGGCTTCACTGCTTCAAGCCTTGCACTCCATCTCGTTTCAGACTCTGATTTTACAACCACAGGGATAGATTTCTTGAGTTTTTCCCACCGCAAAGTAGAACCAGAAAAGAAAACGTAGAGAGCTTCAATAGTTCCAAAAAACGTGACCATCATAGCATCCTGCTTGGCTGCATGTACACCCACTAAATTGAGTGAATGATTATCGCAATTCACAAATATCGCCAGATTATTCTTTTCACTTATCCTTTGGTGAACACCAGTTCTGTGCCCAGCCATCACAGCAGCGTTGTGAGCGACAATCCTGTAGATCCATATTGTCTTTTTCTAGCTGTTTAAGGATTTCATCAACTAAACTTCCAGCGTCCTTTTGACTTATTTGGATGAAACCAAGAAAGGACTCTCTAACATGAACTGATTTCCTCTCAAAATCAACTTCTACGTATCTCACTACTTCTGACATCTGCTCACGATGTGCCTGATCAGGAGTTGAGTCAAATAAGAGACCATAGTATTTTGATTTCCGAATGCTTCGCAATAATCGTTGGCGAACAGTAGTAGCCATCAGATGAATGAACTCATTTTGCACTTGAGGGGAAAAGTAAGATGTGGTTCCAGGATGATTTTTGACTTGAGTGAGATGGTTATTCATGACGGGGTCAAATATTGCCAGAAGTTTTATTAATCCAAGGAAATTGCCAACATTATTGGATTCGGATCCATCGCATGTAGTAAGTGACTCCCTGTGACCTCGTAATGCAAGATTTTGAGTGGCCAAGAATTTGATACAGTGAAGGATTCTCTTTAATACATTACGCCACTTTTGTTTTTCTGTCTCGATCTGGGTTTGAAGTTCAGCGTCAATAATCCCTTTATTTTCTGCAAGATTTCTTTCCATTTCTTTCCACTGGGTGAAGCACTTACGATGGTTGTTTGCATTTTCATGTATAGTGAGCCTTTCAGGTGCTTTCCAATGGTTAAATCCATCTTGATGCTCTAATGAAGACTGATTATCTAATTTTGAAAAGATAAGACAACAGATGCAAAAAGCAGATTTTTTAGACGGGGAATAGACTAGCCATGAGCGAGTCACTTCTTCACCACGATTTCCTAGTTTCTTCTTAAACCAACTTTTGTTCATGCACCGGTTATTTGTTGGTAGGAAAGGGCCCTCACTGTTTTGAAAATATTTTGAACCCATTTTGACTATTTCTGTTTTCAAAACATCTGACAGAATTAATTTCCCAGTTTTTTTATCAAAATGTAGAAGTCCAATATCACGCTGTTTAATTACTTCTGGTATAGTAATTGCGTTTTCGACATCATCCACCACATCATCCCCATCAACTTTTTCTCTTACTGAAATACTAATGATTTCATCAACTTTTTCAGTTGATTTAGAACTCGTAGCCCCACTGCTCCCAACATCATCAATCACATCACTCCCACCTACTTCTTCATCAACTAAAATACTGATGTTTTCGTAACAATCTCCAGTAGGCTTAGTCTTAGAACTCGTTCCTTTGCTGCTCTCGACATCATCCACCACAGTATACCCACCAAAATTTTCTACTTCTGAAATACTAATGTTTTTCTCAAATTCTTCAGTAGCTTTAGAACTCGTGGCCTTATTGCTCTTAATCTCGTCACACTCAGATTTATCTAAATTGATATCCTCCTCGTCTTGTGGTGCATTAGTGTTAGATACTTTAGATCTCGATGTAGAAAACTTCTTAGAACATGTAGCGGACTTTTCGATATACTTCTTGAAGTAGTTACTAGATTTTTTCGCTTCTTCTTCCTGCAATTTTCGTCTTTTCCGTCCTTCAGCCCCACATTCTTATTTCTTTGAGAATAATCGCTTCATATTGTCTTGGTATTATTGTGGAGTGACGCCTCTGGGGGAACCTGAATAAAATACAAAACAAATAACCAATACCAATAACATAGGTAACTGCTCTACACGGGCCTCTCTCGTGGACATGGAAGGTAATTTTCATGCACTTTCATGATAACAAGGTGTGCACTTTTTTTATGTTGAGCACAGGTTTCCTTATAGTGTTTTCCTTCACCTTTGCAACTGTGTTCGTAATGAATTAATAATAATATATTTTTTGAATTAATTAAATATTATAATTATAATAATATTCGATTACAGGGTGTAAACGACTGTCGATCCTTTTTCAACCTCATGGAGTTTGTAACATGTCATCTCAAATAGTGAAAATCTCATTAAAATTTGATCAGTAATTTACGAGATATTCGTATTTAAAGTATTGTCCAAAAACAGTAAATTTTCAATTCATCCGGAATTTTTACGGATTTAAAATTGAAAAAAATATAAAAAACTTTTTCTTTATCGAATATACATTACGTAGTTTTTAAAAAAGGATCGACGGTCGGTTACACCCGTATAAATTAAATTTTATTATAAGTTATTTTAAGGAATACGGCAAAATTTATATATACTTCATCAATCATCATACACAGCTTTATTATAAGGATCAGAAATCCAAATTTCTCTCAGTCCGACAATTGTTTATTAAAGCTGTACTGGAAAAGTATTATATTGAAAATACATTGAATTATGAAACACACCGACATCAAACGTGAAGAAAAATCCCGTAGTTTTAAATTCTCCTGTGTTGTGTTAGTAATAGATTTGTCCAAAAATACCGTACGTTAACATATACTTACCTAACCTACGCTACCATCAATCGCGCGCCCCTTCCTCCCCCGGCCGGCGCCTCGTGCTACCTACTGCAGAAAATAGAAATTCAATAAATTTATGTATGTAGGTACTAAATTACTTACCGTCAATGACGGTCAATGTAAGTCCAATGTTTGTTTAAAACACTATCGTCGAGTAATTTGACTTATCAAATCAAGTAGGTAGTTTCTGTAGCTTCACGCTGCTTGCTCGCGAGTCGAATGTGCAACAATAAATGCGCCCGTATCATAGAGCGTTAGCCGAGTGAATGAAATGAAATGAAACATGCTGCTTGTGAATGCTGCTTGCTGGGTGGCGCGGGCGGCGGGCGCGGGTGCCATCGTCTCACTAGCTCACACCCATCATTCGTTCCCTTGCGCTCGTTCGCGGAAGCTCAGCGCGCGCGGAAAATGCGGGATTATTTGAATACGAATTATTTTGATTTTTAAGTTTAATAAGTAATTTCGTGAGTCGTGGTAGCCCAGCGGTGTGAGTAGTGGTAGCCCAGCGGTTAAGGCGCTCGCCTCTCATCTGAAGTTGAAGTAGATGAAGTAATTTGCGAGAACTTTAGCGCCCTCCTTTGAATGGCGCCCAGGGCACGTGCCCCACCTGCCCCACCCTAGTTACGCCCCTGTATGCGTGGTTGTTGTTGACTCGAAGATAATGAAGAGCGCGAGTACTTGTTAATGAGCGGGCGACGGCCGCTTAGAGGATGATGAAATATGTGTCGAATGTACTGCTTTTTATATGATATGTATGATGCAATAATCACTGAGTGGGGTGAGAATAAGTGTGTCAATTCGTATCGATCAGAAGAAATGACATTAGTCATCATCTGTGTGTGCAATAAATGCCGAATTTAGTTTGAATTCAATTGCAGTTGGCTCGTGTATATTTGAGCGTATTTGCGGTTTCGATTCTATAGAAATTACTTCTTTGTTGTGAGTATGTTGGGAGAAGTCTCTAACATCCGCATAGCCAGCGTATGTATGTGGCACTAAAATAACCAAATAATATTATTCGAAATCTATGTACTTTATACAGAATTACATGATACAGAATATGCCAGCATGGTACCTTCTGAATTCGTAATTGATCCCAAGAGCTTGAATGATTAACAAAGCATTTAGGTAATCAATTTTACGGTAGCGAATTTCAGAGAGAGTAATTTCAAAGGATGTTAATAGAGATGGCGTTAAGTGGTTTGCATATATAAATTTTATCGTTCGGCTCAAACCTAGATAGTTTCAATCAAACGATCCACTTAGTGTTTGACTTGAAAGGCTGAATGTCATAATATCTACTATATAATAAGTCATTACTAGGCAGCTTCATAAATGACTGACTGAAACAGTTCGAGCCAAAAAAATAATAAGTTGTGCCATTGATAATATAGGGTAGTAAATTGCTCAATGTCATACTTAGTGGTGTCAACTACAACGAGCGAACCCGTCACCTCGGGAAACTTTAACGATATTGATAGTTCTATAGCCTGTGAGGTGAGCTCAGAAGACTTAGAATGAATACAAACCTACCGTCCAGCTAAGCAAACATGCCCGTCAGGGAAAAGGGAAAGGTTATACGGCGGGCAGCCTCTCTCCCTGACTACCAGTTCTGGAAGGATATCTCCGTCTGGAATTAACCATCAGGATACGCCCAACCGACAGGTTACTGGTTCGAAATCGCTTGCGCGAATCGGTGATTAATTTTTTTATCTATCGCGGATCAATGGCATCTTTTGCCCGGCTCTGAAATAAGGATCAGGTAGCTAATTGGTCATTTAAAGAGTAGATGACGACAGGTCAACTTACAACTAGAGTTGTCGACTACAGCGGGCGAGCCCGTCACCTCGGGATTTTTTAAAGATTAGTCGTTCTGTGTCCCTGGAGTGAGCGGTCGTAATCTGGAGTAATCTGGTCGCAATTGGAAGTAAGGGCGTGAGTGTAAGCCCGCTGGGTAACATACCTGGTTATCTCGCGGATAAAGCGTTGGCCTCTTACGGGTATGTGGCGGAGCTTGACGGAGGACTGTTTTGTCCAAGTCTTCTGCGCTCACTTCACGGAACATAGAACGAACAATCGTTAAAACTTCCTGAGGTGACGGGTTCGCCCGTAGGGAAAGTCTTGGGGTGACACAACCGTTTTTTTCTTTAATATTGAGAATAAAGCCGTGAAAAAAGAATTTCGGCAACAGTTTTTTTATACAACATACAACCAGACATAGTAAACCACGGGGAATCAGTAATTAATAATATGACACATTTTAATGTGCTCTGTGTGATACTACTATTATTATCAGTTTAATTTACTCGAAGCGAGGCCAACCGAGATATGGTTTAAAATTTACACTAACGGCACAAAAAACGCAATGATTTCATTTGACAATACGTGGTAATTACCGCTGGAACTTTATATTAGCACATATATATATAACTATATATAACACAAGGAAAACAAAACAATTGATTAAAAAAAAACCATCGTCGTAATTTGATATTATAAGTACTTATATATACAAAGTGGCTGAGAACCCATGAAATTAAATTTCAACAACAGTCCTTTTATAATATACCACACCTAGTATAGTATTAATATTCATTTCACAACTCGTTTATCTTATTGATTGTAGGTCATAACACTACCGCCAAAAGTGTTTAGGATCCACTTTTTATTGTACTGAATATATAAAAGTAATTTAGAAAATCCTGATTTAAGCACATTTGGGTATACAAGCCCGTAGTGCATCGATATTCTCATGAATCAAATTTGTTTAAACGCCTATTATCTAGTAGGCCGTAGTCCCTATAATAAAGATATCGGACATTAATTCAGGAGTGAAAGGGACATTTATCATTTCTGGCAAGAATTTATTTATGTTATTGAAGAGAGACTTAATTATATTTCCTTATTAAAGCTTATTTAGGCGCTGTTCGCCTAAATAAACATTAATAGGAAAATATAATTAGGGCTACCTAAAATAAAATAAATAAATTCTTACCAGAATTTTTAAATTACCCTTCTATATCCGAACTCTCATCAATGCCCGGTACCTTTATTATAGAGATTGTAGACAATATTTTACAAATCATGAAATTTAAACATTCTTGGAAGTAGGTAAGTATTAATTTTATTTTAGGTAGTCCTAGTTATATTTTGTGATTAGGGTTTTTTTAGGCGAACAACGCCTAAATAATCTTTAATAAAAAATATAACTAGAGGCTACCTACAAAAAATCTTTAAATGACCCTTTTATTACTGAACTTTCATTATTGTATTATATCTTTACTATAGGGATTATGGCCCACTAAGTAATAGGCACTTTTACAAATTTGATTTATATATACTAATATTATAAAGAAGTAAAGTTTGTGACGTTGTAGGAAGTAATCTCTTGATCTACTGAACCGATTTTGAAAATTCTTTTACCAATAGAAAGCCACGTTATTTGTGAATGTCATAGGCTATATATTAATCCGAATAGCTATATAATAATTTTTTAAAATAATTTTAATCGTTAGGTCATGTTTATTGGTCATATTATCAACAATTATGAATTATTATCAAAATAAGTAAATTTATCGTTTCAACTGTTTAAAACAAAAGACTTTTCCCTTTTACTGCATATAATTTCACTTTTACTGCATAAATGGTTAAAGAGATAAGACAGTCACAAATAAGACACTCACAGGGAGACACTCACAAATAACGGTAATATAGTCAAATTGGCATGCAAATACATACATACATATGCAGTAAAAATATAACCCTTCTTTTGGCAGTCAGGAAATAAATCATAGCTCTCAGAACTAACCAAACCGCACTCATAATTTCATCACAAGTAAAAAGTTTTACCGCCCAACGAAGTGGGCACGGGTCAGCTAGTGAGCTATATAAATGCACTTCGGGCTTGTACCTAAATGTGCTTAAAAAAACAATTTTAGATTAACTTTATATTATCAGTGCAATAAAAAGTTGATGCCCAAATACTTTGAGCAATAATATATGTGTAGAATTAGTGAGATTGTTTGATGGTTTCCATTTTTTTTAATGTCCTAATTAAGTTTGGAAACTATTAAGTAGCCTTTGTTTCGTACAATATATGTTACAGTACTAAGTAGGTATAGAATGATACTTTAATAAATAAATATAAAAAAGTAATTTCGCTGTCTGGTTTCATCGGTGATTCAGTTTGAACGAAGAAAAAGATTTTATTTCATGTCATATTGTCAGAGAACAAGGAAGAAACTACGAGCCCAGATGTGTAACATCGACCTCGACTCACGATAAGCAATAATCTAGTTACAAAGGCCGTTCGATTAGTTTTAATCTCGTGGGAACGCGAAGTGCCGAGTTACGAAGTACAGGTTTATAATCTAATGAGTAATCACACGTAGTGTTAATAAGACGTCAAATACTACGTAGCTATTTTTGACACGACCGATAATGACATTGGTGTACATAAGTGGAAGTATTTACACGGGCAAGTGTGCGCGACCGGAAGTTATGTCGTTGACTGGCAATAGACACAATTGCCAAAAGTGGATCGACTTCATTTAATATTGATTCTATTTGCGGTTATAAACGCTATGAATAATCTGCTTCCTCATCGGCGGTATATTTTTCAGAAACTCAGATTGAACCTAGAATGTGTATGTATATGTATTCTTTGAATGAATAAAAAAAATAAAAATTAAAAAAATATGTTCTGCCACGAACAAACGTAATTACTACCTGCTGGTTGGCTGGAGGATATTGCCGTTTATGGCAATAAGCCCGCCATTTGTACCCGTTGTGTTCAATAAAGAGTTTTTATTATATTATTAGTCAATGCGTTGCTATCAAACAGCAGTTTATCGTCTATTACTAAACCCAGATCGCGCACCTCACTCTGTTCACTTAGGGGATATGATTAAGTTTATAAATGAATTTTATTTTATTATTTTTCCTTGTGAAAGTGATTTTTTGATATTTTCAAATATTTAATGTTAACTTATTCCTAGCACAACAGTCGTAAAACCAGTCGAGATCTATTTAAAGTCTGGTAAATTTTTAAGTCCTCAGCAAACGAAATGTGGAAACTATTGGAGAAACAAATGCCTACGTCGTTGATGAAGATATTAAAGAGCAATGGTCCTAAATGAGATATCTGCGGAACCCCAGATGGGACCGATATAAAATTCGACTAATGCCCTCCGATGACAACAGCTTCTTGGCGTTTTAGTAAATATTATGTTAAACTCAGTCGAGTAATTATTATATTAAATCCAAAGAAAACAAATACTACACACACGACAAAACAACAACGAGCAGTATTGCTGCCGTTCGCTATATCGAAAATATGGTCAGTATTTAAAACCAAATTTTAACGACTTTCACATACTATTGACTATTACTTCTATTGCCTATTTATTGACTATTATATCATAGTTATTGATTATCATATACTTTTATTGAATATTATATCATTTTTATTGACTATTGGCGATGACTTTTATTATTATTACTAATTTGTTAACATTTGTATTTTTCAATTATGTATTTTTATTAGTGTCCATATGATAATTTGTAAAATTATCAAATATTTCTGATTGACTATAAGTATTATAACTATTTAAAATTCCAAATTTAAATTCATAGTAACAGCATATAAAAAAAAAACTCAACAATAAATATTAATTATAATTATTAAATGTAGTGAATAAAGTGCAATTATGAATTCTAGATTAACCTGCGGTTAATACCGGACGAGTCCCCTGTACTCGATCGCCGTTTGCATATCGGTCTAATTATAATGGGAAGCAAAAGTATATAGCAAAAGACCGAGTCAATGGCGGTATAACCATTCCCAATTAAGCAACCGGTTGAAGAGGTCTCAGCGGCCTAAGGTCCTAAATAGGCTAAAATGTCTGGTGCAGACGGCAACGGGAGACCACTGCACTATATATCCCTAGTAGTTAGCAATGGAAAATTAAAGAATAGCCATGGCCCCGAGTGCCCGGCGGCCCTTTAATGGGTCAGGGGTGCTAAGAATCCCCGGGTGGAAAACTGGACCGAGATCACCAGTACGGAACAGCTTTTCCGGATGGCGCAAGACCGACAAAAGTATTCAGAGCTAACGGCCAACCTCCAGTAATGGAGAGGCACTTCGAGAAGAAGAAGATTATAACTATTGTCCATATGAGAATTTGTGAAACTGTCGAAGAATTTTGATTGAACATGTCCGAAAATTTCTTTTATTATACCTATAAAACCTAGAAAATCTCGGCTTGAATGCTCAACCTTCTTTTATGTATACCTTATTATGTAGGTAATTATATACATATTTAGGTAGTAATGTTGGTTATGTTTGACTTTAGCAAGTATAGGAATTCCTATCAACTAATAAAACAAAATACAAAATGAATCTAAACGTCTCCAGAATTAAATGATAAAAGCGGATGAGCATTATAATGACAGTAGATAACTGGAGCAGATTTATGAAATGATTAGCTGCGCCCAGCGGTTTCACCCGCGTGGTGATGGAAAATTGTGATAATGATGATAGAAAACCATATATCTTTATAAATTATAACCTATGTGTTATTCTGATGTGTAAGCTATATTATTGTAAAGTTTCATCAAAATCCATTCAGTAGTTTTTGCGTGAAAGAGTAACAAACATCCATACATACATACAAACTTTCGCGTTTATAATATTAGTAGGATATATAACAATAAAGTCATTTTAATTCAAAATATTGCAAAAAAAATATGATCGTATGGAAATTAGAAAATCCAAAATTCCTGAACATTAATTGATTTTGAGAAAACTGAAGGACGATTATTTAAAATATTAGAGGATAGTCTCTGGCAGCAAGTGGGTCTTCTGTTATTTTAATTTTAAATCGTTTACACAGAAAATAAGCATTTTAAAATTCAGGAAAAAAATAAACTAATGAAATTGCTTAATAATGATAGTGGTTATGTCGAAAACGTTATTATATTTGCAGTAAAAATATGAAACTTTACAATTTATAGATTAAAATGAGAACTTTAAAATGAGACAATTTTGCAATAATAATTAATTAGGGACAAAGAATATAAAACGCTTGAGAGACGTACACATCCTTGTCTTTTGATTATTTTGTTTCTGTTAAATGTTAGGAACGTTTAAAGTATTCGTGCGAAAATTCCGCAAAGTTTTAGTTATGATAGGGACTTAAGAACAAAATAAAAAAATCAATAAACTTGGTTATTTCAGGGATTTTATATTCTTAATGTCAATTAATTATTACTGGAAAATCTTTTACACTCAGGCCCAATTTATTTTCCCCTTTCACTTTGCGAATTTAACGGTTTCATCTTGTTTACTTCGAATATACTAGTTTTTTCGACATAATGACTATCACTCGACACGACATAACGACTATCAAGCCACTCTTCATTAGTTTGATTAGTTTTTTCAGTTATTTAAAATGCCTTTTTTCTGGGTAACCGAATTCGTAAGTAAGAAGACAGATTGAGCTCCGCCGGTTTAGACCTTTTTGGTCAAAAGTTTTGAGTTTTTAGGTGGAACTTCTACATGGGATCATCTATAGATGCCAATTTTCAGTGATATATACACTTAATCGTTGGCCTGGTTGCAAGCATAAAATCGCTAGTTACGTCAAACAGGGGTAACATCCAGGGTAACAGGGTAAAGAATATTATTGCACTGTTTTAGAGTTCTAGCAAGATCACACAGGATTTTCGGAGTGTTTATGAAGACGGAAAGAGCTCTATAATAGCGCCAATAACGATAATTTAGCAGCAAAATTGAAAGTTTATCTATGCTGTGTCTCAATAGTTCACGCCGGATGAATATTACCTACTAATAAGACAAGATTAAAAAATATATAGATAATTAAACAATAATGTATGTTTTTATATGTTTTTCTACTAATTTAAGGTCAACATATATTTTTTTGAAAACACGTTTTAGACAAGTTTGCCAATCCCTGACGCGAAACTAATGTGATCCAAATAGGATTTTTTTTGCTGCTCAAATCCAATGCGGAACTAAACAAATCTGGTAAAATAAAGGCCAAATTAATGATAATTTAATGTCACATAAACAATTCAATTCCATGATACTCTTATACTTATTGAAAGTCGGCGACGAGCGCGGATAGTCAGAACACAACGCATTAAACATGTTAGATTCAATCGATTACCAAGTATACTAACCGAAAAATAGTCAACTTGGGTTGTCGACTACAGCGGGCGAGCCCGTCACCTCAGGAAGTTTTAACGATTAGTCGTTCTATCTCCCTGGAGTGAGCGTAGAAGACTTGAGGACGAAACAGTCCACCGCCTAGCTACGCCACAAGCCCGTAAGAGGCCAACGCCCTAACCGCGAGATATCCAGGCGAGATAGTGCGGCGCAAGCCAATCGATTGTGCACTCCGGCTAACAGTCGGGGGAGTCTGGAAGCTGTATTGTTTCCTATAGAGCGGGGGTGGTTGCGTACCTTACGGCGACTGCTCTTAAAATGACCATTGGCCATCCGATTCCGGTTCAGAGTCGGGCAAAGGACGCCATGGTCCGCGTTAGATTCGGTATTCACCGTTTCACCGCTTCGTAAGGGAGAGGACCGCGCAAGCGACCTCGAACTCGGAACCAATCGAGAGACCGGAGAAATCTGGTCACAATTGGTAGTTAGGGTGCGAGTGTCGCCCGCCAGTTAACATAACTGGCTCCTCGCGGTAAGGCGTTGGTCTCTAACGGGTTGTGGCGTAGCTAGACGTCGGATTGTTTTGTCCAAAGTCTTCTACGCTCACTGCAGGTCGATAGAACGACTAATCGTTAAAACTTCTTGTGGTGACGGGCTCGCCCGTTGTAGTCGACAACTCAATATGTTAGTCAGAGTGCACAGTCGATTGGCTTACGCCGCACGGTGCGCAGACCGTCCAGGAGCGCCAGAAGGTTGATTCCTAGGGGAAACTGACCATAAGGCCAGAGTCCTACCCAGGCTCGCACTTCATGCGTGGAGGCCGTCGGATAGCTGTTGACCCGTGAGTGTGACCAACCCTGAACAGAATGGGTCTTCGTGGCCAACTCAGCAAGAGCCCATTAACTCCCGGAAAATAGTCAATGTGATATCAGCCCAACAAGGCAACTGTGTATCAAATTTCAAGTGTATAAGTCCAATAATTCAAAATTGAAATATCAGTACGCCCCGGGTGGACCGATTTCTACCACAACTTTTTAAACTTTTGTCACGGCCTGCATGCCAAATTTCAGGTAAATCGGATCAACAGTTATCATGGAGGAATACATACCGACACACAGCTAGACACACAGACAGACAGATTTCCATTTGGCGTCTCAGTGGGCTAAATGGATATTTCCGTCTTCATCGAAAAAAGAAAAAGAGCGCTCACAAAACTTTCCCTCCTCGGGTTGGTGGGCCGCGAAAGTAAAAACACATGATGAAGAAATCAACAGCAACAAAAACATTCTTACCGATAGAATAGACGGAGCGTTGAATATTGCGTCCAATGTCGACGGTAGGCTCCACGAAGCATATCAGGGCCAGAACTGATGCATTCCAGTTGGTGTCATCTGGGTCGAAAGGGTCCTTAAGGAAGGCGTCGATGCAGTACTCCATCTGGCTCTCGTTGAGGGCGTGTGGCATATGCAGGTAGCCATTCTGGGAACGAAGACAAGCTAGATTAGGAGTGGAACTTGTGCCTTAGTAGAGACCTACTTTTAATACTGTACTGTTTAATACACTTTTAATACTGTTCAGACAACCAAGGTCCGTTTCAGCTTTTGCCGATTCATCGGTCGCATTCCAGTGTATTTATGTACTTATTCTTTGGGAAACATACAACGATTCGTTAATTATTACAAATAGTCTTGGAACAATGTTTCACTGGCTGATTAACTGTTTCCTACAATAGTGTCTCACAGTAATTCAAATGAAACTACTATCGAACAACATTATATTTTAGTCGCAAATTCGATAATTGCAAGCAAGAATAATCGGGGATAGTGTACTACAGGAGAGGGATGGGATATAGAAAGGATATAGGTATTTATATTATAGTGTATTGTTTGTTTCATTTTCGGATGTTTCATAGTCGGTTTTTTGTTTCATTTTGGTCACTCTGAGGTACGGCCCGACCAGCGTCACCAAAACCCCGACTATGGGCTGTCCACAGGGGTCAGTGTTGGGTCCTAGCCTTTGGAACATTCTCTTTGATGATTTCCTCGGTCTACCTTACCCGGAGGGGTGCACCGTCAGCGCTTATGCAGACGACGCTCTCCTCCTGGTGGGCGGCAGGAGTCGCGCAGAGGTCGAAAGAAGGGTGGCTGACTCGCTGGACCTGATCCTCGGATGGGGTCAGCGAAACAGACTCACCTTCTCTCCGACGAAAACTCAGGCGCTTCTCCTGAAGGGACATCTTAAGCGGAACCCTGTTATCAGGATGAACGGTCGCCCGGTATCCTTCCCGGCCACCGTTCGATACCTGGGGGTGACGCTTACGGCTTCCCTTTCCTTTCTTTCGCACGCAAAGATTACAGCCGAAAAATCCCGGGATCTATTCTTTGCGCTCCGCGGAGTGAGTCGGGCCGACTGGGGAATTCGTTTCCTGGCGGTCATGACTATCTATAAGGGCGTCTTCGTCCCGCGTGCGACTTATGCCGCACGCGCTTGGACGGAGTCTGCTGTTCCTGAGGCGACGCGTGTCGCGCTGCTGCGCGGACAGCGCATCCCTCTGGTGGCCCTGACCGGGGCGTACAGAACGACGTCCACTCTTGCGTTACCCGTCATCGCTGGCGTTCTGCCGATTGACCTGGAGATTCTGGAGCGTGCAGCGTTGTCGCGGTACCGCCGGGGCGAGCCGGTAGTCCTTCATGGCCTATCGATCGACCCGGTGGCGCACCGAGCTGGGGAGTTTGCCCGCCTGATTCGGGTGGAGTCCTTGCGTGTCTGGCAGGCTAGATGGGACGCCGGGGGTACGGGCCGCCTCACCCATTGCTTTTTCCCGTCCGTTGCAGTGCGGATGGCAAATTCGTTTCTGCGGTTCGACCACCATACCACGCAGCTGGTTGGGGGCCACGGAGAGTTCAGAGCCAAACTATTTGACTTTGGACTTGCCGATGACCCCCGGTGCGTAAACCCGCCAGAAAGGCGGGTCTACTGTGATCGCGCTGCGATCGATCGTTTAGTATCCGCCCGCTCGCCGGCGCGTCGACGTGGAATCTGTGCCTGACGCTTCATCATGCTGGATTTTTATTGGTCAAACCCTACAAAAGTGACACCCCGCCTATTTCTTCGTAGGTCTGCCCATTTCAGATATTTTTCTCCGTTCATATGTCGCCTTAAGAATAATAGAGTTATCTTATAGAGATGATACCGCTCGACGTAGCGTTTGCAGTGTTGTATTATTGGTTGTATGGGATTTTATGGGAATATTTTTTCGTTGCGTAGACGCTTGTTTGATGCGAAGGGAGCGGGGGGGGGGGTGGCCCCCCTTGGAATATTCTGCATCCGAAATGAATCAGCATGTACGTATTTAAGAGATGCCTGCCGCTCTAGTTAAGTTTCCTCTCTGGCTGACCGACTAAAGGTGATTGATTGCTTCTTTAGGGTAACATGCCGGGCATTCCTATATTTTTCACGGACTAATGAGTAGAGAGCGAGAAAAAATTAGATATACCTATTTAATTTTTCAATAATGCTAAATAAGTGTAAAACTTTTTGACAACAATCTGCTGCACAATGCGATGAGGTGAGAATTATAAATAGGATAAAAACTAATTTACCCCGGGAAGTTTATATGGCCCGACGTTTCGGCGATGTTGCAACCGCTTTGGTCCAGGTTAGACTGTCTATGCTGGACAAAGGCGGTTGCAACATCACCTAAACATCGGGTGCTACAAATTTCACACAGTAAGTTCGTTTTTATCCTATTTATAATGTAAAACAGCCGCGATAGTCTCAGCTTTCTATGAGCTGAGAAGTTGCGCAACGATACATCGCCCCGATCACGCCCCCCCTCGATCGGTGATAGAAACTGCAGCAGGAACTACACTGAGAAAAATATTGGATTGATTCTTACATTCTGAAAATATATAGGTGTATATTACCTATACATGAAGAAATGACATACTTACTAGCAATGGAGCATTTTAGAAATTCAGAATTTAAAATACCAATACAGTACAATAGGAATGTTAGAGAAAAAGTCCGTAAAAGATTTGAAAAACCAAGAGCGAACAACTACTATGGTGAAAGGACGTTAAAGAACCTCATTCCAAGAATCTTTAATACTATTGTATCTGAGGAAGACTGTGTAAGCGTGAGCAAACAGATGTTTAAAAAGAGATTAAAAAGCTACCTGTTGGATGTTTATAGTGAAATTAGTGGTCATAAGTAAATTTGTTATACGTTTCTATAATTTAAGCTTGTAGTAATACTGGCCTAATTTAAGCCTGTAGTAAGACCAGTAGTAATACTGCTGTGCATTGTTTTTTTTTTAATTATTTATGTCTTTTTGTATCACAAAATTAGAAGTGTAAGACTATAAAAATAAGAGTTTGTCTCGCCAACAAACTGTATACCAGTTTGGCGAGATTTTAATAATAAAAAATAAAATAATTTAAAAAAAACTACCATTTTGTTATTACGGTTTTATGCAGAATAACGATGTTTCAATCGTAATTTTGTTGAATTACAAGATTTTTTGTTGAAACTCCATTACTCGATTATATGCATCAACATTTTCCTTACGGTTAATAGGAAATGACAGTATACTGTAGTTTCAACATGATTCGTGGGTCCGATTATAACCGTACGTATACTACTACTTGTTAGAAGCGAGATCTTAAGGTCGCGACAAAATGAAATTACATTGTTTTAACATTACGACACGGTACCTACCGTCATGCTAACAGGTGTCTATGTTAATTCATACGTATGGACCACAGTCCGAGTTATATACGTAATCCATGTTGTAACATGCGTATTTCCATGTATTACGTCGTTATACTTTTATCAATTTAGCTTCTGCTTAGGATAAAATGGAAACGTTATCTTAATAGCGATCACAATAGAGTTAGTCGACGTCAATATACTCATCAGATAATTTCTCATATAAAAGTAGTTTGTACTATTGGCTAGATGAGTATTATCATCGTCGCGTCGTACCCTGTCGGTCACTGTAATAACAACTCTGTATTTTATCCTAATGGCGCAATATTTAAATCAGAAATATTTTGATTTATGTGCATTTCCCATACATTGCTAACGTAGCACTCTCTCGCCGTCCCTACAAATATACTTACTGGCCCGCGCACGCGCCCTTTTTTGCGATTCCGCAAATCCGTCCCTGTTTGTCTTATAATAGTCAGCGACAAAAAAGTGCAAGAGTTTTGTAAAAACTTTCAGACCAGACAGTATATTGGCCATAGAATGCTGGGGTAGAGTCAGCAGGCCAGACTCCGGGGCACCTAGCGCTGGCGCGATGGCGTACTAGGAAACAAAGTGTTTTGGAAAAGCTGAAAATTCATCAGTAGACAGCGGATGCAATACAGAACTCGAAACAAGTGATCATACTGCTTAACAATACAATGCGTGGCGTCAGCATTACTCCACACATGTCAAAAAAATAAAGTTTAGCATATTGCTCGGCACCTTAGACCGATGCGTAGTAATTACCGATAAATACTTATCGGCGGACCTATTTGCAGGGACTTAATTTTTGTGACATGTATGGAGTAATGCTGACGCCACGCGTTCTATTGTTAAGCAGTCGGACCGTTTGTTTCGAGTTCTTTATTGCATCCACTAGTCTACTGATGAATTGTCAGCTTTTCCAAAACACTTCGGGGGTACTAATTAAAATCACACCTTTCCTAGTACGCCAGCGCCATGTGTCCCAGAATCTCGTCTACTGACTGTAACCCGGCATTCTATGGTCAAAATACTGCTTGATCTGAAAGTATCAGCTTTTACAAAACTCTTGCACTTTTTTGTCGCTGGCTCTCCAACTATAATAGCCGAACAAACTCGTATGTAAAACAAGCATACAAATCAAAATAAATAAAAAAAACAGGCAAAATCCCAGGGGTAACCCACATCGTTTTTTTGTTTTTTTCTCAGCATTTTCTTCAGACATTTATTTTATTAATATAGATAAAAATCCACAACGAAGGTTTACAATTCTGTATCAAAATAAATTGGTAGAACAAAAAGATATTTGAACATTGTTTGCAAATCACAGAAAGTATAGATTTGTTGAATTTTATCAACTCCACTAGACCACAGTCTGCTGTGGAGCTGATACCTGTACTAGAATTTATTACATAGTACACCAATTGTCGTCAAAATTAATATAATTTAGAAAATTTGAAGAAAAAGAGACATGATGTTAGTTGGTAAAATAGTGATACTAAAAGGATGAAACCTAACCTAAATAGGGATTATTTTAATATATTCTTATAATTTTATTATAAAGATAGGTATATGATTTTATTATATTTTAAAAGATATATTGTTTTATTACAAAAATAAATTTAATGATTATGTACCCAATTATGTTCAATATATTATACCTACATATATAGGTGCATATATAATATACAAAAATAAAGTAATGCAAAATATTTCCTTATATATTATACTAGCTGACCCGTGCCCACTTTGTTGGGCGGTAAAACTTTTTACTTGTGGTGAAATTATGAGTGTGGCTCGGTTAGTACTGAGTGCTATGATTTATTTCCTGACTGCCAAAAGAAGGGTTATATTTCTACTGCAATCTGACTATATTACCGTTATTTGTGAGTGTCTTCTTGTGAGTGTCTTATTTGTGAGTGTCTTATCTCTTTAACCATTTATGCAGTAAAAGGGACATCGTATGCAGTAAAATGCAAAAGTCTTTTGTTTTAAACACTTGAGATGATAAATTTACTTATTTTGATATGCATTCATAATTGTTGATAATATGACCAATAAACATGACCTAACGATTTAAATTATTTTTTTAATATAAAATACTACTTTTTATGACTTATATATAAAAGTTAGACATATGCTGTCGCTGACTTTTTTGTAGGCATTATCAAGCTCTACAACTTTTCTCTAGAACTTAATCATATATCTCTCATCGTTAAGGCAGCGTTAGTTAGAAACATCCGACTACTACGAAAAAGTCTTTTCATTTTTCGGATTAATATATAGCCTATGACACTTACAAAAAACGTGGCTTTCTATTGGTAAAAGAATTTATCAAAATCGGTTCAGTAGATGCAGAGATTACTTCCTACAACCTCTAAAACTTTACCTCTTTCTAATATTAGTATAGATTAGATTAGATAGATAGATATAGATATTTCTAAGATTAGGACACAATTTCCATTCCATTCTATTATATTTATAGTTATTCATTCTCAGCCTGCTGAATCAATTAAGGGGCCAGAAGCGCCTGGTTTAGAAGGCCAAAAAAACATGTTTTTCATGATTATTTTTTTATTTATTTTATTTATTTATTTATTTATTTTATTTTCGGGAAACATACAGCGCTTCATTAATTATTATTAATTATTCTAATACAGTGTTTCGCTGGCCGATTAATTGTTTCCTACATTATTTTCTTATATGGTAAATCAAAAGTTGCATTGCACTAAATTAAATTAAATTAAATTACAATCGAACTATTGCAAGGAAAGGAAAGGAGAGGGATGGGATATATGTAGGATTGGATATAAGTATTCAAATTATACTCTTTGCTATTCTTATTTTCGCTCTGAGTGTTTTGAAACAATTTGTATGTGTATATTATATACTCACTTCCTAGACGCCTAGTGAGCTAAGGACAGCCTCGCTGAATTTAGGTTGGTTCAAGTAAAAAATGTCGATATCTTCGAATCGACTGTTATATGTGGTCATCAAGCGGTGCATAACAGAGTTTTGGGCGTAACTAGTGCTCACACGAGGGATTTCGAACGTACGAGGAGAGCGAACCATTCGTGGCGGAACCAACAATGACAGTTTCTTTACCAAATGAGGGCTATCAATTTTGTTATCTATTATTTTATGCAATAATGTCATATCAGCCGCTGTGCGGCGGTCTTCCAGTGAACACATACAGAAATAGTTCAGCCTGCTCTCGTAAGTTCCAAGTCCCAAGTGTTCACGATAGTCTAGGTATCTAATAAAACGTCTTTGGATGCCCTCCACCCTATTTTTAATACGCTTTTATTAGGTCGACCTGTATGTAACTAGGTAATGGAATCTAAGGTAACTAATTTAACCATCTTCCAAGGATCGTCATGAAAATTGGCACCTGTATGTAGTTCTGATGACAATACAATAATATGGTACTGTCGAACTGATCTGATGATGGAGTCGGAAGATATGAACTGGAACTTCATGATGGAACATCGTATCATAGCTGTGATTGTTAGAAAAGTCTTGCAATGAACTTTGACCACGATTAGGTTTCTAGGTCTGATGCTGTAGTTTGACGTGCATTTATTAAAGCGTGTTTTTAGTGTTTGTTTTAAAACTAATAATTTATTATACACGCCATATTGCGGATTCCAAATCTGAGATTCGAACTCTAAGGTGCTACGAACATAGGAAAAGTAAAGCGTTTTATACTTAAATTTGAAATCTAGTCATGAATCTTCTACATCTGGTATAGCTTATAGTCTCAGATTGCTGTAAGTGCAATACACTTACTTGTTTTCTTTTTAAAAAAATTAAAAGCGTTTTTCTCGAAACAATATTTTCAACTTTTGCGCCGGTGGTAAAAAAAACTACTTGACATATTGCTCGACACATTACACCTTTTCGTTTTTTTTTAGTACATCTACAAAATACAAGACGTAAAATTTAACATCTCTTGTTTTTTTTTGTTTCTGTGAGATATCGTCTGAAACAAAAAAATATCTCAAAAATAGTTATTTTTACTATTAAAAAATATATATTTATCTTCCAAATGTTAATCAAACTGATATAAAAGCTTCATAGCTAGATATAAACTTTAAACCAGGCTCCCCCCTTAATTTCTGATAGGTGAGTTTCTCATTTATACTGGTTAAACGTCTTAAATTATAACTTAATATACAAATTATGCCACTTTCTACCGGATTTTTAAAGACTACCAGGAAAGACGTATAATGTATTGATTAGACGTATATTAAATTTCATCAGACGTATAATTTATTGGACACTGACTGCTGGGATGATCCACAAGCTTAAGGTGGTGCAGCGTAACATGGAGCGAGTCATGCTCGGCATATTGTTGCGCGATTGAGTCCGAAACGAGCTCATCAGACAGCGCACGAAGGTGGTCGACGTGGGTCAAAGAGTGGCCAAGCTGAAGTGGGCTTGGGCCAGCCACGTGGCCCGACGACACGACGAACGGTGGAGCAAGCGCGTTTTGGAGTGGAGACCCCGGCTATGCAGAAGAAGTGTGGGCAGACCACCGGCCCGATGGTCCGATGACATCAAGGAGACAACTTGCGGTGTCAACTACAACGGGCGAGCCCGTCACCACAGGACGTTTTAACGATTTTCTCGTTCTATCGCCCTGCAGTGAACGTAGAAGACTTTGGACAGAACAATCCAACGTCCAGCTACGTCACAACCCGCAAGAAGCCAACGCCTTTACCGCGAGATAGCCAGTAATGTTACCTGGCGGGCCGACCCTCGCGCCCTTGCTTCCAATTGTGACCAGATTTCTCCGGTCTCTCGATTGGTTCCGAGTTCGAGGTCGCTTGCGCGGTCCTCTCCCTTACGAAGCGGTGAAACGGTGTGCGCCGAATCTATCGCGGACCAAGGCGTCCTTTGCCCGACTCTGAACCGGGATCGGATGGCCAATGGTCATTTCAAGAGCAGTCGCCGTAAGGTAGGCAACCACCCCCGCTCTATAGGAAACAATACAGTTCCCAGACTCCCCCGACTGTTAGTCGGAGAGCACAGTCGATTGGCTTGCGCCGCTCGGTGCGCAGACCGTCCAGGAGCGCCAGAGGTTTGATTCCCAGGGGAGACTGGTTGACCCAGTGTCCTACCCAGGTTCGCACCCATGCGTGGAGGCCATCGGATGGGTGTTGACCCGTGAGTGTGACCGACCCTGAACACATGGGTCATCGTGGCCACCTCATCATGGGCCCATTAGCTCCCAAGGAGACAGCTGGACCTGTCTGGATGAGAGAAACGGACAACCGATCCGGATGGAGAATGATTGGAAAGGCGTATGCCTAACGGTGGGCGAATGCGCGCTGATGATAAAGAAGAAGAAGATAATTTATTGGTTGCACCATTTAGTCACGAAAACAAAGCCATTTTTACAAAAAGCTTTGCTTGAAATGGGTACGCACGATTGTCTAAAATGCAGATAAACCGGCATTTAAATAAAAAACATCTGGCTTTTATGACGTAACGTTGAATTATTTAGACACAATATGGCAAAATAATTTCGAAGAAGTGTCTCAATTTCGATAGCTAACGATTGCAAATGAAATGAAATGAAAAAAAACGGAAAACAGCGTTTTTTTGCAAAAAAAAACGTTTTTAAACATTTTTTTGCCTCGGTAAGCAAATAAATGTTTAAAAATCTACAGAAAAATGCAAAATTTGTGTTTGAAAAAAATAAAGAAAATAATATAAAATAATAGAATAACTTTATTGTGTCAAAAAATACAACATTAAATAGTGAACATTACACTGGTTTAAAAAGTTATTTATGCACAAGTGGCGGACTTATCACTATATCACTATTCACTATATCACTATATCACTATGTCACTTATCACTATAGCGATATCTTACAGTCAACCATTGGATCAGTCAATCAACCATAATAATATTTATTTCGTGTATCCCGGAAAGATAAAACCTTTTCGTAAAAGAATAATCGATGGTCAAAGGAGCGCGGTCTAGTGCTTGTTTCGGCAGTGCTTTTACAGAAAATAAAATATGCAAATTTATTGAATAAATCATTGCATCAGATAAATCTGAGAGGTTCGAAAGGAATTAGAAGAACTATAGAAGGTGCGTATTTAATTTGGTTTTGATATATTTATTTTTTGAATGGATTTTAAAGCTATTCTTTTTTATATAAAAAAAATGTTTTTCAGTTTCGACAACATAAAGACATGTACGGCTAAAAAAACGCGGCGCTGCCGCGTTGACACTGTCAGATTACACTCGGACCGAATACTCTCGTACGAGTCAGCTTCATACAATACGTGTATACGGATAGTGGTTTACACATAATATCCTAGCTTACTCGTTTTAAGGATCACAACTGAATATGTCACAGACGAATCTGTTGTTGCAATATGTCGAAGTTGTTGCAGACTTAGTAATAAAAGTTACAAAACCTCCACAATTAAAAATAAATGGTTGCGTCTACCTAAGACTTTCCCGGCAAGCAGACAATCCCCCCCCACGCCTACGCCCGCCCCCCCGTAAAAAACCCATCCACCCTGTTTCCCGCACCTGGCCTGAGACGCGAGAGTCCTTCTCGGGGTAGTCATCCACACGAGGAGGCCACTGAATAGGAGCTGAATCGTGAGTTGGACCGCCTCGGAAACACAGTAGATCTTATGGTCGAAGCTGCACGAAACCGTTCACTATCAACCGGTTACCACTATACGAGTAGGTTCCGAGTGCGTTCGGTCCGAGTGTACTCTGACCGTGTCAACGCGGCTTTAGGGGGCTCTTACCGCCACCCCCCCCCCCCTTCCTAGCCCTCTTTCACAGCTCGTTGCGTCACTATCCGCCCACCACTAACCAAGTACAGCCGCAATTCGAGAGCAATGACGAGACAAGAAATATAAAAGCAAGAGACCAAAGCACGAAATTACATCCCATTGTTGCTAAACCAAGGCTATTTATTGCAAAAACCCTTAACTACTTTCGGATGTCCACAAAATGCTTTCACCTGACAAAGATCGGAGACATTCTGACAAAGATCGAGATAACATTAATTATCTATTGAATGTAAGAGTCCCTTTTGCTTGAACTATGCTCCTAAGATTCTATTTTGCATACTCTCTTGCATACTCTCTATCTTGCTTGAAAAGTAGCGCGCGACCGGTCCGAATTTCGAAAGCCCATTTTCATTGTAAATATGAGAACACAGCTTTAAAAATGTAGTCACACACAAAAATCACAATATTATACACAATCTTATACAAGCCATAAACATTATATATTCAGTATATTTTGACATGTACATATAGACACGGCCGTACATATAGGCAGTATGTTTAGACACGTACATATAGACAGTATATATAGACACGGCCCGGTTGCATAGTGGTTAGGTTAGGTTCGAAGCCGAGAATCGAACCCGGGTGGTCCCGGGTTCGATTCCCGGCTGGGTCACCATTTTCCGTTGGGATCAAATTAACGGAATTGCATATTCAATTCTGTCGATCGATACACTTACAGACATGTTACACGCACACATACATATAACACGTCATAGTAGGGTTGGTTGTAAGAGATTGTCATATGACAATAAACCTGCCCATTGTGACATTTTCACAATAAAGAGTATAAACATAAACAAACAAACAAACATATTTAGGAAACAAATGTAACGAAACGCTTCTCCCTAGACACATAAATTTAGAAAATGAGAATATGAAAGGAGGAAAGTTTTAAACTATATTGCAAATTTACATGAAATATGTTATATGTAAGTGAGAGGGTGATATAGTCGTACAGCGGCTTATTAAAGACAGATCTATTTTGATAGAACAATATGTATGAGAATTGAAACGCATTTCTAACATGGTACTTTAAAGGCAATCCACCTGAAGGGTATATCCTCAATAAATTAACGCACATGATCCTAAAAATCGACTTTCAGTTTCGGATCACCAGGTTCAACATGACACGAGGGATCCTAATTAACCATTTTCAAAAACTAGCCAAAATCTGAACACTGAAATTATGTGAACCTGAAAAATACAGAATAACTTCGTTACTGCTAAATTATCATATTGGATTCTGAAGTGATATACTCTATCTACTACTGAAAATCACCATGTATTTCATTATTTAATTTTATTGTTAATTCTTCTGTGAGTTTGCCATTCGTCAATATCATCATTATAACTATATTTAATTTAAATTCTAGGCTTTACGTCAAAGCAGGATTCATGTAGTCATAGATTTACAAGTACATTTGCAAATAATTTGTAAAATATCCTAATAATAAGGCAAAATAGCATTCACTATAATTATGATAACCAATTTCTTCATGCACTAGTATTAAAATACAATAGGATCTGATAAAAACACAATATATCATTATTATTGGACAAATCCATGTCCGATCTAAACTTTCTATTAATCTTAAAGTCATGCCATATTTTATTAAGCGCTTTGTCTGAAATCGGACGGTTTTAGGTCAATTTTTATCTTGCTATAATAGCAAGTTTTGTCTATACAATTGGAAAACCCGTTTTTATGAGATGCTCACGCCAAAACCATCCCTAACCCTCATCCCTAACTTCATTTCTCGATTTATACGCGCTGCGCATGTGTTACTTTGCATACGTTCATCCACTGCTAACGTACGGCGCGGAGCTATGGGCCGATAGGCAGAGAGCTTCGTTATGCAGAAGCGTTCAGATCTGCACAATAGCGCGTGTGGCGCTTGATACGCCAGCTAGGCCTCTGTTTAGAGATCTCTGCATCATGACGCTGCCGTACATTTATATAATGGAAACAGCGCTGTTCGTTCGCAGAAATCTTGCCGATTTTGAAGTGAATGGTGTGCATCACCACTATCCAACAAGATCCCGTAGCATGCTACGTTCGGTAAGTCATGCATTATCCAAGTCGGAGAGGCTAGCCTATATCGCCAGCCCAGCGGTTTACAACAAACTCAGCGAGCACATTAGGCAGGCGCAATCTCTTGACGTGTTTAAGAGACGCCTTAAGAGGTACCTCACAGATAAGGCGTTTTACTCACACGAGGAATATTACTCGAGTGAAGTCTAAAATGCTTTGGTGGCTAAAGTGTTTAATAATCTCTTTGCATTTTGTCTTGTATTTCCTCTTTTTGTCTTCCAATTGCAAACGAAAATCTAATTAAAATATGTGAGAACGTTCTTGAATTGTATATAATATAATACAAAATTAATATCGTATTAGAGATTTTTTCGCTGGATTAGCTTTCAATTCTATGATAAAACGAAGAAGACATTAGGAAATTCCAACTACCAACATTTCCAAATTTAAAAAAAATATTTAATTATATTAATTAAAAATAAAGAAATTAGTCGGTAGTTTCTAATTTTAAAGTTATTATTTCTTATTTCAATAAATTTTAAATCATTAGGTTGTTCATTTTGTAATAAAATAAATTATTTCGTTTTATAATAATTTTTAAATCATTGTTTGTTTGTTTTTTTAATAGAAGTTATTATAAATTTTAAAATAATTTTTCCGGACTTTTCCGAATATCTCGATTCTTCTAGCGTATTGATCCTCTGGCGTCGCCGCGCATCCCAATAGCTACTCTCTCCTCTCGCTGTATCTCCACCCTTAACACATCGTAAATAACACTCATTTTGAAATTAGGATTCCGTATTGCTAGAGTTCCGTACTTATTGGTTTCAGCGTTTCTTTGTAAAACACATTTACGCATTTCCAAATCCTTTCTTAATCCGCGTATTCATAGCCTCACTGAAAAGCTTCAGTTTTCCTCTCTCCTTTCAGCGTTGCCTTCTTTAGACGACGAGTCCGCTCAAAGTCTTACTGAAAATTTCCACCCTTATTCTCCCCTAGGCCAGCCACCCTTATCAAGAAAACACCTACCATCCCTTCCAATATTTTCTATTTAATGAAAAGACACATAAATCACAGTACAGCCAGCTTTGCACCTTTCCCGTGAAAGCATCAGTTACGTTTTACCGCTCGCTGTTGAGGAAAAAACGACCATGAGCTAAACCAACGTGCTAAGTATTTTAGAATGAATCTTATTTTAGTTATAATCTATATTTAAGCAGCTTCGTAGACCTTTCAAAGTACAATATTTACCTATTGATGTAAAAAGCAGTGTATAAAAGTAATATATAAACGTATACTTTACTAATTACCTGATCCAAATACGGTTGTAAAAAAACTCAAACTAACCGATACTAGTAGCCAACTTATTTAATTAAAAATTTAATTTACAAAAAGTTACAAAAAGTGAACTGCTGTAATTATAAATATTCTTTACGGGTTTTTAATGATATATTAGTGGTTTATTTATTTATCCATATCGATGCATATATATATATATATATATATATATATATATATATATATATATATATATATATATATATATATATATATATATATATATATATATATATATATATATATATATATATATATATATATATATATATATATATATATATATATATATATATATATATATATATATATATATATATATATATATATATATATATATATATATATATATATATATATATATATATATATATATATATATATATATATATATATATATATATATATATATATATATATATATATATATATATATATATATATATATATATATATATATATATATATATATATATATATATATATATATTTTTATTTAATTGTAAGGTTAGTGAAGGTTGTACCTTTGCCGGACGTTTCGGAGCCCGTGGCTCCTTCTTCAGCGGCAAGAAGAATACTGCAGTGGAAGCTGTCACCTGCAACTACCCGCATTCCTCTGTGGTGCTGGGAGAGGGGTGTAATGGGCGGGAAAATGCATTTTTAAATAAAATATTGGATTTAGAATTACAATTAAAATACAAATTACAATTAAATAAAAATGTTTTAAAAGTTTTCATTTAAAAATAAAATACTAAATCATCGGATTAAAATAACTAACAACTACCTTCTCCTTTTCGTCGGCTTAAATCAAACCGGGCGCGATCAATTAAAAGTGATTATCACGATAAATTGTGAGTGAGTGAATAATCAAAAAAAGTGCAAGTGAATCCGCATCTTAATGACCCCCGGCTGCCGACAACCAGAGCACCATGGTATCACAGTAAGTGGTGTCCTGTCTTCTCCTTCTTTTTACCCTCTATTTTCCTGTCCCTTTCCCTTTGTAACTCTAAATTCATACACACAAATAAATAACACTTTAAATTCTCTCACATCACATCACATCACCATACACATTAAATTCCCAGCAGTGATCGTCACTTTATAGGCCGATTACTCACACGCAAACACACAACGTACCTCTATATTTATCAAAGTATCTATTGCCATAACAGTTATCGAAAGGCACTCTTTTGTCTATTTTATATTTTATTATTTTATATTATTCTTTTCTAATGGATTTTCAAACCATTACTCGCCTGAGACACTTGAGAAACAGCACCGAGAAAATAGCGCAATTCATGAGCCATAGTGAATTTTTAACCAACTGCTTAAGAGCTGGAATGCCTCCGAACGGATTGGTCACTCGTATTCCCTTAACTGCGATGCCACCTTCGATTCATGGTCCATTCCACGTACTTCAATTCAAACACGCAATTGAAACTACTCAATTACTATTGGAACAATATCGTGGACTAGTGGATCAACACCGTAAACTCTGCGTGACATTCATTAATGAATTAACCCTCACCCCTACGGAGCCCATTATAGCAAATATAAAATTAATCGTATCTAGGGCGGTTAATAAATTAAATATTATGCGTCTCAGACACTCGAAAAAATTTCTAGTTTTAACCCAATCGTACCGAGACGTCGACACAGAATCCCTTAATATATTAAGGCCCATTGTGGATTCGGCCATAAACTCCATCCCCCTGTACCAAGTTAATCCAATAGCCCCATCTCCTGCTATTTCTATTGCCTGCAGATGGCAACCCTCTTCATCCTCTAGCCCCACAGACAATCCGAGCAACCCTGTTGATGAAAGGATGTCAGTTGTCAATCTGTCATCCAAAGATTTATCAGATGACGAAAAATCTGTGCTATCCAAGGGTCTGTCATTTTGCCCCACCCCCAAAATAAACCACTTTCAATTTGCGGCTGATATGATGGACTTTTGTCGGAATCTCAGGTGGAAGGCGTTTTGGCAAACACATACTCAAGGTCAGATAGAGCCTCTGCATCCCGCATTAACCAAATTCCGAGAGCCGTCGAACCGTGAACCACCTTCCCTACCGTTAAATCACCCAGTAGAAGTGTTTATTAATACCTTTCTCACTAAAGCGTTAGATCCGGCTTTCCTCAAATCGCTGAATCCCCCATCTAATCTCCCGTACAGGGAAAGAGTAGCCCTCGGATCGCTCCGTCGCAATAAGGACATCATTATACTTCCGGCCGATAAGGGTTCCTCCATAGTAGTCCAAAATAGAAGTGACTACATAGCCGAAGGGTTGCGACAACTCAATAACCCAGAATGCTACACAAAGTTGCCAAACGACCCCAACGCAGAATATTTACGTGAGATAAAGTTGTTAATCTCCACCAACGGCCCCGCAGAAAATTTAAATAGCAAAGAGATGGAGCTACTAACCCCCAATAATTACAGGACACCAACCCTCTACTTACTGCCCAAAATCCACAAAGAAGGCAACCCGGGCAGACCAATTGTGTCATCTTTTAATTCGCCTACTGAACGCATTTCAGCCTTTCTTGACTCGTTTTTGCAACCATTTGTATCAGAGCTCCCTTCGCATGTTCGTGACACATATCATTTCCTTGATATTATCAAAGACATCGACTTGCAATCTCAGCCTAACATACTACTGGCTACTATAGATGTTGTCTCGCTCTACACAAATATACCTCATTCGGAAGGGCTTAGCAGTATTAAACATTTTCTAAATTTACGTGAAACACCCCACTCGCCGTCCACTAACTTCCTAACGAAGTTGACGGAGTTAATCTTAATGCGTAATGCATTTGAGTTCGATACGGAAATCTTTTTGCAGGTAAAAGGCGATAGCAATGGGATCAAAAATGGCGCCGTCGTATGCAAACTTGTTCATGGGTCGCCTCGAACAAGCCTTTTTAAACACGCAGAACCATCAACCCCTCATTTGGTTGCGTTTCATCGACGATATATTTGTCATTTGGACCCACGGCCAAGAGACACTGGTATCTTTTCTAGAAGATTTAAACAATTTCTCCACTATGGAATTTACCTTTAAATTTTCTAGCGAAAGAGTCACATTTCTAGATGTGGATCTAGTTCTTGTCGATGGTACTCTAAAAACCTCGGTCCACATAAAGCCGACCAACCACCAACTCTATCTACACTACAATAGTTGCCATCCTCCACATACTAAGCGCTCCATACCGCACTCTCTTTCAATTCGGGGTCATCGCATATGCAACAATAATTTTAGCCTCAGCACATACCTTGATTCTCTCAATTCGGCTCTCAAAAGAAGAGATTATCCTGATGTTTTGCTTGCTAATCAAATTATTCCCGCGCATAGGCGTTTCCACTTGAAATCCAACAACACCTTGCCGAAAAAAGAAATGGTAAACTTGTGTACCACCTACTTTCCCGGAGTTGAAAAGTTAAGGCCAATTTTGAAGGACTTGTTTCCGATCCTTTCATCGAGCCCGTTGACGAAAAGTCTCTTTTCCGGCCCTCCCTCAGTGTCATATCGTCGACCACCTAACCTACGCAACATTTTGTCTAAGACAGGGACTCCATCTCCCGTGACGCAATCATCGCTACCACCAGGATCATTTCCCTGCAATCGCAGTCGCTGCAAAACATGCCCGATCCACCTCCAGGCAGAAGAGTTCACGAGCCCCAATACCTCCGAAAATTATTCGATCCAATCGGACGCAGATTGCAATTCGCAAAATTGCATTTACTATCTTCAATGTAAGTTTTGTGAGGCGTTTTACGTTGGGGAAACCACCAACGCTCTCAGATTGAGGATGAATAATCACAGATCCTCAGTGAGAAACGATCTGTCTAATCTTCCGATTCCACTCCACGCTCGGTCGCATGGAAAACCCTTTAACGATTGTTTTACAGTTAAGGTGGTAAAGGCGTTCCCAGAGAACACGCCTGAAATTAAGCTCAAAACATGGGAACTGGGACATATTTGGGTACTTGGAGCTTGTCATGGCAAAGGCCTGAATATTCAACATTAATGATACAGACACATTCCACCCTTAGTATACACCCTTTTAATATATACATATATATCTATCTGTTTTTATACTCTCACAAACACACCCTCACAAACATACACACTCACACAAATAAACACACCCTCACTCACCCTCACACACACACACACACACACACACACACACACACACACAGTGTAGATACAAATTACACTATATATTAATTCTTCCACCTATATATTCTCATACACTCTACATATTCTCATACACTCTACATATCATTATTTATTTCCACATTACCAAATTCTAAATCCAATATTTTATTTAAAAATGCATTTTCCCGCCCATTACACCCCTCTCCCAGCACCACAGAGGAATGCGGGTAGTTGCAGGTGACAGCTTCCACTGCAGTATTCTTCTTGCCGCTGAAGAAGGAGCCACGGGCTCCGAAACGTCCGGCAAAGGTACAACCTTCACTAACCTTACAATTAAATAAAAATGTTTTAAAAGTTTTCATTTAAAAATTATATATATATATATATATATATATATATATATATATATATATATATATATATATATATATATATATATATATATATATATATATATATATATATATATATATATATATATATATATATATATATATATATATATATATATATATATATATATATATATATATATATATATATATATATATATATTTATATATGCTTCTCAAACTTTTCTTCAATAGATACGATTTACAAAATTTCCCAAAAGTTTTGTTTTTTCATTTTTTTTTCCCATTTAAAAAAAATAAAAGCTGCTTGTTACGTCGTACTGATTAGTGATCTCTTTATAGTGGATAAAGAGATCACTAATTAAAAACTCACTCTGTATAACTTGAAACCTTTCGAAGTGTACTAATTTTAAAATAAAATTCTCCAAATCACTCGATTCATTTTTTGCGGAGTTATTATTATTTGTTGATTTGACTGAAAAGCTAATGAATTTTGAAAGATTTCCAATCTTTTTAGAGGACCCATCAACTTATTGACTTATATCATACATTGACACTGGGATATGTCAGTTATTTTAAAAATCGGGGACTGAAAATCAATTCAGGTATTTTCGCTTGTTTTTATATTATATAAGTAAGTTATAGTATATTTTTTGTCACATGAAACTATTAGTTTAACAATTTTAGTTACACCAAGGGGCTTTTTTTTGATTTTACGTTTTATCTTTACGAAGAAACATTCAGGATGCAATGAATAGTAGCGATAAAATTATCAATTGATTTCTTTTCCTGTCACGTCTGCATAATGATATTGCGCTATTTTTACATAGACTAATTACATATAATTAGTTTTAATAGATGCAAAAAAAGTGAACAGATAACAATGGTGCAATTTCGAACTAAGGAGTGTTTATGCTAGAGTAATCTTCGCAATAGATCTTGTAATGGGTTTCATAACTAATTAATATTTTTCTTCTTTTCCGGGTTTTGAAGATCTTTAAGACAACCGTATGTAGGTAAGCAAATTTGATTAAAACAATTCAATTAGATTTGATTCAACTTGAACCTTATTTTAGTTTCAAAACTATAAAAACATTTTCATTTTGTTATTTCCCTAAGATTTACGCAAACAGCGCAAAAAATCTCTTGTGTCATCACAAAACTTTTCCGGCAGGTAGCCAAGGACTTATTGAAGGATTTTGAGCGTGGTACCGATATCCCTTCGGAAGGAGGTTGACCTGATTGCCAGGGATAGTCGGCGATTAGCGTGCATAGTAGGGGAGGGTGGGGCAAGACGGGCTACTTAAGGTTGGGTAATGAGTAAAACGCAGGTTTTTATTATTACCAATTCAAAAACTTTAATTTAACATCCTTTGGTAATCAAACTACAAATTTACATTTAACAGGAATAATTACGTCTCACAAAAAATATTAAAATAATAAAAATACAAAAAATGTCAAAATGGCCGTCTTGCCCCATAGGTGGGGCAAGAAGGGCTAGTCCCATGGGGTAAGATGGGCTATATATTTTGACTGCAGCTTATATTTTCTATTCGTCTGGTGCGCATAATCTGCAGACATGAGTCACTTCAGCGTCATCATCGTCAACACCCGCGCAACTACAATGTGCCCATTTTTGACAAACCAAACAAATTATCCATCCCTCCTCTGAATCGAGGTAACGACCGTTGCAATATAAGCATGGAGTGTTTGCAATTTCATCTTCACTGTCTGAAGATGTAAAACTATCCGGCCTAGTGCGTATCTTCCTTTTAATTTTGCGTTTTTTTGCCAATTGATTTTGGTCTTTTTCTTTGCACTTTTTAACTTTTTCTTTTTCATCTTTTTTCCTTTGTCTTTCAATTCTCCTATTTTCTTTGTCTTGTTCAGTTTCCTTTTTCTTTCTAATAGCTTCTTCAAGTTGTACCTTGTACGGCGACGAAGTAATGATCGTTGTTTTTCCACGTGTTCTCGATACTCGTTTCTGCTGTTGAGTCGCAGGCACTGGAAGTATTTGCTTTGGGCTAATTAATGCAAATACTGACTGAACTGAATGAGACGGCTTCACTTTTTGCGATTGTTCAATCCACGAGGAACAGCCAGGTTGAGGATTTATTATAGAATTAAGGTCATTTGTCTTCTCTCTTTGAACTTCGTTTGTATCTTTGTTGTTTCCTTGAACATTTAGGCTAAGAGTCTCATTTCCTTCACTTTGAGTTGTGGTTTCATTTCCTTCATTTTGATTTATAGTAGATGATGTAACTTGTATGTCGGTTGTCATAGAAGCTATGAAATCGACGTCGGTGAATACGTTGGAGTCGTACGGCCAGATTCCACATTTTTTAAAACCGTTCACGGCTGTCGACATTGTAGCTGCTGCTATGAATGCTTTACCGAACAATTCTGCCACCTGCCGAGTACTCACTACAAGACCAGGGTTACTACGAAGCCATGAAGTTACTGCTTGATCGTAATATGTACTACGAGGCTTCATGAAAGCAACGTCAAGTGCCTGAAGACGATGAGTTGTATGTGGCGGAAATGATAAAATCTCAACGCCATTCGCTCTGGCTTCGTCAATAATATCAACGCTTTTCGTATGTGTGCTGTGACCATCGACTAATAATTCTTTCGTCTAATAAACAGTCGAAAACGACACACGGTTTTCTTTTGTGGCCCCAGTGTACGAGATAAACTTTTTAAACCACGCTAGGAATAGTTCTGTTGTTATCCACCCCGAGTCACTGCATACACCCCAAGCTCCTTTCGGTGCATTTACCATCAACTCTGGCTTCATGCGCTTTCTGGGGAAGATCATCATAGGAGGTATATAATGGCCAGTAGCACTGAAGCATATCTCTACTGTTATAGTTGCTCCTCTTTCAGCGGACGTCAGTGCACCAACTTGTTTGCGGCCCTTCAAAGCTAATATCTTGCACCTGCTTTTTGGTACAACTGAAACACCAGTTTCATCACAGTTATAAATACGGTTGCCAGTGAATTTATGGTTATCATAGAGTTTTCCCAACAGTTTATAAAAATCTGACACTACGACTTTATTGAGACCTGCTGCTCTAGCAGCGGATGTACTTTCGGGTTTCCTGATTGCTATTTTTGGATGACGTCGTAAAAATCCAGACAGCCAGTCTCTCCCTGCCATACTCACGTATTCTTTAAATGGATGTAACTTATTATTTCGTACCACGAGTTGGTACGCCAAAACTTTTACGTCTCTAGTTGTAAGACCGAAAAGCCTACTTTCCATATCTATAATATAGCTCGCCAGTTCGTTTTCTTCTTCAGTTGAAAATACTGTGGTCTTTGGGCCCAATGGAACTTTAATATTCATTGGTATGTTCGGAGATTTTCGGGCAAGATTAACTTTTCCTTGCAATGTTGTTCGTGGAACCCCAAAAGTTTTTGAAGCCAACAAAGCACCCATTCTACCTTCTAGGATTGCTTTGATTGCATTTCTCATGCTTTCTTCTGTCCATTGCGCCCTATCAGTTGTTCGTTTATAAGTCCTCACCATCCTAAAAAGAAAACAAGGAAAAAATCACACACGGAAAAGACGGGGGCAAGACGGGCTACCCTATAGCCTATTTTGCCCCCTTGGTTCACTTTAGTCATAAACGAGATTTGTCCTAAAAGTAATTAAAGTAATGTTTAAAATGCCCTATTAGATTAAAACTGTATTAAAATGTGCTCCTTATAATACACACCACTTACTCCGAGCATAATATTTTTACCATCAAGTCACTTGTGAGAAACGAAGTAAATATAATAACAAACTTACATAAATCTAGTTTTTTCACTGCAGCTCGGCGACGCGCCCTTCTCCTGTGGCTGTTTTCGGGCAACTGAGGCGCGGGGCAAAGATGCGTCAAATGCAAGTTATTTCCTGTTGCTAACGTATTTGGTTAGGTAGAAAACACGGGTGCCCGTCTTGCCTCCCTAGCCCGTCTTGCCCCACCCTCCCCTATGCAACGCATTAAACACGTTCGATTCAATCGGTTACGCAAATATACCGACCGGCGAATTCAATGTGATTTCGGCCCAACGAGGCATCTGTGTACCAAATTTCATGTCTTATAAGTCCAATATTTCGAGATTGAAATATGACTAGTGCTTCCCCTGGTTGACTGATTTCAACCAAAACCTTTTCAACTCTTTCCATGACCAAATGATGCCAGCATCGTGGAAGAATACACACAGACACAAACAGAGACTTCGATCTGGAAATAAAAACTCAAAAAGCGGTAGTGAGAGTTATAAACAGAAAACCGTATCGCTACCCATACGATTTACTCTTCAATGATTTCCAAATACTTGATATCAGACAGCTTTGTATAAAATCGATTGTCACTTATTTTCACCACGATACAGATCGTCATTCAAGCCGAGACCACAAACACGACACAAGAAATAAGCAAACCCAGAAGCAAATTCGGACGAACACAAGGTTTGCCCAGAGACATTATTTGTCTCTGGCCCCTTCGGATGTATGATGAATTTCTTGCGACACTCACCGACGGGCAGAAGCTGAGAACCAGTACCGCTTTCAAAGCTGAGGTCACAAAATGGTTACGTGCAAAAAGTAGAGGCGAATGCGAAAGGCAGCTCATGGAAATTGTGTCTTAAAATAATAAATTAAGAAAAGTTTTGCAATTATTCTTTTTTGTTTATTTATGTATTATTACATAAGTATATATAAAGTATATATTCGAGCGAGCTCACCATACTTCCCTCCTTGTTGGTTGATTGGCTGAGAAAGTAAAAGACATATTTTGTTTAAAAAAATATACTTGCGAAGTCGAATCCGTGACCAGACTAGAGGACAGAGAAATTCGTACAAATCTGGCAGTAAGGGCGCGAGGTTGGTCCCGCTGGTTGCACTTTCAGTGTCTATCAGTAAGGCGTTGGACTCTTACGGGCTACTCGCGTAGCTTGACTGTGTATTGTGTCATTACATTCACTTCATAGGAGGCAGAATGGCATAATGTCGTTATAAGTCCCTGGAGAGGCGGGTTGGCCTGTTGTAATCGACACCCCCCAATGTCCCTCCTCTTCCCGCAAGATCGACAAGTTTCCTCATCCACAAAGGCCCAGAGTGTGTAGGTATCTGTTAAACATTGCCCAGTGAGCATACCCACTATATTCCGTAGGTTGGATCCGATACCTTGTCAGTCGGAGGATGGATCTTACAATAGTTCTCTAAATTTCCTTTTTTGCATGGATCCTCCTGTCCTTAAACGCAGAGCCGTTCTAGCGTACCAGACTAATTCTTAGTACGTGTAATAATTCTCTCGTGTAATAATTCTTAGTACGCAATGGCCAAACGCGTGGTATTTTCCTTATTTCTAGAAAAAATCCTTATTTCTAGGTACGATCGACAACTTGTAAAAAAACTCAGCGGCAACCCCAGAACGAATTGCGACTTGAAGCTACTTCATGAAAAGGTAGTGTGTTTTTTTCAGAACAGGTTGAGAGCCAATTAATTCGAATGAGTGTCTGGTGTCATTTTCGAATAAAACTATAGTAAATTTTAGTAAAAAAATAATGGTAAGCAAAATTATTTTTTTGGCGCTTAAGTAACTTTACTGGATATTTTTTAAAAATACACAAAGAAGAAATATTTTATAATTTCGTATCGGGATTTTTTTCCTCCTATGCGAACACAGTCGCGAATTTCCTCCTATGCGAACACAGTCGCGGTTTTAGCTCACGTAGGTTCTGTGGAGGGTTTGGGTTAGCCCTAACTCGCCTTTTTAGCATGACCAAGACTCGGTATCAGACAGTGGCTTTCTTACAAGGACATAAGCGCTCTCTAGACGATCAAGCATGCTTGTCAAGCTTCGTGCCGCGGGCTGGGGGGGGATCGTAAACCGCAAGAAACATAGAAATATATTTTTTTAATATTTACCAAAAATGCCTAATTTTTTAAAATACCAGGGAGTCACGTGATTTATCAATCAATTACGTCTAATTGATGTGACTCCCTGGTATAAAACTATACAATAGGGAATTTTTGGTAAATAAGGAAAAAAAACATATTTCCTGCGGTTTACGATCCCCTCCCAGCCCGAGACTCGAAGCTTGACAAGCATGCTTGATCGTCTAAAGCGAGCGACGTCACGCCTAAGGGCTACCAAAAATCGTAATACCTACGATTACTAGGCATTGATACCACAAGCGTTATCCGTTCCGACTGTGGTGCGAAATTCGCAGATGCAAGTGGGTTGACAGGCGTCGTCATATGACTGGCGCATTCACCCCGTCAAACAATGCAGATATTCAAACGTCCGAGAAATTTGACAACCCCCATCCGCGTAATGCCAACCACAGGCGTATGGCGCAACGTATCCCGTAGACGTAAGCGAGCTACTCGGTGATGCCTGTGGAGTTCTGGCCCTAGTGATGGACTTCAATCGCATAAATCTCTCTCTTCAATCCGGATCTTGGCGATTTGGTGCAGCTTGGACCAGATCGCCGGTCTGTGTTTTCTTAGGTCGGCAAAGCTCGCATCCGGTATCCTCCTGGAAGAGGGACTAACCTGGAAGGGCCGCTATGAACTCTGCCTGCGGCTGTAACCTGCAGCGTAGATAGGTGGGATCGGAGGTTCCGATCCGGGGGAATACCTCGGGCGGGGATGAGCGGTTTGCGCACCGTGCGGCGTTAGTCACTCGTTTGAGGGATCCGGTGAATAATCGGGGGAGTCTGGAGACGCACGTTTCCTAATAAGCGGGGTAGTTGTTGATCTGGCGTCACTTCTCATTAGAAACGATCCGCGTGAGCTCGATTGGCAAAGGGCCCCTCGGATCCGCAATAAATTCCATATAGTAAGAACGCGAGGTTGGCTCACTACAACTTTACAGGGCCTCGTGGTAAGGCGTCGGACTTTTACGGGCTGTTGGCGTAGTTTGACTGTGGATTATGACGCTCATCGAGTCTTTACGTTTACGTTCACTCCATGGAAGACAGAACGTCACCATGTCGTTATAACCCCATGGGGTGGCGGGGTCGACCGTAATAATTGACACCCCTCGATGTCCGTTCACTGACGATCGCACCCCTGTTAATTGTAGCCGCTGCGCCGCCTAATTTCAGCTGCTGTTAAGAAGCGATTAGGCAATACCGCCATGGTAAAAAATCGATCGTCAAGGGCAGATTTGTACCAAAACACGCCATTTCCAGGTCTTGTCGTGTAGAGACCTGTCTCCCGGTTACGTTTCAGTCAATATCTTTATGTTGTACATGTTATATTAAGAGCTGCAGCTACGTCACTCTGCGTTAGCTCTTGATCAGTTAATAAGGTAGCCTGTGCGACATCATGTGGAGCACAAGGTGGCATCCTGACCTATTTCATGAAATTATGATTAACCACAATTTATGAAAAAAAATACAAAAAGCTTAAGAAAACGCTCACAACTTTAATATTGCCAACTTAACTCACCCGGGCCGTACTCTTCGCTCAATAAACGTGTAATGACGATTATTTGAAACGACAGTTTATAAACACGCATTCATCTTAAACTACCCTCACATACACATGCGTCCCAAAACACTGACACCGTTTACACAAAGACATCATACATATATTATAGCTCTCAAGATTTGCAATGAATTTCAAGAAAACTTGAAGACGACTATCAGTATCGTCCGTAGCCCCGTTGAAACCGGTTCTCCTCGTTGTTACCGAAGTTAAGCAGCGGCGGGTGCGGTCAATACTGGAATGGGTGATACTGGTCAATACTGGATTGCTTTTAGGATTATTATAATCTACTTTCGCTATGATTTATTGACTAATGTGACTATTTAACCTGATTATTAAATCCCTTTTTTAATTATTGCTTCTAGGATTATTTTCTTCACTATTATTTACTGACTAGGTAACTACCATTTTTATTTTTATGTATTTAAATGACATTTTTTTATTACTTTTTTTTAATTCATTGCTATTTTGTATTACTTGATTATGAAGTATTAGGTATCATTACACGTTATTCAGTTATCTAGCTTAAAAACACTCTCAAGATACATACTGCTTGTTTGTTAGACCATGTAGATAATTTATAATTATTATTTTTCCTTTTCTTAGTTATATTAATTTGATAAGTATGCGCACAATTCAAATTTACAATTAACATAGTCGAGTCTATTTTGGTACGGGCTTCGGCCTAGTAAGGGAGACTTTGTATATCATTTATTCAAGCATTTCATTTCGGAAATAAATTTATTATTATTCTTAGAATTAGAATTAGTAAAACAACACTATGTACCAATCAAGTATCCTATAACTATCCAATAACAATGTATCCAATAACTTGTTTGTTTACAGTTTCATATTTTTGTTATTTGTGTTTACAATTTCATATATTATCAATTTGTATCTTTTGATATTGTTACAGTTTCGATTTTGCGTTTTCGGATCGTGACAATTGCTTGTTTTTTCGCCGACGCCTAGCTCATGACATACTTCATTTGGAAAGATGTGTGAAGTGAAATATTGAAATGATTGGTTCTCATCATTTGAATATTTATACGTATGTCACAGATGCTCAACGTTATTTAAATAGTGAATAGTGGAGTTTCCGGTTTTTTTAAAAAGCCAACGAAACGACAAGTCTGAAAGCAGGTTTTAATTCGTTTGGAAAGAAATATGTGTACAATTTGTACGAAAATTGAGTATCTAGCTAAATACGAACCTCCACAACATATTCTAGACGTGGTTTCTTGCCAGGGTGTGTGACGTGTCTCAGTAGGTGGTTGTACATGAGAAAGTACGTACTAGTATCGTTGATGCTTTATAATCAATGGTACTCGTAGTATCTAAATTATGTTTAATTTTAAATAATTTACCTACCATTTTTTCAATCAACTAATATTTTTTAGTTCAATTTTGGCTATATTTTGATTAAATTTGCCTAACAACAATGCCTAGCAGAGTAATATAAATTATTTCTTTTATAAATTATGTGATTTAATTACATGAAAATAGGTTTTTCAGTAGCGTCCGCTTTTTTTTAAGACTAGTTGATGTGTACATCATTATTGCACGAGTATATTATATAAATTGAGTCTTTATATAATTAGAGAGTTTACACTTATTTAATCTATATAATATATAAAAAATCGGTTGTGTCATTCCATGACCTTCCTCAGACAGCAGACAACCTCCCCCCCCCCCCCCCCCCCGCGCGCAAAACCCTTAACCCCAACCCCACCAGCACTCTAGATAGGGCGGGATAGGAACCCACGAAAGAAAAAGAATATCGGAAAAACTTTATACATCCTGAGTACTTGCTCTATCTTCTTCGAAGTTAAAGCACTCGATATAAGGCGGGATATATATATATATGTTGGGATACGGGATATATATATATATATATATATATATATATATATATATATATATATATATATATATATATATATATATATATATATATATATATATATATATATATATATATATATATATATATATATATATATATATATATATATATATATATATCCCGTATCCCAACACAGGCGTATACCTAGTGGGGTGATGTAATCCTGACAAGTTAATGCCCTTTCGCGATTTTCTTCATATGTATTCTTTTAAAATGTGTTAAAAAATGAACGCAATGTTTCTATGTAACTATAAAAAATAGGATAAATAAATAAAATAAAAAAATAAAAAATAATATATATATATATATATATATATATATATATATATATATATATATATATATATATATATATATATATATATATATATATATATATATATATATATATATATATATATATATATATAGTTATATTTCATAAGGTTTGTAAAGAAATCCGTTTATAGGATCATGTTTTTATTTAAAATAAAATTAGTAAAAGCTACTTAAAAAGTAGCGAAGGAAATCCCAGGTTGTATTCGGAAATGCTTATGTTTGAATGAGATATACTTACGGATGTGCACGACTTATATATATATATATATATATATATATATATATATATATATATATATATATATATATATATATATATATATATATATATATATATATACATATACATATACATATACATATACATATACATATACATATACATATATATATATATATATATATATATATATATATATATATATATATATATATATATATATATATATATATATATATATATATATATATATATATATATATATATATATATATATATATATATATATATATATATATATATATATATATATATATATATATATATATATATATATATAAAATATTCGCAACGTGATTTCGGTCCAACAAAGCATCTGTGTACCGAATATCAAGTCTCTAGCTGCAATGACCGATTTCAATCACAATCTTTTCAACTCTTGCCATGACCTAATGATGACTGCATGCCAAATTTCAGTTCAATCACTATCATGGGGGAATACACACATACAGTCACTCAGTCCACACACACATACAGTCCACAATACTTTCCTTACCAGGAAAATAAAATAGATGTTGGGTATATGTTTGAACTTAATAGACCTCAACACCGGTTGACCGATCACCATGAAAGGTGGCACATTGTACATTTTCATTAATAATGTTTTATGCTATTCACTTTGTTGTAACTCGCCACTAGATAACACTACAGCACATCAACTTCTACACCGTTTAACCGATCTTCATGAAAATTGGTATACATAGGTATTTGAGAACGGATATAACACGGGCAACGCATGGTAATACAACTAATATTATATTATTATCTTATTTATATACAACTAGTATCTAAATGATAACTAATTGCGAAGAAACACTATGCTTATTTTAATCCTTTATCTTTGACTGAGTAATGCCAGCAAATACTGATCTTATATACATATATATACGAGTGCACAATCAGCTAATCTTTTTTAGTTCAATTTTGGCTATCTCTTAATTAAATTAGATAAGTACCTAAGTAGATACTCAGCAGTAGACAAGTTTAAGCTGCGTTGCCTAATAACATTTGTGTTTTGCAATATCCGCGCGAATGACTGATAAAAAACAATACACAAACCTGAAAAGTGACCTTCATTAACAATGCATAAATTAGGCAATTGGGTATCTACTCATCTATTCAAGATTTTTTTAAACTTTTGGCCAGGTTGATTGAAGTACCGGAATTAATATATGTATTATCGGGACCTTTATCATTTATAAAAAAACAACAGAAAATGCTACTAGATTCCATTATTGTAATGCTAATCTGATAGGAAATAGCTTCGGACACGTAATATTTCGAAACATAAAATTTTCAAATTTACAATTTCATGTGTTTATGTGTTTCATGTGTGTAATTTCGTGTGTTTCATGTGTGTATTCAAAATTACAATTTCATGCGTGTTTTTTTAGTTAGTTTAAAAAAACTAACTTACCTACAAATAGAGTTGTCAACTACAATGGGCGAACCCGTCTCCTCAGGAAGTTTTAACGATTGTTCGTTTTATCTTTCGTGAAGTGAGCGCAGAAGACTTGTACAAAGCAGTCCACCGTCAAGCTCCGCAACATGCCCGTAAGAGGCCAACGTCTTATCCGCGAGATAATCAGGTATGTTACCCAGCGGGCTTACACTCACGTCCTTACTTCCAATTGCGACCAGATTACTCCGGTCTCTCGATTGGTTACGAGTTCGAAGTCGCTTGCGCGGACCTCTCCCTTACGAAGTGGTGAAACGGTGTAAACCGAATCTATCGCGGACCACAGCGTCCTTTGCCCGACTGTTCACCCAGGATCGGATGGCCGATGGTCATTTCAAGAGCAGTCGCCGTAAGGTCCGCAACCACCCCCGCTCTATAGGAAACAGTACTGCTTCCAGACTCCCCCGACTATTAGTCAGAGTGCACCGTCGATTGGCTTACGCCGCACGGTGCGCAGACCGTCCAGGAGCGCCAAAAGGTTGACTAGGGGAAACTAGCCCTAAGGCCAGAGTCCTGCCCAGGCTTGCACTTCATCCGTGGAGGCCGCCGGATGGGTGTTGACCTGTGAGTGTGACCAACCCTGAACAGAATGGGTCTTCGTGGCCAACTCAGCAAGGGTCCATCAGCTCCCTAAAGCCATATAGGTGTTTATGAATTGTTAAAATACCGAAATTTATCTGTTTGACGCTTCTTTAAATGCATAATCTCGCTTATAAGGGCCGAATAAAGATTGTTACAGTTTCGGAATATAGTAAGGTTACATTAACACACCGGTATTACTGCATTAAAGGGTCTAGACTCTAGACTGTTCTACATTGTTGATTTTTAATGTCACCCGACTATATTCATCACGCTGACTTCAAAACTGCAATAATATTTATTCGATCTCAAGAAATAAGCGAGATATAGGCAATCAAAAAAGCGTCAAACCCATACATTTCGGTAGGTTGAGTAAGTATTTTTTTTAAATAATACATAAACACCTATTTGGCGGTAGGTTAGATTAGTTATTTTTAAAAACAATCTTATAAACTGAGTTTATAAAAACTTGTTTTTTTGTATGTATAATTGTTTGTTTTTTGTCTCGAACTTTTTTCTTTCACATTCAGCATTACAATGATCGGATCTAGTAATATTTCTTTATTTTTTCGATTTTTCAGAAAGGTTCCTATAATGCAATAATTCCTTATATTAGTTTTTTTTTAAGTACATAATACATAAACACCTGTATGACGGAAGGTTTTATTTGTTTTTTTTTAAACATTACGCGTTTGTTTTGAAATATTACGCGTTCGAGGCTTTTTTGTATCACATTTAACATTACAATAATCGAATCTAGTAGTATTTTTTCGGTTTTTGAGAAAGGTTTCACTGCATATATTCCAATACATCTCCAACGCATAAGTATCAACTTAAACTGCATAAGTATCAAAACATCTTCAATGTAGAAGAGTGTTCTAAACTGCATAAATACCGAAAAACCTACGTATACACACCTGTTGTAAATAAAACTGATCTTCTTTATTGCTGATAGGATGCGCCAAATAGCGTTCCCCTTCGCAAGGGTTTCCGAAGACCAGGGCAAAGTGCTCCGAGGCGACCACCTCTGACACTTCGTGTGTGCCATCGAAGACAGGGGGGCTGAAAGGGTGCAGGATTGGATCATCGCTGTCCATGCAGGCTTTCGACAGCATACCCTGACCTTCCGGACAGCATTTCCTAAAACAAGGCTTTTTAAGGCATATACATCCTCGCCGGTGCGCTTCGGTGGTGTTGTCAGCGTATATGAAATGCTCGTCAGGGTTGTATATAATTCCATTGTGGTATATGGTGTTGTCGTTGTGGATTCTTCCGTCCGTTATGTTGACGCTCATGTGGAAGTGGCATGGCTGGTCTTCCGCTCGCGCAAACGCAATCACAAACACAAACGACAATAAATACCACATTTTGTATCACTAATTTCACTGTAACCGCATTTTTTCACGTACGTCGTGCGTTCGACACAAAATCGCGCGAATGATTCAAACGTCGGTTTGCTGTTATCAAAAAGCAAATAATAGCGTGACTCAAAAACGTCTCACTGTGGCACTTCTTCTTCGAGGAAGCGCTATCTACCGCGGATAATCGGTCAGTTATCTTTCGGTGATTTTATCGAATGATAACCGGATTCGAAATAGCGACTCGATTGTTTGAAATGGCGACTCGATTGCCGAGTCCGCGCGATGCTCACAGCTCCGCGCGCTACTCGGAGAAACGTCGAGCGCCGCCGGTATCTTCCCGCCAACTGAAACCGGAATCCAATACAGCACGCTGAATTGAATTGAAGCAGGTTGAATGAAATTAATTAAATAGACAACAAAAACAAGCAACCTGTCAGTGAAATTCCAAAACGCAGTAGGTCGATGCATAAAATATTTGAAATATACGCAGTTTGGCTAACTCTGCCATATATATTTTTTAAAAACTAACTTCACCTACCTCCAAACAAGTGTTTACGAAGATTAAAAAAAAACTAACTTAACCTACCGACAAATAGGTGTTTATCAAGCTTTTTAAAAACTAACTAACCTACCACAATATACAGATTCAATTTTTAATTAGTAACATCCTTAAAGTGGGTGTATCAATACGAGCAAATAAGCAAGTTTTCATATAAAAGAATGGGATAAACCAGAAGATATTTTTTTTCTGGAAAAAAATATGTTTTTGTTTCTGTAAATTTGATATACTTGACTGATAAATAAAAGTTTGGCAACGTTGAGCGCGCTGCGCCATCTAGCAATAGGTAAAATATCGCGAATAAGCAATATTCTCGATATTGTACCGACCGCTAGATAGCGCAATGCGCTCGACTCTTATACTATTTTTCAAAACATTTTCTAAACTATTTTCATATTTTCCAAAAAAAGAAATGTTTTTCGAAAAAAATGTTTTTTTATTTATCTTTATCCCAAAAAAATATAACAAAAGTTGCTTATTTGCTATTACCTACTGATTCACCCACTTTAAGGTATCACTAATTAAAAACTCACCTGTAGATGTTAGACCTTCTTTAAACGCATATTTTAGGGGCTCTCTAGACGATCAAGCATGCTTGTCAAGCATCGCGTCCCGGGCTGGGAGGGGATCGTAAACCGCAGGAAATATGCAAATATATTTTTTTAAATATTTACGAAAAATGCCTAATTGTGTAGTTTTATACCAGGGAGTCAATCATTCATCAATCAATTACGTCTAATTAACGTGACTCGAAGCATGCTTGATCGTCTAGAGAGCCCCTTACATATTCGGAATCAGTGTGATGAATATAGTGGGGTGACATTAAAACATCCTCGATGTAGCAAACTACCAAATATTTTAATCAAAAACTACTAAGTATATTTTAATACAGGAATAGGTTACTAACCAAAAATTGAGGTTTATTTGACAAAATAGCCAATATTTTTTGGGTCTAAATGATGATATTTTTTTTACGAGAGAAATTTAAAATCCCCTTATATATTTTCAAAGCTTACTTAGCCGTGACCTTCTTGCTCATATAGATTTACGTAATAGGCGCTAACATATTCTTTTAATAGAATGGATTATCTTGAAAAACATTATGCGATATTGAAATGTTGAACGATATTTCAAAATATGTAATTTATCAGTTTTTTTTCATATGTCTATGTTTTTACTTGTGCGTTTGTTATGGGCTCTCTAGACGATCGAGCATGCTTGTCAAGCATCGCATCGCGGGCTGGGAGGGGATCGTAAACCGCAGGAATTATGCAAATATTTTTTTTTAATATTTACCAAAAATGCATAGTTTTGTAATTTATATCAGGGAGTCACGTTAATTAGACGTAATTGATTCATGAATGACGTGACTCCCTGGTATAAGACTACAAAATTAGGCATTTATGGTAAATATTTTAAAAAAATATTTGCATATTTCCTGCGGTTTACGATCCCCTCCCAGCCCGCGACGCGATGCTTGACAAGCATTCTTGATCATCTAGAAAGCCCCTTAGTGTTCAAAGTATTCTGCAAAATAATTGTAATGAGGTTTCGAAATGTTCTATTGTTTTTAATAATATTTAAATGTCCATGGTTCAACACACCTAGATTAAAAGGTTTGAATACTGAACATTTGATAGTTTTGATATGAGGCGAAGGGCGTATTTATTTTTATATAACTACCTACTGTGTCTATTATCTATCCTACTAATATTATAAACGCGAAAGTTTGTATTTATGTATGGATGTTTGTTACTCTTTCACGCAAAAACTACTGAATGGATTTTGATGAAACTTTATAATAATATAGCTTACACATCAGAATAACACATAGGCTATAATTTATAAAGATATAGCGTGAATTATCTAAAATATAACGATAACTGTCAAGTAAGTAGGAAAAAAATCTACGAAATTGACATTCGAAATTTAAATTCTATCCTACTATCCTACTTCCTACTAATATTATAAACGCGAAAGTTTGTATGTATGTATAGATGTTTGTTACTCTTTAACAAAAAAACTACTAAATGGATTTTGATGAAACTTTAGAATAATATAGCTTACACATCAGAATACCATATAGGCAATACCATACCATACCATATAGGTAATTTATAAAGATATATGGTTTTCTATCATCATTATCACAATTTTCCATCACCACGCGGGTGAAACCGCTGGGCGCAGCTAGTATATTATATAAAACAAAGTCGGGTTTGTTCAAACACTTATAACTCAAGAACGGCGAGACCGATTTTCATGGTTTTTATTTGTAGTATTTGTCTCCGTCTCGAATAGCAGAATAACTAAAAATTGGAAAGTTGGCGAAAAATTAAAATAAAAGAAAACATTTCCTCATACAAAATGTAAATCCGTGTTTTTCTCATGGTCAGTTGTACGTGGCATGTTCACGTGTCGGCAAATCATCCGCTTTATTTGTTCTTGCGCATGATAAAAAACAAAAAATGTCGTACATCACAAAGTGCTTCAATGAAGAGAATTAAACCGAATGCATCCCATGCTGCACGATATGTAAATAGTTTAATGCAATCATATCTTGCTGTCACGCGATTGATATACTTAATTTTTGTACTTTTATATTTCTTTTTGTGTTAATATTTTAATAAAGTAGTGAACTTAATATCTATTTTGTATAAATTTAAGTTCAGCTAATACATCTATAATTACAAGTATGTTCTCAGAAATTAAAAATTAATAGTTCAGCTAATACATCTATAATTACAAGTATGTTCTAAGAAATCAAAACTTTTTTTAAAATTATTAAGTTAATATTTATTATATAGCTAGCTGAAACTTTTTTTATTAAATATTAAGTTCAGCTATTCTGTAACACGACATTCATTAACTGTTAGGCGGTACGAAGTTCGTCGGGTCAGCTAGTTTTTAAATATATTTACCTTCGAATCTATTATCTACTCTGCTCATTTTTTAAGTGTAAGTAGGTACACGACACACTCGATATTTGATTTGAATAGCGGAGCCGCTTGGCGTGACCCCACAAAAAATGCCGTTTTAAGTTCGCTGGGCAACTATACTAGTGGCAGGCGATGATATAATAATAGTCAGAGAGCTCACTGCAGAAAGCCTCTTTAAAAATATGCACTTAACATTTTTTTTCTGATCTAGGGTAAGTCCGGGGGAGATGGCCTACTTGCTTACTTTATATAAGAGACACTTACCTAAGGCCTTGGCCAATGAAAGAACGGGCATTAACAAGAAAAATAATTTAAATCCGAGCTACTCGACTACTCCTACATAGTCTCTTTCAACCAGTTAATAAAACTTACCTCTAATGCGTAATTCTAAGTTTACACAGGCTTAGTAACTAATGCTTAGTACTTCTCACTTACCTTAACGTGCTCAGTGATCGTGAGAAGTAGCCGTTTATACGTCGGCAATAGTAGGATGGCATTAGTAGCACGACATCCGTTCGAAATGGAACACCACCACCGCTTTATTTTTCATAGGATTTAAATTCTTGGATGAGTTTTATAGTCGTTTCGGAATTCCATTTTTCTGTCAACATACATGATCACAAAATAAACTTAGCAACGAGACAGGCGTGCGTTCACTTGACATTTCTACTTGTTACTAAATACTTGCCGCTGATGTTCAGACGAGTCAGCAAGCGACAAGTGCTTAGTATTTTGTAAGGTAGTCGTAAGGTAGTTTGTAAGGTAGGCGCATGTCGCTAAGTAAATAGGATCGGCTTGTATTCACTCGCAATGGCAGTTTCACCAGTATACAGACAGAACTGTAGTTATAGTTACGTGCGGGTGGGGGGGGGGGGGGGGTTATCGATATATTTCTCGAAAGTTTGAATATCTGCGTCGGCGGAGCGGCGGCCATATGGCGTCCATGTGCAAATTTCGTTCGACGGTAGCACGAATTGTGGTAGCTCTTGACACTCGTGACGTTGCTGGCTTCGATTTCAATTTTGTTCTAAGAGTTGTTCGATTGCGATTTTGTTCTGGACACTACTCCGCCGACGCAGATATCCAAACGTTCGAGAACTTGGACAACTCCCACCCGCACGTGCAGCTAACTACAGGCGTTTGCCGCAACGTATCTCTCTGATCACTTCTCTCTCACCCTATCCCCGCAACTCCTTGCCACTCAAGAGTGCGCCTACTGTTCTAACTCGGTATACACCAATCACTAATTCAGCATGTTTACACGCAATATTTTAGCGTAAATGACAATCATTAGATTTGTTTTATTATTATTTGTTGAGTGGGGCTTTTCTAAGGTCTGTATGAGCCTTATAACACTGCGACCATTGCTGATCTATTGTGTTCACCACCTACTATAGTTCTGCGCTAAGCCTCTAGTCATTTAAGAACCGCAGCAGGCTTAATCATTAGTTACTAAGCCCGTGTAAACATAGCACAAAAATTATTATTCACCTGTTGTAGATAAAATTGGTCTTTATTTTCAGCATGCGGCAGTGCCAGATAACGTTTCTTCGTGCATGTTCTTCCGAAGACCACGGCGAAGTGTTCAGAAGCTGTGACATTGGCTAGTTCAGTGGTGCCGTCGTAGACAGGAGGGCTGAACGGGTGCAAGATCGGATCCTCGCTGTCTGTGCAGTTCTTTAACAGCATGCCCTGACCTTCCGGGCAGCATTTTCTATAACAAGGCTTCTTCAGGCATATGCATCCACGTCGGTGCGCTTCGGTGGTTTTATCAGCGTACATAAAATGCTCGCCAGAGCTGTAAATGACACCATTGTGGTATACAGTGTTGTCGTTGTGGATTTTTCCGTCCGTTATATTGACGCTCATGTGGAAGTTGCACGGCTGGTCTTCTGCTGTAGCGAACCCAAGAAACAGAAATAGCAGCGGCCACATTCTGTGTCACTAAATCGCACAAAAACACAGAAATCGCGCACTTGTTCGAGGACGCGGTTGCGATTATTTATTTATACATATAATTATTATTACGACTTGCGAGTTGACTGTATCACGTGCGTGCAGAACGATGCATCTATTCTTCCGCTATTTTGCAGTGTATCTCGTGACGCTGCTTCTCGCCAACTGAATTAAAATACAGCGTGGGAAATAAAAGACACACCAGAAGCAGCCACTGCTTGATAGCACAGTCGCAGTATATAATTTTCCTGTAATATAAATAACTACGGCAGCCAACCAGGTAAAAAACGCCTAGCTTCAAGTTCGCAGGACGGGGCAGCGGCATCTATGTATGGCGGCGCGGCGGACGAAAACACGACATCTAAAAATTGGACGATAATATTACATAATTTATTGGTGATCCGAAGTAAGATACACGATAAAGACGTCATCAAAACCTTTGCATGTTGCAAATGGAAATGGGCTAGACATATCGTCAAAATGGATCATAGGCGTGGGACCAGGAAAATGCTCGAATTTGCTGAAAGCGATAGTGGGTTATTTAAAAAAAAACTAGTTTTGGGATAAAAGAATTTTAAGCTTTGCTAAAGTTCTAACCACTGATCATGAGTTCTAACTTTATTACATACGGTTTCCCTCCCCTCCTCCTCCCCCGCCCCCTATCCCACATCAAATTCTTTCATCAGCGCACGCCGATAAAACAACAACCAGCTCATTTTCTCCGATTTGATTTACAAATATCCAGACTTCGTATTGGAAAGAAAAAAATATAGCCTATAGCACTCCTCGATAATGTAGCTTTCCATTACTAAAAGATTTTTTAAAATCGGATGAGTAGTTTCGGGGATAACCTCCTGCATACATACTTATAAACTTACCATCTTACAATTTTAGTATACATTTTAGTTTAATAGCGAAAACACTCACCTTCTTGCTCTCAAAATGGTTTTGAAAAAAGTAACCCTATTTTTTATGCCGATTTTATAAAATCTGAAAAATCGGGAAATGATTTACTGATACATTAAACTTTGGCTTAATATTCTTCTCAGCGAGGTTATAGATTGTCCCATGATTAATTTAACACAACATGTGGGTTCACCGTTCGCAATTCTTTCAATGGAATAGTGGGATGTGTTTTAAATTGCATATATAACTCGATGTTGCATTTTTTTAAGCGGACATTGAAATGATAGTTATTTCGATTAATGCAGTGGTGCCTTAGGCAAGCCCATTATTTAACACTGAGTTATCGTGATAAGGTATTTTATTTTCAGGAAACCAGCTCACGTTACTCGACATTTCTGTATACTTAACTCAAAATCGCCTTTTGGGCAGATAAACCACTTTCAGCTAGCCATATGAGACTACGAGACCGTCGAGCGTCCACCTTTACGTTAGGTATATGAGCATGGCTCAAGGTCGGCGAAAAGTCGAAAATATTGGAGGAGGCAATGCAATACTTTTTCTGTATTCCGATGTAGACTTGGTCTTCCAATGCCGTACTGCAGCCCGCACAGCTGTTCTTAATCGTACTAATCGTTCAGGCGTCAGTAATTTACGTTCATTTAAAGGAATCGTGTATTCAGGAACATTTTTTTCCGTTGTATAGTTGCGGATAAGGTGGTTAATGCATTCAAATTTTTTTAATAGGCACGGCAGGATACGGTCTGCTAACTAATATATGTTTGTACGTGCTGGCATCACTATCTGCAATCAGCGTATTGTAAACCAATTTCCGTTTCTCTACGGAAGATTTGAATCCCTCAACTAAAATATTTGTTTCCATACTTGACGAAGACCCACCGTGGTTATTTGTACATTTGTGTGGAGTGGGTTCTACCTGTTTCTTGTTGGTCCGGGAGCAAATGCAGCAGTATTTGTTTCTCACACCTATGTACAAAACTTTCCTGTATGGCCAACGATGGTCGCAACACCCGATAAAGTATTGTACTGGTTTTTATAAGAGCGTTTACTCCAACAGCAGTCTGCTTCCACAGGAATCTTAGGAATAGTGCCAGTATCTCCTCGCAATCGGGCTAATTTAATCTCTTCATTGGCCGCTGCAAGCATGCTCTCTTCAGCTGCAGTTTTCCACATCTCAGCAACCTTGTCATGATATTTACTATAATTTCTGAATGTCAAAATAGGCAAGTATATTGATGCAGTAATCTCATTTAAATTCGTTTGCCCAATACCTGTTAATATGGCAACTGAGACATATCCTTCGTTTACTTTTAACGTAGTGTTTGCCTTCTCTTCATCATAACTTTTCAATTCGAACTTGCTATGTCACATATCACATTTAAAATAAAAAGTTGACTGCAGTCCCCTTTGAATTTCTTCAACGATTTTCAGGTTATGTAATGAACAACCAACCCGAATATTATGTTCAGCATTTTTTATTAAGCCGTCCAAGAAATACTGAAAATTTACCACGCGTTTTCCTTCGATATTTATAGATTCCGGTTCTGTTTTTGTAACCTATAAAAAGACTAAATTAATGGATTTTTTTCAAGTTGAAAAGTAAAAAAGTAAAAAATTAGTTCTTACCTCAATATACAGGGCCTGTCGACCGATATTTGATTGATCCTTCCTCAACGTAACTAATCGTTAAATTATCCCAAATGTTGTCAATCAAATCACCGTTCATATCTTCAGTGCTACAAATTAAATGATCGATATAATGAAATTTACAAAAATACAGAGTTAAACTGGAATATACATAACAATTTCAACTCATGACATATTTTGATCGGTTGAGTGACTCGTACTAGGCATTTCTGTCAACATTTTGGGTGTGACTCCTTTTGCTTCAACGTCCATATTGCCAGTACTACAAATAAAATGAATAATATAAATAAACATAAAACCAAAAGTTCACAAACTGAAATACCAATAACAATTTTCTACTCATGATTATTTAGGTTATTTGTACTAGGTGTTTCTCTGGGTGAATCAAAAGTCACATTTTTATTTTATTTTATTTTATTTTATTTGGTTAACAAACAGCGTTTATACATAACAAATACAAAATATAACAATAAAACTATGACTAATTATATGTTAACACTATCTATCTATCATTAGGGTTTCTTTCTTCAATTAAATCGATATTCATGTTTTCAGTCCTACGAATAAAATTGCTGACATTAAAGAAAATAAAACAAAATCAAAGTTCACTTAGTAGATTAAAAACAACTACAATGTTCAACTTACGATATATCAGTAGGAGGCGAAGCCGAAGTTACAGTTGAGGGTGGATTGGGGGTTTTAGTATTTATTAAAGATGCTCCTAATTTTTATCTGAAAGAAAAGCAATAGACGGTTATTAAGGAAATTAGGGAATCGGCGAAATAAAAAAATACTCACCAATATTTCATTCCAGTGTACCTACCTCTTATATTTCAACAAGTTAGTAACCAGTAATGCATTCTAAACAAGTGAAATGTTAAAAGAACTAAAACCAGACTACTAACATATGTATTTTCGGGGTTTTCAGTCCATATTTTCGAATGACAACTTTTATTTGATACCAAACACTATACAGTTTGTCCGGCATATGTCGCCATTATAAGTGTTTTATATTATGTAATTCGTTAATAATCTATGTATTTCAGTATTGTTTGTTTAAAAATTTGTATTAGCTAAACCAATTTCAATAGATCTTGTAATGTCTCAGAAGTTAGTATTATAATTTTAAGGTAGTTACTCTGCTACTCTGCTTCAATTTTACTATGCAGTACCGTATTTTATAATGTATGTATGTACCTATGTATTGTCATTGATTATATAGTTGTAATATAATACATGGTATTGTATTACATTTTTAACAGACTACATTTAATTATGTAAAAGATGTATTCTTCTACTTCATTGACTACGTTTTCATTCATTTAAACTTTACCGTATGTCCGTCCCCCCCCCCACCCCCCTGATTTACATCAGAGTTCGTGTTATCCGAGTTTTCGATTATATATCCGAGGTACCCTCGGTCCACATTACCTCGGATAAGCAAGTTCCTGCTATGGCGATTTTCAAATTAAATGGTACTTATAGTGCGAATTTCTAATTTTGTTAAATTATTTTTAAGTATACCATAAATGAATGCGATTTATGAAAAAAAACAGAAATACCATTTTTAATAGTTACAATACTATACGTAGGAGGTATCGATATTGTGAATACCTTCACAACTGATTTCCGGAGCAGATAAAGATGAATATGATCAGTGTTTAGTAAAAAGTTTTAGCAAAATGCGTTTTTTTTAGAAAAATAATATTTATCAATAACATTGTGATTTCAAAACATAATTAGTACTACAGAAAATTTGGTATGATCACAGTTACATTGGCATTTTGCTAAAAATGGTTGATTCGCTATCTACCCTTAGCCTTTTTCACCTTACCTTAACATTAGCCTTACCTTTAGCTTATAATATCCTTAAACATTACCCTACCCTACCTTATTCTTGGGTGTGTAAGCTAGTTAGACAGATAATTAATTATTCACTATAAAGGTGTTTTCGAATTAAATTTGGTTACCTAAGTCAAATTGTAATTCAAAAACGAAACAACAGTATTCCACATTTGCACCTTCCCTAGTAATATATAGGTAGACATTCTATATAATGAATTATTTATAAATATGTAAACTGAAATTATTATACAAGGATTCAAATTATAGATAAAAAATTAGCCTTTGGATGTGACGAAGAATAACGACAGTTTCCTAAGGATTGCCACGGGGTCGTGGCAGTATAATATATTAGTAATCAGCAACATGCTCGTGCGTACATGGCAAATAAATTGCGTACATGACTTCTATAACAAATAAATGGCATAAAAAAACGATCCACGATTTCAATAGAAGCGATACTTATGTGTTTTATTGTTATTTACTATAAAATTGAAATTTTCTTTAATGTTAAAAAGAACATCGATCGCCATAAATGCCGAGCGCTCGTTTAAAAATGACAATAGAAACAAAATGGCTGCCTCGCAAGGGGATCACATTTGTGAAAGTTGGGAGGATATAGACGAAGAACAAGTAAATTCGCTTATAATTCTTTACAAATAGCCTCACCATAACACGTTTAAATATTCCCAGGCGCCAAAATCGGCGCCTTTCATTCCCCTTTTTTTATATAACCTCAAACTTTTGACATTAGTCCTATCAAATTTCATGTTTCTTTCCCTTTTTTTTAGTAAAAATGGTAATTTCTGTTTCAGCTTAGTATGAGATTCAATCTCTCGCTGTCGCCGAACGATTCGGAGGCGTCCGAAAGCCAGAAATCCGGGGACGAAGCGACGACGGGAAGAAAAACCGAATCCAAGGCGACCAGAGTAGTCATAGAGGATAACAATTCGTTGAATTTCTTCAAAGAGCCGTCCATAAAAATACTTAAACGACCGACCGCCGGAAATTCGGGGGATAGAAATGATTTGAAAAACGGCTTGAAGACGGCCAAGACCCTGGAGCAGCGGCAGCGAGAGTACGAGGAAAAAAGACTGAGGATTTTAGGCGAGGCGAAGTGCAAGGAGGATATCATCGACGATGGGTTTGTAGTTTATTCTCAACAGATTTAGTTTTTCTACATTTATAGCTAACATGAGATAAATTACCTACTTTTGCAAGCAGCCCTTATATTTGCCAACGCCAAGCCATAGGCAGTTGGAACGAAAGTCATACCTGCATCAAAATATGCAAAAACATAGGCATTTTGTTAAAAAATCATTTACATTCTTTTTATTTGTTATACTTCCAATATGGTAATGCTTCTAAATTTATCAAAAAATTGTAATTATCCATGAGAGAATACAAATGAAATAAAAACATATTTTTTCAATATTAGCAGTTAGCTGCTTATATTCAGCTGTTTCGATTTATAAATTTGATATACTTTTTGAAATGTATAAATAATTATTATTACATTTCTCTCTAACAGCATAAAAATGCTTTCTATTTTATTGTCAATGAATGGTTTTTTAGAAAATGTATCAGATTGATTATCCAAAAATGAACACCCATGACTCCCAATTAGTTCGGAAAATCGGTGTTCTACTGTTTGTAGATAATTGAATCTTCTAGTAATTAACCCTTGGAGTAAATGGGTATTTTCATGAATGCATCTGTCTCTTTTGCAGGATTTTCGGCGACATCGACCTTAAAGTACTATAACTACGAAACTACTACACCAATCATAAAAAGAACAACTGCACAATGATTGCATTGAAATTTCGAATATAGAATATTGAAATATCATTTTGTAAAACAATTAGATAATTATGAATAAATATGAGAACGTCAAAGAAGTGAAAAAAACGCAGAACCAGATCTGGTCGTATCATACTCAACGGATAATTGTTTCACAACCAGATTTGGTCGTATCATACTCAACGGGCTAGTAAAAGAATCTTTCTTTTTCAAAAGAGAGCCCTGCACAGCATGTATCAGGTAACGGCCAGGACCTCATGCAAAGAATATTTCAGTAAGGCAATAATAATGACTTTGTATTCGGCGTTTATATACCAGTGTTTAATGTATGCTAGACATCACCTCGCAGAAACTGCAATTAATGCGGACATTCATCGCACCATACCCGCGGTAGCTCCCTTTTATGCGTACCCCGAATGCGACTGGCAAAAGTATAGAAAAGCTACTTATACCTTAGCACTAAATTCTATAATCTACTCCCTACCACTGTCAAACAGCTGGAGGACGTAAAATTAAAAAAAAACATCAATGAGATCCTGAGAACCCTTTCTATGATCTGGCTGAATTTGAGGGCCATTACTTTTTAAATATTTTGCCCATTTAAATTACTTAAAAAGTAGAGCTTTATTGTCCGGTTATTTTATTTGGTCTTATATTTGTACTTTTAGTTTTTAAGTGCATTTAGCTTTAAATTGATTATTTAACATTTTACTGACAATTTGAATATTACGATGAAAAATTTTACTATATATCTTTTCGAATTATTGATTATCTCTAATATTAGGCTTCTACTTTGATTATTTATATTTATAGTTTGACAATCTAGTTGTTAAATTCCTGACTACCTATGTATGTTCAGCGAAGAGTTATAACGAGTCTTACTACCTAACACAATTATTTTGACCCGTCCAAGAGCGTCAAGAGGCCAACTGCGAGAAATAGGCCCAGACAAACTAACTAACTAACAACGTCCAAGGGCGGTTTTTACGCAAGACGAAAAATGTAATGTAATGTAAATTAACACATTCGTTGCCATTTGCGCAATATCGTGTGTTGCGGCCCCTCATCAAACGGCCGATCACGCGATATCGCGGGGTCATCGCTAATGAGTTTCTACGCGGCGGCATAAACAACTTTGGCTTCCACACAAACTTGAAATTTTCAGTTTGGCAATGAATGTGTTAAAAAGTGAAAAATAAAGAGTTAATAATCATATTTCAAAAATCATTTAGGCCCGAAACTTGTGTTTTCTTTGATATAATCATTTGATTTAGGCTCAAAAAATTCAATCTAAGGCCACAAATTATAATTTTCATTTTGAAATTCATGCATTACTTATTAAAGGGTGCAACACACTTATATTTTTGTCGTATTGTTTTCATACGGAATATTCTCATTTGCCATTTGAACCTTCTTTTTTAAAAACAAGCTTTTATTAAAATGCTCTGTACAGAACTTTGAATGGGATATTATAATTGAATGCATATATGAAATGTCGTGTCTGTGCTGTTGACCGTTGAGAGCTTCCCTTGTTGGAATCCAACCCTGGGTGCAGCAGCCATGTCATAGTGTAACTTGGAACGGGCTCTCATAATTGAATGCGTATACAAAATTTTGAGTCTGTACTGTTGACCTGGAGGAGTAGCCTTGTCAGGAGCCAACCCTTGGTATCGAATCAGATCATGCTTACCATAAAAATGCATTGTCATCGGAACTGAACCAACATGTAAAATTTAAACTTTATAGGATAAGAGGAAGTGGTTCAAATTCAGCTTGCAACAAACATTGCAAGTTAATTAAAAGCTTGTAAAAAACATGAAAACATATCTATCCCTTTAGTCGAGTTATAAATATTGGTCAAACAAATGTTTTGGCATACTCAACTCAAAACAACAAAAAAATTTGAACTTTCCACTGCTGAATTTTATAGTCTTTTGTTTCCTTTTCAGAATAACTCAGCTGCAGTTAAGCAAACCGTCAAACCAGCAGGCGAACACAACCTCTAAAGAAGAACCGATAAAAGTGATCCGGATCGAACGTCCTATGAAACATAGAATAAAGGAAAGCCGCGACAACTTCAATATACTCAGACAACCGGAGGGGCCCAACGCGCAAAACAAAGGATTCAAACTGCGAAGGTAGCATCGGCGGGGGACTGACGTATAGCTTTTATTAAGTTAATCATAAGAATGTATAGTTGATACTCGTAAGCTGTACAAATGCGATCGGATTTTGAGATTTTGAATTGAGTCGAGTGACTCGCGAGACGATGCGTTATCGCTGATTTAATTGGGGGCGCTAGATTTGCAAAAATGTCACTGGCAGCGCCATATTTGCAAGTGTCAGATTTGCAGCAGACAGATTTGCATGCAACATTTGCAGGTTTGCAGAAACCATTTTTACAAGTGCCATATTGTGATGCAACATCATATCCAATGAAATATTAGGATATGACAAAACAAACAGTATATTTCAAAATAATTTTAGTAATCAAAATAAAGTAGTAAATTGTCTTTCGTATTAATAAGGTAGTCACAAAGCAGGGAAGGGTTGCAAACTTAAACGCAGAAAGTATCGCAAAAAAATGGAAAGATTCCAAATGACTAAAAACCATGCAGATATGTTAAATAGGAAAAAAACTAATTTAACGCGTGAAGTTTGTAGCACCCAAAGTTTCGGCGATATTGCAACTGCCATTGTCCAGGGTAGACTGACTGACAAAAGTCATTGCAACATAGCCGAAACGTCGGGTGCTCTAGACTTCACGCGGTAAATTCACTTTATCTTATTTATAATGTCAAACAACCGCGATAGTCTTCAATTTCATAAATTTCAATTTATAATTTTTTTTTCTCTCGAAACATTCATAATAATATATATTATATAAAAAAGTCATAATAATAATAATAACGATTTAATAAAATGTCTAAATTAAAATAAATATGTATATAGTTTGTGCCGTCTCCAAGAAAGCTAGTAGTTTCATGGAAAATGATACAGAAATGCTATTCAAACAAAATAAGCAAAAATTCACCAGCTCTGGCCGCCATGTTGACCGTATGTTTTAATAAAGACAATATACAAATAAGGAAAACAGGACAGAATTATCGTACAATACTAAACATTTTCAAGAATTGCTAAAAATGTATGTAAATAACATGATGTGTCAATACTATTGTTTTATTTTACAAAGGTTTCATTGATATTGATGGAGCCAATATTTTATCTTTGTTTTTACGAGGAAGAGATGCTTTAATAACCCTTCGAAGGCCAGCCATGGGAATGAAAATCACGACGGCATGTTTTGAACCCTCGAAAATTTGTTTGTAGAGGGTGTTAGTGCACTCATACTAATATATCATCGCCTTACAAATATAACTCAATAACTTGAATTTAGTAGTTCTGAGACAAGCGCATTTTAATGTTTTTTTAAAGTTTCAACTCGTCCACCATTTTTGATTTGTGGAAACTAATAGGTGGACATAAATACTAACCTTAACCTAGATAAGGAGATATCTATGTTTAGTATTATAGCTGGATCTGATTGGCATACTTATCTCAAAAATGCCAATTTTCGAGTTATCAAGATATAATTGTAAGGCAACGATATAATGGTGGGGGACCATCCACATATTACGTAAACCCGTTTGTGGGATTTTTCGATCCCCCCCTTCCCCATCTCAACAGACGTAATCAGCGGCCTTACCCCCTCCTCCCCCCAAGAATCGTAAACCCAACATTTGTGAAGTGTTTGAAGACTCTTCCACATTAAGGCATAACTCCAGATCCCTTTTGTACTTCTTTTTAAACTGCCCCCACTCCTCATCGGCCCGCCGTTGTGCCTCCGGTCCCGAGAGGAGTGAAAACGCTTTGGCGTATTTACTGAGAAACTTGTTTATACTCTTTATTGTGAAAATGGTGACCCAGCCGGGAATCGAACCCGGAACCTTACAATGTAAGATCAGGCGACCTAACCACCCATGTATTCTGCCGAAATTTGAAGAATTGCATAAAATATGTAACATCCTGACGATTTTCATATATGTAACATTGATTCAAATATGTAACACGATTCAAATATGTAACATCCTGACATAATTAATTTTTTTTTACTAATTTTTACTAAAATTTTTGGTACATCAACTTCTCAATCGGCTGAGGGGCCGAGGCCTGAAGGGTTAAACTGCCCCCACTCTTCGTCGGCTCGCCGTTCAGCCTCCGGTCCCGAGAGTGGTGAAAACGCTTTGGCGTATCTACTGAGAAACTGTAATCCGCGAGAATGTGTAAATTCGCCATAGTTGATGCGCCACACGACCACGTTAATCTTCCCGCGATAGAGTTGGAGCGTGTAGGCGCGCTAGTCCAGAGTTGCAGCGGTGCCGCCGCAATGCAGAGCAGCCATCTGCTTGGCAGCACACGCAGAAATAGGCCCGGCCGCCCGGGCGACTCAACCGCAGACGAACGCGAGGATTATCTACGCACATTGCGCGAAGGGGTATCTTCGTCGCGGCACGCCTCAGCTCCAACTCCCCTCTCCTCCTTGGTGATTACATAATATGTGGACGGCCCCTGGCTTATTCAATGAAGGCGACTTTTACCACATATAACTGCATAATTGCATAAATACCTAGATCGGCCGCCTGCAAATTGTCACAACAGAAAACCACCGATCGGTGGTATAAGCATCCAAGCGGTTAAACCAGAGCCAAATACAGTGGTCCCAAGTCGCGATAGCGAATGATTTTTGCACACCGAAAATAAATATCAATTAAAACTGGCAATCAATTCCGGCATAACAAATATTAATACAGACAACAATACCTATAGAAGAATTTTACAAAAGAGAGACTCGTTTCATTAAACTAGAACCAAATAGTGGTCCAAGTGTCATTGGGAGCAAAATTTACAGAGCGGACAACCTGAGAAAGAAAAGTGTTTTTCTTGTATGTAATGTTAATGCACATAGTAGGGGAGACCGGGGATGGTTTGGACACTTTTTGGGTTTTATTTTTTATCTTTTTTTCTAAATATTTTACCTATTTGGATTTTATTCTAATGTTAAGAGTAGTCCTTTGGGTTTATCTATTCATAATATAAACATTCCACTAGTAATATTTTTTCAGGAAAAGGCCGAAAATTAGAGGCACTACTTCTGTCCAAACTTACTTTGGACAGAACCTGGGGATGGTATGGACATGCAGTTAAGAGCACACAAACAGTGATTAAGTAACAGAAATCTTTTCAATTCGTGTAATTTCTATATATAAAAGTAGAAAAGTAGATAGTATATATAAAAAGAAGTCACTGCAGGCAGAATCCCGATAGGTCAGAGTGGAAATACAGCATGTCTTTGAACCTGGGACGCTTATCTTCTATCGCTTTCGGTAGGATCGAAATCACTTGCGAAAAGTTCACGAATGAAGTTTTTTCGGCTGTAGTTTGAAAGCGATTAGACGGAAGCAGTCGCCTGTAGAAATTCACTTCAAGTCCATCTCGCAACTTACTTTCTACTTTTGCCACAAAATTCATCGCAAATTTGCCTTTTTTCGACGGAACTTTTACAATTAGGAAGTCCCCTTCGACAGCATCGTTGCCACTTTTAAGGCACTCGTCACTGTCTTTGTCCATTTCCCATTCAGATGAAGAATCCTTCAGGATGACTTCTCCCATGTCTTCATCCGAAGAATCGTCTTCGAAAACGGTCTTTTTTTCAAATATTTTCCTCTTCACGACCTTGGTTTTCTTTGCCATCTTCATTCTCTCCTTTTCTTCGAGTTCTTCCTTTTCCGGTGTGTCTGTGGCGATCATACTTTTCCCACGCTTTCGGCCACCCTTAGCCAATTTCCTTGGTTTAGCTTTTGGGTATGGAATCAATTGTTCCGGAGAAACGAAAAACTCTGATCGCGCCGATGTTCAACAAATTGGCGTAAGAAACTGATGACTCGATGTAGGAGCTGGTGTATGAGCCTCTGCGGAATCGATAATTGTGATGGGAGGATCCACAGCAGCAGTGTCTCTCCCTGCTTCTTGATGACTCGATGTAGAAGCTGGTGTATGAGCCTCTACGGAATAGATAATTGTGATGGGAGGATCCACAGCAGCAATGTCTCTCCCTGCTTTTTCAGACGTTAACTCGATAGGTTCCGGAGAAATTCTGGGGACAAGAGGGTCTGAAAAAGGATATGGACGATCTGAGACCGCAGAGCAGAGAAAATCATGGTCTTGAAAAATATTTCTATCCAATGGCGAGATGCCACATTTCAGAAAACCTGATTTCACGTTTTCAGGAGTTGCAGCCCGATCCCAAGCTCTGGAGCATAACTCAGGAAGTGCGTAGATTGATAGAGTTTCATTGGGATGGGCCAACAACAGTGGACTGCTTCACTGTAGTATTTCTTAAACGGGCCAAACACGCAGCGGTCCAGGGGTTGCAAGTGGTTGGATGTGTGCGGCGGAAGTGTCAAAATTGTGATCCCATTTTCTCGGCAGAAATCAACACCTTCCAGGCTAAGATGAGACTCGTGATTATCCATCAATAGCAACACAGGATGTTCTTTATCACACCTCACATTGTCTTTGAAAAATTTTAATACTAAGACGAAATTTTCGGTGGTCATCCAACCAGATTTGTGGACCAGCCCCAAAGCTCCATGCGCTGCTCCAGCCATCATTCGTTGTTTGTCGAAGCGGACACGTGGGAACACAAATACGGGAGGTAAAGAATTGCCATTGACACATATTATACCCACTTGGGTCATCAGTTCTCCTCGTTCTCTCGACGTTACTTGGCCAACTTGCTTTTCACCCTTTTGTCCGATTACTTTGGCCACCGGAGGCACTGTGGTAACACCCGTTTCATCGAGATTGAATATATCTGAAGGTCGGAATTTCTTCCTTTGCATAACATTGTCCAATTTGTCAAAGAATTCGCCTACCGTGGTTTTATTGAAGGCAGTCATTCTGGCAAGGGAGGTTGCCTCAGGTTTTCTAATGGATAGCGTAGGATTCCTCTTCATAAACCCAGTAAACTAGTCATCACCAGCTTGCCCTTTTTCTTTCCAGGATTCGGGAAATTTTAGATTGTTAACTTCAGCAAATTGTAAAGCTATTTGTCTGCATTTATTCGGTGTGACTCCGTAAAACATTTTTGAACATTGTAGTAAATACCTCACCAGTGCTTTCTCCATTTGGTCTGAGAAAACCTGTCTTCTGTGGAAGTTTGGTTTAAATGACAGAGCGTCTACGCCCATTTCTCTGGCTTTCTTTACATAAAGTGCAAGACGAGATTTCGTCACGTTTCGAATAGCTGCCACATGGCGCAAACTTCCACGTTTGTTTAAAACATCTTCCACCGCCTGCTGTAGATCACCTTCAGAAAAGCTCCGTTTTTTAAAGTTCGTGGCATCTGGAATAGGTAAAGCAGTGCTACACATTAACAGATATATCGGGGATACAATGGACATCTGTCCATTGTATCCCCAGCTGATGTAATCCCACATTTTTGGCTGTGAAATCATAACCTAAACTTGCATCTTTATGAAACATACATAAATATATCCCTACTAGTCACCATTGCATGCAAATGGAACGCCAAACACAAAATAATAAACTACGTCACAGAAAAACCTTACGTTCTTACCTTTAAAAGTTACATCAGAGGTGTCGAAAAGTGAACAAATTCTGTAAATGTCACAATTTTAGAGTGGCGGCCATATTTTTTTGACAGCTCATCTCTCGCAGTGTTGCCAATGTGTACAACCGATCGCCGCAGTAGAATTCACATTAGAGGCGGGAAATTTGAACCTGTCCATTGTATCCCCGTGTCCAAACCATCCCCGGTCTCCCCTAATATTCACATGAGATTGAAGAAATATATTTCACATGAATGCAATCTGGAAGCCTTTTCACTGGAAGGGATCTAAAGAAGCATATAGACGCCAAGGTATCTAAAATTAAAGAAATATATTTGTCAGGAATGTCGTCACGCCTCTCCTCGACATCTAAGACGGGTGTTATCCATTCAATCTGGCATCAGTTCAGTCAGCGACCTTGATCATGAACTGACTGATGGACTGATAGAAATTATTAATATGTATGAAAATCCATCAGTTCAGTCCATCAGTCAATGCAATAAACGATCAGTTTTCCGTCAGTCTGACCAACGTCACGGACTGAACTGATGCCAGATTAAACGTGTAACACCCGTCTAAAGGATCTTGTAGACGCCGTACTTCTAAGTATGAAAAAATATGTTTGTTAGGAATGTATTCATAACTTTTCTCGGCAAGCAGACCTGAAGAAACTCATAGAAGCCATTCATAAATAAAAGCATAGAAGCCATAGAAAAAGAACATAGACAACATACAAGAAATTCATAAAAATAACAAATTCCTTTGTGCGGAATGCGATCATTCATTTACACAGAGGAAGTTTAAAGACACGACACAGTTCATTTGAACTAAAGGAATTTCTCTTGTACCAAATGTGAGCGTCTTTACACGAAAAAAAGGTCTAAATAAATAAAAATAAAATACAAATGGAGCTTCCATGGAATTCACCAACTGGAGTCGGGCCCATCATAATACTACTTCTGGAGGGTGGGCGGTGGACTCCGGGCTAGTGACCAGCTGTGGTAGGTTTGAAACAGCTGTCTTGTTATGACTGCGCCCACTCCTTACCACCTCCCCTTTGAAGCTATAGGATTTTGAGATAAGATGAGGAAATTGCAGTTTGATATTTTTTCTTGGAAGGAGTCGTTATTTTTTTTTGGAGAAACCAAGATATTTGAAAAGGTGAAGCGGAGATTTAGCTGGCAGGTCACGAGCGCCAATTTCCACTGCGTGAAGGCGAACAATTAAACCGTTCCGGGTGAGGGCATTTGTGAGATCATGGTATTTGTTTAATTTGTACTTGTGGTCTTTTGGGATATTTGAATCCCATGGAACAGAAGGGCTATCTTCCGAGATAGGGAGTAATGAGTTATATCTGAATGGAGGGCTGTGCATCTGGTACTCTCAGGGAATGTATACTGCTTAGAGAATTTTGAGAGATTTAGAGAGGCATTTTGATGCAATTCATGCAAAACTTTAAAATTTTGTTGAAATACAAAATTATATTGCCAAACGTGCAAGGAAAATCTAAATAAACATGCTTTTGATATACCAACAATAGAGATGTGTGTGTAAAACTTTTTGTATGCGACGATCGCTGCAGCGGGCGACACCGCACCCTATAGCTTGAGGAAAAATGTCAGTAAACTTATTCATAGAAAACCAAAGAAATTTGTTTGCGCAGTATGTGAGCCTTCATATGTGAAATTTACACGACAAGTGAATCCATTGTCTCAAAATAGGACCACTGTGATTTACCTTTTTTCTAAATTCTTCCTAAAACATAATTGAATGCTGCGATCTGCAACGGAGACGGCCCTTGAAGTAAAAACCATTGTGAAAATGCTCCTTTTGTCGATTTATACTCTGGCGATACGAAATTTAAAAAACACTTTACCGCTAACTTCACATTCTACAAATATGGTAGCTGCAAATCTGACGCCGCTTGAAACGTCAATTTGACAGATGCAAATGTGTCTTCTGCAAATAAGACGCCTGTGTAAATGTTGTCTATCTGCGTATCTATCGCTTGCAAATATGTCTGCTGCAAATCTGTAGGGACCTAATTAATCACCGTAATTTAACAAAAGACAAACAATATTTGAAAATTGTGTTTACTTTTATAGTTTTGGATATGATCGCACAGAGCGTGCAGTTCATAATTGATTTTTTATCGAGTTATTAAAAGGATGACGGACGTCAATTTATATTCAAAACCAATAGTGGGTCCTCTTTACTCAATTCGAAATTACGCATGCATGAGACTGATAGTGTGTAAAAGGTTGTCATTGCTGTATTTAATTTTAAATTATTTATACAATCTGATGCGTACTTCTAAGCACAGTATACCAGACAGTAGCGCCTTTTGGAACTAAATTGAAAACGATGCGAGCTACGTCACAAGTCCAAGGGCTCACATATGAGACCGCCACATGTCTATTACTCCGATAATGCAGATGTTCAAACGTTTTAAGAAAATTACCAACCTTCGCACGCGTAACACTAAACAAAAGCGTTCGTCGTGACGTACCCCTCTGCTCACTTTCCTCGCACGCTATCCCCGCAATCCCCTATCGCTTAAGAGCGCGTCTACTGTTCTCTCGGCATACTGTGTTCTAAGTATCCATTTTTGATGAAATGAAAACAACAAAGCTTAGAAATGCGCAACAGAAAGATTGAATTCTGTAAGATATGTTGTCTTCAGACGCGATAGAAGCTAGTCTGTCCACAGAATCTAACAAACGGGTGCTATTATTACTGTATGTCCATTATCGGTGAACGATGTATGTTTCTATGAATTGACTCCGAAAACGAAAAGAAAAAACACTGTACTCTCCAATCAAAATTTATTTTTTTTTTTGGATGTTTTTTAGTTGCAAGATTGGTCCATACAGCAGCTGGATAAATTTTCATATCAAATCAACAACAAAAAAAACTCTTAAAATAGAGCTACGTTAAAAACTAGTGTTTCCGTTTTATACAATAACAATATTATTGTGACAGAAAATGACACTTAATTACATGGAAATAAATTAAATATGCTTATTACATTCATTCTCTCATTTCTTCCAGTCAGCAACTTTTGCTTTTAGCACCTCAAAATCGAGCGGTTTATACAATTTAAGGCACAATTTCATTGTACTTTTAGAAAGTTATCACAATTCGGGTACTTTTGACTTTGGAGGAATGATTTTTTTTTAAATTTCTTTCCCATTTTGTACGTTAACGATTTAAAAAAAAACAAAGCACAGATGCCTTGGCACAATCGAAACAGTGTATACTATTTATAAAAACACAAAGCTGAACGGGCATATGCATAGTCTAAAATCTCTAATTACACGTTTAAAAAAATACTGCGGTGTGGTAATTCGAAATAGTAAACCCTTTACGAATTAGCCTCTTAGGCCTGACTAAAAAATATGTGGTCGGAGCTGGGCGTTTCGTCGTCTTTCACCAGGAGGTGAAACACTTGATTTAATTCTATTAACAGCGAAAGTTTTAATGCCTCATTTAATGGCGGGTACAGGTCGCACAAAATTCAAGTGTACGTCGATAGTTCACAATTTTTTATTTTGTGTGACCTGTAAAAAATCGGTTACATACATAAATAGTAGAAAAAATGCTATTGCAAGAATGCAGCTCTCGGTTCTGGTCTTGAATAGCAAGATTTATGCTGTTGCGATATAGTCTGTCCGAACGCTGCTGGCACGCAAAGTTATAAAATGTAGGAACGGAGTAGCGCATATTGCACGATCCCTTGCACTTACGGGTCTTAAGGCGGGAGTATAATGAGTGAGCTCAGGTACCTGCTCACTACGCCTGCCATAAAACCCGTAAGTGCAAGGGAGCGCGCAATATGCGCTACTCCATTCCTACGTTTTATAACTCCACGTACCAGGAGCGTTCGGACAAACTATAGCAATTCTCCATACAAACACAACAGATTTTTTGCGATGTTTTATTAATTATTTAGCAAATTAGCCTGAAAATGGACTGCAACCCAAATAATTTACGTAATTTTGAAAATCGGTACAGTCATTCCTCAAGATATCCGATGATGATGTAGTTTATTTTCGTAGAAGTAGTCATACTTCTAATCCTAAAGGTTTTAAAATATCTAAAAAATTGAAGAAAGGCACATTTGAACTTCCAGCTCACCCCATTCTTGGGGACTTTTAGTATATTCATCAGGATATCTCAAGGAATAGCTGTGCTGTTTTTTAAAGCTACGTGAATTATTTGGACTGATTGTATTATATCGCGCTGCTCAGAATTTTTAAAATACTTGATTGTATCTTAAATTTCATGAAAAAAAAAACGATATTTAAAATTTCTAAATGGATAAATTAAACAATCGTGCAATTTTAAATTTTGGTTCGATAAGCCCAGATATCCTTCAAATCAACAGATATCCTTCGTAGAACATGAGAATATGTAACAAGTTACTGCTTTTGATGTCTGTATGGAAAATTACTGCGCTTTTCTTATTCTGCCATATCGTCACCTTACGTTTAAAACTCGATAACTCAATGATACAGGAAGATATAAAAATTTCAACTCTGCCTCTTTTTAAATCAACTCCAGCTAGTTGAGGCACTGTGTGTTTTGTAGCGCTTTCTGCATAGCATAGATGAATCACTCCTTGTTAAAGGAGGGATCTAAGTCACATCTTTGGCTGATTTGACTTTTGTTAGACATGACATGTATGTTATAATTTAGATAAAAAGAAGCCAAGTCTAGTGAAAAGTGTTATCAAGACCCACAGCTGACTGCCGCCATGATGACGATTTTTACATATAGATTATAATGTAAGTTTTTACTTATTATATAAATACTTGATATTTAATTTACTTCATGTGTTTTTTTTAGTAAAAGGTAATAAAAATGGATTATTTAATTTCTTTACTAAAAAGTTCTTTAGATTTTTAAAAGGATCCACCACCTTGTTACAAACAAAAAAGTCCAGTTTTCATATGTCTATAATAGAGAATTATTGAGGGGAAAAAAGTGTTCATAGATTGTTTTTATAGAAGTCAGTTTTTTATTTTAGATTTACTCAACTTTTTGTTGGGGCTTTACGTCCCTTAAATATAGAGCGATTCAATTAAACAACTTCACTGATCTAGTTTTAGTATGCAGAAGATTATGCCTTCGGTCTGACAACTGGTTTTTTAAAGTATTAACTCCGATTTTCAGTCCTGGTAACATTGCTGGAAACTATTTTATAGCAGGACAGTAGAATAGATGGGGAAGATAACAAGCTAAAGATTCTCAGGAGTTATCGAATTGTAATTGTAAGGCAACGGTATGACTAAAGCCATCCTAGATTGAAAAATTGCATATGAAAAAGTTTTTTTTCACATGGATGCGTTTGACAGAAGACCTCTCGCCGACTTAGTAGACTAGCTCCATCCTTACAGCAATGCTAATATCTAAACTACGTAAAGGGTTTCATCTTAGTTAGACTATTCAATGCCTCGTTTCCGTGACGGTCCGTACGCTGAGCTGCGGCGTTGCCGTGGCGCTGTTCATTTGGCTGTTGTTTGCGGTTCCGTTGGTTGAATTTCCAGCTTTTCTGGCTTTCTTGTCGGCTGCCTTGATGCGGTTGGCCTCGTCGTCGGCAGGATTGTCCCACTCCTGCCGCCGACCCGATCCGAAGATGTTGTAGAAGGTGGCGCAGAATAGGTAGACACCCGCCGCGATGTAGAATACCACACGCCACGCGGCTTGCGTCGGCTGAAAATTAAAATAATCACAATAAGGCAATGGAAATAAAAGGTCAAATGGCAGTCTATAGTGTCACAGATGCAAGAGCACCGGGCTATTCAATTTGATTCTCCTGATTGGTAGTCCCCTGATCTTTGGTGGGTAGTTTTAATGCGGAAGCGACAACTGTTCTTTTCACATTCCGCTCTAACGTTTGCCCTGTCTCATTCACATGAACTAATTTCCAATGTTAGTTCACGAAGAAGCAAAATGGGGCCCACTGTCACTCCACGTTTCTTGTGTTTAATTTATTTGCTTTTTAATCTATTTCTTTAATTTGTAGGCTTTTTCATATAAATTATAATTTAGATAACATTTCTGCTGGCCGCTACTAATTTCTCCCACCTGAGGGCAAGTGAGTTACTATTAAAATCCTGTTTATTTTATCCTGTTTATTAATCCTGACTATTTTAGCAGTTGTAAGATGTACGATCGGAAGATTACCAAGTGCATTGCACAAAATTAGTTATGTATAATTTTTTTTGTTTAAAAATTTGTGAATTGTGTTGAAATAGATAGGTATCTATGACTTTATAGACTGCTGTACGATTTCATCAAACTATTCCTGGCACCTGCTGGCGTGTAACGTTCGCCTGCCCGCGTCTGGCACTGCATAAACGTCAAATCGCCACCGCGATATGCCAAATATATAAGAATATATTTTCTAAATTAAAGTCTTGTGAGTTCATGCTGCGTGATCTCTTTACAACCTTGTTAAACTCAAATAGACTGGTGGATTGACATTCTTAGATAACTTACAAAGTTTAGGAGTTAAAAGGGTTTAAAAGGTAATGGGCATTTTGGGCCTACTTTTCAAATAGCTGTAAACCATAAACGAATGGAAAGATCTATTTATGTAGAACATTTATTACTAGAACAACTGATTTTAATTCTGCGCCATTTCTGAGTTATAATCTATTAAATATGGCTAATAACCTGATATCCCTTAAAGCAGCTATCACATCCAGGCATTGTATTTTAATAACTGTTTAACCCCTCAAATGTGAGGCGTCCCTTAAGGGATGCCTTGGCAAAATGTATACAAAATGTATATAAATTTATATAAATATAAATGTAAATGTGCGCCGCTTTATAGTAATCCGCTCTATAGTAATGCTGGGGCGGGGGCATGGCCAGGCAATTTGAGTTTGAAATTGTCTGACTATTCCCCTACTCCTAGCATCTGTCCGATGCTGGGTTTGGCGAACGGTTTAGGGAGTAGCGCAGGTCGCATAGATCCCCTAAACAAGGCCAGGGGACTATCCTTCACGAGGTTGCCGCCTGTTATTGACCAAGTGCCCTAGGTAAGTGGTATAACAAAAACCCCTGGCCGGCACTCAAGATCCTAACCCTCAGTCCTATCCCAATCTCCTCAACCAATCCCACAGTGCCGAACCAGGCGGCACCAACCTACACCCAGGCCCACACAGCCTCTGGGGCGCCAAAACCCCCCCACAAAAGTGTACCACACCTACCATGGGCGGGTAGTGTGTGTGTTACCCCATCAGCTCAAAAAAAAAAAAACCTAATGGAAGCACAAGCAAAAGATATTTTACCCCAGGAGGGTACCACAATCCCTTCCAAGGATAGTGGAGAATCCCTCACCGAGCCCAGCTCGGTCTGCCCCTCATATTCTGGGGGGGGCAACTCGTGCCACAAAACAGGTTCAAGCCTGGACCTGTCAAGCCTCAAAGAGGCAATACCATTACCATCACAAGACACCACCGTTGTGTCACAGTGGACCTTAATCGCTCACAAGCGCCCTTGCAAAAGGGGGACCACTAACACAACGGCAAATACCAAAAGCAAAGGGCAGGAAGGCAAACCGGAACGCAGTCGCCTTAATAGGCGCGCGAGAAGGAAAGACTTTCAGCCCAAAGTAACCACACCACACACCGATACAGGCACCGCAGCAGCGAGAACGCAGCGCGAACCTGTACCGGCCACAGTGGCAGGACCACAACCAACACCACCACCACCACCCAGCCAGTCGAAGAGACGGCAAAACCCGAGAGGTTATCGCAGTAGGCGGAACGCTGCGAGGACTCCCACTGCTCCTGAAAAGGAACAACCGGGGACCGGGGCTGGGCCAGACGAGAGAGTTTCTTCGAAACGAGCTCGTCTGGACGAGACCCAGTCTCCTAGAGGGGAGTCCAAACGCGCGAAAACCGAAGCGAAACCCAAACGGGCGATGAGTTACGCAGATGCGGCTCAATCACACATGAAGGTGGCGGTCATCACTGTTCCGCCGAGAGACCTGTCACAGGTTCAAGCAGAGCAGCTTAAGGAGACTATCGACGATAGCATCCTACAAGCTGTACTGTCTCCACCCTCCCCGAGCGCGCACGCCCCATCTTTCCGCGGTCGCCCCTTCCTGATGGACGGGGCATTAGCGATGTGGTGTGAGGACGAAAACGCGCTCAGCTGGCTGGAAAACGCAGTCATGACAATGGCATCACCCATACCCAACACCACCCTGGCTGTCATCAGGCAGTCAGAGATGAAGAAGAGGCTCAAGGCAGGGCTTCTTATCCATACCCGTATTACGGACGCAACCACACTACACAGAGTCCTCTGTGCCCAAAACCCGTGGTACAAAGTAGACTCGTGGCAGTGCTACGATATGTCTGTGGATGAAAAGCCTCAGGAGGGTGATGCAAGAGAAAAGGTGGTTCACCTAATTCTTGGAATCCCTGAAGACCAGAGGCAAATAATCCTGGACAGAGACCGCCGAGTAGCTCATATGTCAGGAAGTGGGTATATCCGCTTCTTCCCCACAGAAGAGACCACAACGGCCGAGACAACAACCGCAGCGGCGAATCCGGAACCCTCCACCTCTGCCCCCCAACGGGAGGGCAGAGGTGGAGGAATGGAGACGAATTCGCCACTGCGGATTGAGGGATGCACCAGTGACGAAGATGACGTCCTGCGCAGCCCATAGCTCCCTCTCTCTTAACGTCATCCAAACCAACCTCCAGCACAAACAAATAGCGGCGGCCACCTTACGCAGAGTGCTGGAGATGAACAACCAGACCGTCGCCATGATCCAGGAACCCTGGATCAGAAACAACAAGATCTGCGGTCTAAACAGCATCGGAGGTAAGTTAATGTTAGACACCTCTGTTGAAAACCCAAGAACATGCATCTACGTGCCTAAATCTTTAGCAACCACTTTACTTAACCAATTCTGTTCGAGAGACCTAACTGCAGTGAAACTCACCACAGAAAAACAAACTGTCCTAGTCCTAGCTTCAGTGTACATGCCGAGCGAGAGCGAAACTCCTTCAGGAGAACTAGCCAGACTGGTGCAGCATTGTGAAGCACACGACTGGGACCTGATCATATCTGCGGACTCCAATGCCCATCACTCTCTGTGGGGAAGCAAAGACACCAACAGAAGGGGAGAGTCCTTAGCTGAATATCTATTTCAAACAAACCTAAACATTATAAACAGAGGTAGGGAACCTACCTTTGTAAACTCTAGGTACCAAACTATCATAGACATTACCTTGGCAACGGACGCGGCGGCCAGTTTGATTGAGGGATGGCACGTATCAAACGAGCCATCGTTTGCAGACCACCGCCGCGTCTGTTTTCAAATACGGTACAAGCTAACAGACCCTGTCCCATATCGTAACCCCCGTAAAACCGATATTACAAGGTACACACATTTACTAAACAAAGCGTTAGGAGACAAACAACTAACTAACGCAGCACTTAGCACAGAAAACATAGAAACAAACGTACAGATCCTAACTACAACCCTTTTAAGTAGTTATGAACTGGCATGTCCTGTTGTAAAACCTAAAGACCCAGGAAAAAGCTCATGGTGGGGGCCAGAGCTGGAAAGGCTACGTCGAGGACTCAGGACACTCTTTAACCGAGCAAAAAATACCAGAACCAGTGAGGACTGGGATAAATACAAAACGGCACAAAAACACTACAAGAAGCGGATCAGATTCCGGAGAACAGAATCCTGGCAAAACTTCTGCAGTAGCATAAACTCAACGAACCAAGCCGGAAGAATAAAGAAAATCCTAGCTAAAGGTGAGCCCAACCTCCTAGGCTCCCTAAAAAAGGAAGACGGCACTTACACAAACACAGATGTAGAAACCAGCTCAGTACTCCTGGAAACACACTTTCCTGGATGTCAAATCACAGAAGATCCTGAGTGGCCAGACGAAAACTACAGCACACCAACAACCCAAGAATGGGAAGTTGCAAACAAGATAGTAACTGCGGACAAGATAAAATGGGCCCTGAAAAGCTTCAAACCTTTCAAATCCGCAGGGCTGGATGGCATTTTCCCAGCACTACTACAATGGCAACCAACCCATGCAACAAAATACTTACTACCAATCTATAGGGCCTGCATAGCCTTCAAATACATTCCAAAGGCATGGAGAGAGGCGAAAGTAGTCTTCTTACCGAAACCGGGAAAGGAGGACTACTCACACGCCAAATCCTTCAGACCTATCAGCCTAACGTCTTTCTTACTAAAGACGTTAGAAAGACTGATGGACCGTCACCTAAGGGATGGGGCACTAAGAAATAAACAACTACACCCACAACAACACGCCTACACAAAAGGCAAATCAACAGAGTCGGCACTACACATGGTGGTGCACAAAATAGAATCGGCTCTAACAAATAAGCTGTCAACACTCGCCGCCTTTATAGACATAGAAGGCGCTTTTGACAAAACCATGCACAACAGCATAAACCACGCCCTACAAGAACTTAAGGTGGAACCAGTCACCATAAAATGGATCACGGAGCTGGTCAGCAAAAGGGCGGTCCAGATAGTGATGAATACTACCACAAGAGCGAAGGTAGTTAAAGGATGCCCCCAAGGGGGGGTCCTATCACCACTTCTATGGAACATAGTAGTGGACAGCCTCATAAAAACACTAAATGAAAGGGGCTACACTACTATTGGTTATGCCGACGACCTAGCAATAATGATTAATGGAAACGCAGAAAATATGCTATGTAAAGTCATGCGCTCAGCTTTGCAGATAGTAGAAAAATGGTGTGACGAACATAAATTGTCAGTAAATCCGAAAAAGACAGAACTCATCCTCTTCACCAAGAAGAGGAAGTTGCCAGAACTACAAGCACCAAAACTATTCAACACCAAACTCTCCCTATCTACAGAGGTGAAATATCTGGGAGTCATCCTTGACAGCAAATTAAACTGGGCGAGTCATATCGAAGCCAAAACAAAGAGGGCCTGCCTAACTTTTTGGCAGTGTCGGAGACTAGTGGGGAAAAAATGGGGTCTCAACCCAAAAATCACACTCTGGCTGTACACATCAGTCATCAGGCCCTCTCTGACTTATGGATCAGTTGTATGGTGGCCCAGAACACAACTGACCACAGTGAAAGCGAGACTCCAGAGCCTGCAACGCTTAGCGTGTGTAGCAGCCACTGGATGTATGAGAACCACACCATCGGCCGCACTAGAGTACCTCCTAAACATGAGACCTCTGGATCTTGTCATCCAAGAGGAGGCTAAGGCAGCCGCTCTAAGACTAAGAGCAAATGGACTGTGGAAACAAAACACAGAAACACCACACTCAAAAATTCTGAAACGGGTTCTAGAAGAAATACCTCTTCTGGACGCACCCATGGACAGGATAATATGCCATCATGTCTTTGATCGAAGATACAATATCCAACTCATTGCAGAACCAGCAGATCACTCTGGTACAAATGAAGTAAGGATATACACAGATGGCTCCAAAACCACTCAAGGTACCGGAGCCGGCGTCTTCTCAAATGATCTAAACATCAAAATATCAACTACCCTAGGCAACCTAAATACGATCTTCCAAGCAGAATGCATTGGCATCACCAGAGCAGCACAAGCAGTTGCAGCCAAAGATGTCGGAGACCTAAGCTTGAAATTTGTCTCCGACAGTGCCTCCGTGCTACAAGCGCTAGCAAAAAATACTATAACCTCTGTCCTTGTACTGGAATGCCACAATGCGCTCCAATCCATTGCAGGGTCAAATAGAGTGACCCTGCAATGGATTAAAGGGCACAGCGACTCACTGGGAAACGACGCGGCAGACGAACTGGCCAAAAGGGGATCAAAGGAAATATTACATGGACCGGAACCCTTGATGCCCATTCCCCAGGCCCAAATAAAAACATGGCTACGCAGGAACACCGAAGAAACCCACCTTACAGAATGGAAAAAGAACGCAGGATGCAGGCAAACAAAGAACGCGGTTCCGGAAGCATCCAAAAAACTTGCCCGCAACCTCACCAGATTAAAAAGGGACAAAATCCGTAAAGTCATAGGTACTATGACAGGCCACTGTCCCCTAAACAAACACCTGTTTACCATAGGTGTGACAGACAGCCCTCTATGCAGAGGATGCATGGAGGAAGAAGAAACGCCACAGCATGTGCTCATGGAATGCAGGAGCGTGGCAGAGCAACGGGCAAAAATACTACAATCTCCAGCATCTGTCCCGGAGGCCTGTAGCAACCCAAACAGGCTGCTAACCTTCTGGGACAGCCTGGGTTGGCTGGAGTAACATAAATAGAAACATGAGCCACGCACAACGGCCCAATCAAGAGGTCAAGTGCGGGAAAAAGCCCAGACAAACTAACTAACTAACTAACTAGTAATGCTATAGCTCTATAGTAAACCCCGCTCTATGTAAATGTAAATGTAAATGTAAATATAAATTTATATACATTTTGCCGTAGGCAACCCGAGCTAATCGCCATTCATTTGAGGGGTTAAACAAAAACCGTTGCAGAATACCCGAAACGATAAAGTACATATGCTGAATACAAACTATACATTCCTAAGAATGCTCAAGTTGTCAGCAGTATATGGAGGGGAAATACCGGGATATGTTGCTTGAACTCTGTTATGTGTCATGATTTCATTGCCGCTCAGTTTACTGAAGTATGTAATATGCTAAGGTCAGGCGTCCAACATGGTATGCCCAGTGACCCTACATCAATATACTATATGTTGTGGATCTTCACTGCAAATAATATATTTTAAGTAAATAATTGGTATTAGGGTTTTTGTGTAATCAGCCATATTTAAGAAGATCTTCAAAACTCCGAAACGGCTCATAATTGAGGTATGTTGTAGCAGTCATAAATATTCTATATAAATAGATCTTTCCAATGGTAAATATGTTATTGTTATTGGAGAGGTGGGCCCAGTGCCCATACTTTTTTGCCTATTGTCCTTTGCTGGACTTGTGTTGTTTTTACAATTCTTTTAACTTTGTATACATTTATATCAAGTGCCAAATGCTTTTCGCATGATCGACGAAGGTAGAGCCCCGTAGTTTCCCGTGACTGACTATCTCCTCGTCCATTCTGTAACCCTGGTAAGTTGCCTAATCTATGATAGCACGTTTAGTGTATGTAGATATACCTACTAGTGTATGCAGGTTTGTCAAGAGCCCCAAGCAATACCACGTTAGTAAGTAAGAGATTGAGTATCAACAATCGCTGTCTTTGCTTGCCTGCATTTTGTCAATCGCAATCTACCTTTTACTTACAGTATTTCGATTTTTAACAGACATTTTCTGATATATAATGTGATATATAAACCTTATTTAACCTATTTTTCTGATATATAAACCTTTCACCCTTTCTGTCAATGGCAGAAAGGGTGAAAGGTTTAGCAAGTCAGGAACAAACCCAACAACAACAACCTGAGAGTCTTAACACAGATGGTACGAGGAAAAGAGGAGGAAAGCGTAGATTGTATCTCTTACCTTTCCTTCAATGATGTATCCAGCGACTATAGGCGCTAAGAGTCCGGTGAGATTGGCAAGACAGTTCGTAAAGGACATCAGGATGCCAGCAAAACGGGGGCTGAGGTCGAGATGATTAACCTATCGAAAGAGAAAAAATATTATAAAAATAAAATACAAATGGAGCTGCCATGGAATTCACCGACCAGAGTCGGGCCCATCATAATACTATTTTTTACACTTCTGGGGGTGAGCAGTGGATTCCGTACTAACGACCGGCTGTGGTAGGTTTAGGACAGTTGTCTTGCCACATGTAACCGTTCACCTTACCACCTATTCACTCCCCCTTCGAAGCCATAGAATTTGAGATGCGCAAATTGCAGTTTTGATATTTTTTCTAGGAAAGAGTTGATTTTTTTCTGGAAAGACCAAGATCTTTAAAGAGGTGAAACAGAGATTTAGCTGGCAGGCTTGGAGCGCCAACTTCCACCGCGTGAAGGTGAACAGTGAAGCCGTTCCGGGTGACGGCATTTGCGAGAACATGGTATTTATTTAATTTGTACTTTTGGGATATTTGATTCCCATGGAACAGTTAATTCTACAATAAGGGCCACCTTCTGAGATAGAGAGTAAAGAGTTATATCTGGACGCAGGGCTGTGCATCCGAGGCTTTCTCAATTATTGAGAAAGGTTTTGTAGTTAAATGTTCTTTGCCTTTATAGCCATCCCGCACAAACTGTATTGGGGGTTTGGAGGATACTGTCAAACCCTTAATGGCTCGAGCCACTGAGAGGCTAATTACCTCGCGAATAACAGCGAGAACTTTGTCATGGCGGTAAGTGTACCGTCCTTGATCTAAGGCCACCTTGCAGCCAGCTAGAATATGTCTAGCTGTGCAAGGGGTATTGCTACAAAGGGGACATGAACTATCCTCGACATAGCTCCAACGAGCGAGGTTACTGGGGTCTGAAAGTGTATGCTGAAAGGCATTCAAATAAAATTTCAGCATCTCTGGCGTCCAGTCATAGAGCATTACCTTCCAGTGCATTGAAGGCGGAATGCAAAAGTCCCCAATTGTTGTCTAATCATTCTGGCATTGAAGGCCAATAGCATGAGCCATACTGTTGCTGTCGTAATCTCCCCACAAGAGAGACTTCTTCAAGTCTCCATCGCTCATGGTTGTACTGCCATACCCCAGACCAGTGCCATTCTGGCTGATTCCAGTAAGGAACTATTTGTGGAAGTCTACACGGGCTTGTAGATCATTTGAATCATTACGGCCACTTATTACGTGCTTCGATATTGCCGGATCTTTGGAACTACACAGAATCGAAATTTTGGTTATTCTGGGTTGGCGTAGAGCAGAGAGGGCAGTTTTAGCGCTAGCCCAAAATTTTGTTTGGACCTGAAGAGAGTCGAGGGGTCAGCTAGTTTGGCTAAGGACAACCAGGATTTTAAACTAGCTGTCACCAGCGCATCTAGACGGGACAGTTGGGTTTTGGTAAAATCGTAAATAAGAAAGGGCCATGACAAATATATGGATTACACATACTTTAATATATGAATTAATTTATGGACGACTAACTAGGGAGCGGCTTTGGAGTCTGTTTTAAATGATGTCATCTAAACAATGCGTTTGCATTTGCAACTACTCTTCGACAATATTACTATGTTTCTTTATGCAGAGACAATCCTGAAGATTATTGAAGATATTCTGCGACACAGAAACAAAATGGAACGGTGTGCTGACATTTGCTGCACCGCATGCTGCGAATTCTGGACCGCAGAGATCTCAAAGAGAACGAACCTTTCATAGGAGAATAAATCCCCTGATACTTTTCCTAAAGATTTGCAGAGCTTAATCCACATGGATGCAGCAATACAAGCTTCTTTTACGGGACACTGTAAACAGTACCTACTATAACAGAATTCTTCAGTAAATCTTAGAAATGCCAGTAAAACGTTTTAAGCATCGTATTAAAGACCTACTTTGTAAAAACACGTTTTTACAGTTTACAAAATCGTATACTATTTTTTCTAGATATTCAGCATAGCGTGTAGTGACTCATGATTATGAACAATGGATCAAAAATTATTAAACGTAATTCAGTAGACATTTTTTAATTCCAAGATTCAATTCAGCATAATGCCAAATATATACAGTCATACCATCAGCAAAATTATATATTTGCCTGATGACTTAAAGCATTCAAAGAATTGATAAATTCGTCTTTCAAATATGTTTTTCTTACGATGCAAATAATTAATGTATGAAAATAGCATTTTTCAACCGTGCCTTTTACAGTTACAAAATTTAATTCACACGAACAATCCCCTTCCTAGGCAACAAGCATCAAGACTTGCGGATATAAAAGCGCATACATTTAGCATATTAATTTCTCTCGCCGATCGCATCCACGGTAAGCCGTACATATGGTAGGATCGTACATATGGTAGGATCGTACATATGGTAGGATTAAGGGCGAGTACACATTGGGCCCTTTCAAACGCGCACTTTGCTAACGCGCGTTTTGGGAACCAAGAGTTACATATGTGTACACATGCAAGCACGCGCTTCTGAACAAGCGCGCGTCAGACGCGCGCTGTCAGACTTTCATTCGAACGGGCGTCAGCTGCGCGCTTGTAGATACATGCGCCGCCATTTTGCCGTACATTTGATCGCGCGCTTTCGTGTAGGGAGAACGCGTAGGTATTCATCAAAATGGAGATCGAGCACTTTGATACAGACTTATTTATCGATGAAATCCAAAAATGTCTAGGTATATGGGACATGGAAAGTCCTGATTATAAAAATAAAATAATAAAAAACCGTAGGTTCATATTGTTTTAATTTTGGATACAATGTTACGAAAATTCCATGCGTCAGTCTATCTCGTAATATTGGGTGCACCAAAAATTCTCTTTGCCTCTGCCGTCGTCTTTTATAGCGACTGTATAGGAGCCACACACAAGCAAACACTTTGACGTCCATTTAGTCCTTTGACATCCATCATGACAAACATTTGACGTCCAGTATTTATTTATTTATGTACCTATATAAGTAATGCAAATATTCAAAATAACAGTAAACAATTTCAGCGTAGGAATTATGCATAGAAATACTTTCAAAATTGAGTCAAAAGCAGAAAAAAGAATACATTGCATAGTCTAGTGGCAACGTCATCTAACTAGGCCGGGACCTGTTCTAAGGTAAACATTTATTTTTGAAGTATGGACATCTTGGTAACGCTCGTTAAACACCGTGCTAAGCGCGCTGTATGTACGCTACTAACGCGCGGCGAACGCAACGCTGAACGCCTAATGTGTACTCGGCTTAACACTGTGTTTATCCTACCATATGTACGCCGAGGTAACAAGACTCCTACAACCGTTGGGCTCTAGTCATATCGACAACGCAGGACAACCAGATTTCTTACAGACGCATGGTATTTACAATAAAAAACTTTTGATTTAAAAAAAAACAAGCCGCATAAATACATGAATCGGTTATTTGAAAAAGGGCACTTGTCACATTTTTGGCAAAAATTGTTTTTTTACACGATTGTGCTATTTTTGAGCCTACGCACATTGTGTGTAAAAATGACACTTGTCCTATGATTATTCCTAGAGATATGGTCAGGTAATTTTCTTCGTTTATTACAAAGAGGGCACTTGTCCATGGACAAGTCTTAGTGTCCTTTTCGCAATATATTTATTATTTTATGTGGCAACATTGTCAGTTGTCAAGATCAGCTGTTATGTTTTTACTCTGTGGTGTGGTGTGCGTTTACTCTGTGTCTGTTTTAATTCTTTTATGGTAGGTAACTGCTGAAGAAATTTGTTGCTAAAATGAGTGAGGAAGGGCTAGAGCAGCGGAAACGAAAGAAAGGAGTTCGACATGACGACGAGTACAAGCGAAATGTTATAAAGAATGCGAAGGTCAAGGGAACGGAACATGTCAATCATCGCGGACAGCGAGTTCGTGCCAAGAATGATCACTTTAACCTTATCAGGATCAACTGGTTAGTACACAACCTCCAATCATTATTATGTAGGTAAATATTGTGTAGTGCATGAGTAATTCACTTTGATGGGGTGCACAAAAGTAATCATAACCTATGTTTGTTACAGTTGCAAGAAACGGTGCTTAGCTAAAATAAATTCGCCCGATCTTTTGGAAAATGTCCTCATTTCTTTCTACGAACTCAATACAAAGGATCAGCAGGATTTGCATCTGCAGCGAATGATGGAGATTGCAGGAGTAGCGAGAAAACGCGGCCGAGAAGAAACAATACAAGAAAACCGTAAACCTAAATCAAAAACTGTAAACTACTTTTTGCTAATTGACAGAGAGCGTGTTCCGGTTTGCAAAACTGCGTTTGTTAATGCGCATAACATAACCAGTAAGAGAGTCCGGCGCATTGCAAATTTGCTAGAACAAGACATTGCTCCACATGATTCACGGGGCAAAACACCAAGCGCCAATACTATTTCTCAAGAAGTGTGCAGCAAAATTCACGACCACATTGAATCTTTCCCACAAAAAGAGTCACACTACACTACACACATAAAAAAGTATCTTAGTGGAGAATTGACAGTAAAGAAAATGTACGAGTTATTTCTCAACGCTTATCCAGATCTCGAAGGAGTTGTCAAATATTCGTTCTACCGACTGTATTTTAAACGAAATTTCGACTTGAGTTTCGGCCGTCCTGTTAAAGATACGTGCTCAGAATGTGAAGCGCTGGGTAACAAAATTAATAGTGATACCCTAAACGACACTGCTAAACGTGTTGCTTCCGCCGAACTTTTGGTGCACAAACATCGCAGTAAGAAGTTTTATACATCAATGAAAAACAGCACAACATTGGCCAAAAATGATGCTAAAATATTAACATTATGCTTTGATTTTATGGCAGTTCTAGATCTACCTAAAATACCAGTACAAGAAGTTTATTACTTCCGGCAGTTAAGCGTGAACACCTTTGGTATTTATAATACCAAAACCGACAAAGTAACAACGTACGTGTATCACGAAGGCATAGCCAGAAAATCGCCAGATGACGTGTGTTCATTCATCCTTCACTATTTAAAAAATTTTGTTGACACTGAAGTTAAGGAATTGCACTTATATTGCGATAATTGCTGGGGACAGAATAAGAATCATGCCATTGTCAGAATGATGATGTGTTTGACTGAACTAAAAATATTTGAAAAAATAAAACTACACTACCCGATTCGCGGTCATTCATTTTTACCGTGTGACCGCGCGTTTGGACTGATAAAAAGAAAACTACGACAACATGACAGATTATACACTGTGGACGAATACATTGAAAAGATAATACTGGCATCATCCAACATTGAAAATAAATTCACAGTGTTCTTTGTGGACTCGTCTGTTATTCTAGACTTTCAAAACTGGTTTCCAGCATTCTACTACAGGAATAAAAAATCCGAACCAGGAAATGGACCGATCACAAACTTTACTCTTTCTCGCTACCATTATTTTGAATTTAAATCTAACACGCCTCATGTAATACAAACAAAACAATTTATTGGAGGGTTAACGAAGGATTATTTCCGCCTACGTAAAGGAAATCGTGCACCTATAACACTGCCAACTGACATCCTGTACAGAAATAAAATTCCCATGCTCGAGGCGAAAATCACAGACCTGAAAAAACTCTCTCCGTACATTCCTAACAACTGCAAAACATTTTGGGATGATATCTTTGGGTGGCCTACTGAAAATAGGGCAGAACGAAATAACCGTACTAATCAGTACTAAACTTGTAAACTTTTTCTTAATAAATGTTGTAACTATTAATTTTTTTAATTAGATCCCTTCCTTTCCGTGATATAAATGTTGTGTTAAAAGGGCACATGTCCTGTAGCTTTAGTGCAAAAAGGGCACATGCGCCTGTTTAGGTGAGAAAGGGCTCATGTCCGAAAATCTAAAATGGCCGTTTATCAGGCATTTCAGGATTTACACCTATATATTCAGACATGATAATAAAAGGGTGTTTTACCAAACCTCCTTAATTATTTTTAGAATTTTCTGCTGGTCCAAATAAAAATTATTCAGTTTTTTCCTTCTCCTGTAAAGTTGTCCCGAGTGGACAAGTGCCCTTTTTCAAATAACCGGTTCACATAACTATTACTTTTTGTATTTTAAACTGTCATTCTTACCTTGAATCCAGAGTAGATACCGCCGTTCAATCCAACACCAATTGTGAGAATAGCGACGGTGGCAGCTGGACTGCAACCTGTGTGAGCTGCAAGTATTAAACCAATTGCAGGGCCGTATTCACCTAGAAAATAAATAAAAAAATGTAAATATTTATTCTTCTAATTTGATTATTGAATACATGGATTGGCAAAATAGAAAGAGATATTGTCATACGATAACGTCTTCCGAGTTTAGGGTTCTGTAGCAGATATCTGGTACAGTATTTGCAACAAGAGTAAGCGGGCAAAACTTTTTATTAGTTTATTAATATTATTACTATTATATTTCATAGTTTATTTATATATTATATTTGCGCCAGCGATGCAGTGGCAGAAATTGAACCCGCCCCAACACGCAGCGTATGCAGCAGTCACACTTTTATTGTCCGTCCCACCAAGACAGCAAATGAAAAGTCATCAAAACTAATGTCTAGTTCTATGTGGTACGAAATCATTTTCCTTTCAGTTAACTGCAGTGTCTAAGCGCATCTGGTCGCGCAGACTTTTGGCAGTATTATGTTATAAAAAACTACCCTCTTTGTCGAGACACTCTTCAGGTTAAAAGATGGCTATTATAGTTGCTTTCCAAGAAATAATGGTACTTGCCTATGCTGTTGATGATCTTTCTGACTTGAGTATGGGTGAATTTTCTGGAGGAAAGCATCCAATCCGCCACCACGGAAATGAACATGGAGAAAAGCCACATGGCAAGGTATGGAAGAGCAGAGACGAGGCCATTCTGGAAAAAGAAAACATTTATTGCGTTGATTGTCATTCTCACCTTGAAAAATTCCTCACAATTCTTGAAAAAATTGGCATGCTACTTGTCTATGGCTCTAATATGTCCTAATATGTCTATGGCTCTTGTAAATCAAATAGACCATAGACAAATTTTTTGAGAACCGTTTTCCTGAATCACATAAATCTAGCTTATTTAGTTGTAATTGTGCTGGTTTGTATATTATTGTTATTTGCAAATGCTTAGCAAATACGAAAATATGTCAAATGGTTCTCCATTGGTTCAACCACGAAAACTGCAATTTTATTATTATCTATTAACCCGTTGTGACGCCGACAGTACCTATGAGCACTTTGCGTCAGATTGACAGATCCTCGCGTAACTGTTTCGGCCGGCCCCCGTATATATTATACAAATATATAATATACATGACTAACAAGAATAATTACTAGGTAATAAGAGGGAATTCATGAAAAAACGATATTGTTAGTATTTATTCACAAATATGACCAAAAAAGTTGCAGCGCACGAAGGCTTGTTTCCGAGCGGTTAACGAAAGGAAAAAAAAAATATTTAAGATATGTTGTCGTTGACCTAAATTACCATTAAAGTGGTCAATTTCAACAAAATGCATTGTTATTTAGTACGATCAATGAAAACATTTTAAAAAATGTTTTTTTTTAATTAACCCGTTTAGTGCGTACCGAAGACAAAGTTTATATATAACATGTAAATTCCATTTGTCTGCAATTTTGACGAACGCCAATGTTTGTGACAGCGCACTCTTCATTTTAAGGAAACTTTCTAGTTTGCAGTTCAAATATGAACTTTTTTTTGAAAGACCCTGTAGTTGCTAACATCCATAACTTTACTTGGTTCGACTTGGAATTTACTAGTTATTATTACAACAAAAAGGTTCTGCAAATCTTGATATCCATTATACTCACTTCTTTGATAGAGAAGTGAAGCACTTGTTTCATGAAGGTCGGTAGCTCCGTCATGAGGGTTTCGTAGCCGTAGTTCTGGCCCATGTGAGCCAGCATGATGGCCCAGAATGGCAGGCAGCGGAAGATCTTCATCCAGGGTATCGGCGGCGAAGATGAGCCGGCTGAGCCCCACAGCGAAGAAAGGATGTATTTCTTTTCGTCTTGTCGCATTGTCGGGTGACTTTCGGGATCTTCGTACACCTAATGAACATACATTTTATTCCCATTTCATTTATTTATTTATATAATAATCACTATTGAAAACTATTGTCATTGCTACATTATATAAATGATAACCAATGGCGAAACATTAACTAAGTGAGCTCTTCATAGCTATTTTGGTTCAGTGCCGTCCAACTGGGATATATACTTGTTCCAGGACTTGCAAATACAGAGGATTTTATATTAACACATAAATTAAGCACAATAACTAAAATAAATTACTTAACATATAAAATACATCTAAATAAAATACTATCTAATAATCTAAGTCAACTACATTTAACAAAGACATATAACATCTTACATTAAAAGTATACAATGCAAATAGTATTCAAACAAATTTAATCTAAAAGAGTAAGAGGAAGCAATAATCACATGATCAAATTATTAAAATAATCAGGGTAAAATAAATAACCAATTTAAAATAGTCAAATTATTAATAAAAATAACGTTAAAATATTATAAATAAAATTAAATAATGTCAAAAATAATGAAAAATTCACAGATAGCATGCCTGCCTGGAATGTTATTATTATTTAAAGTTGCTATTAATGTGGAAAACAAAAAGACTACATACCCAAATTAGAAAAGCGATGGACCAAATAGCTCCGATGACACCAAAAACGTAGAAGATTGAAGGCCAGCCACCAGAAAATCCATATTGCGATAGCAGACCAGATAGAGGCATGGAGACTACTGTACCAAACTGGGCACCTGTAAATGAATTAAAACATAAAATTAAATCATTTTAATGATTAGAAACCTAAGGAGTAACAAAAATATACGGCTATGTTTAACTGTTTATTTGTCTAATGGGGATGTACGAGTATGTGCAAGACTATGAAAAAAACCATAACTTACCAGCATAGACGGCAGCTCCCATACGACTTCTTTCAGTGGGTGGAATCCATTTCGCTAACATGGCGTGTGTGCATGGTACAATAGGTCCCTAAAATAAAGAAAAGTAGTTTCAGTAAAGTTTCTTGCGACAATAGCATGTGTTGTTTGTATGGAGATGTCTGCAGATAGTCCAAATGATAAACAAAGTTTTTGTGCGCTGCTAGCCGTTTCCCTTTATGGCACTTGACGAGGGACAAATATGTCTAAGCGTGTTTTTGGACCTGTCAAAGGCTTGTGACACAGTCTTCCATTGCACTTTTTCTAAGGAATCCGTGATCTGCCAAATTATTGGTTCACTGGCTACTTTTTCGAAAGGGCCCAGGAAATCAGCCCAGATGAGTCACAATGTAGACAGCTATGATTATTTCATTGGTGACTGATTGCAGTAATAAAGAAGTGCATATGTGACCTTGACCTTAATTTAAAAATGACATAAGATTGCCATGAGGTTAGCAATTAATAGGCCGCATGCCAAGATCGTTGAAAGCAATTGGTTTGAAGGAGCACGTAGATTTTATGATGTGCGAAGAACCAGAGATAATGCAGGAGATATTGAGCGCACTTTTGCCTTCAGATTAGATACAGGGCCCGACTGCGATTCTTCGTGAACTAAAATTGGAAATTAGCTCATGCGAACGAGATAGTTAGTTAGTTAGTTAGTTTGACTGGGCTTTTTCCCGCACTTGGCCTTTTGATTGGGCCGTTGTGCGTGGCTCATGTTTCCATTTATGTTACTCCAGCCAACCCAGGCTGTCCCAGAAGGTTAGCAGCCTGTTTGGGTTGCTACAGGCCTCCGGGAGAGACGCTGGAGATTGTAGTATTCTTGCCCGTTGCTCTGCCACGTTCCTGCATTCCATGAGCACATGCTGTGGCGTTTCTTCTTCCTCCGTGCATCCTCTGCATAGAGGGCTGTCTGTCACACCTATGGTAAACAGGTGTTTGTTTGCGAACGAGATTCGAGCGAAATATTAAATGAACGATAGTCAATTTTTCAGCATCAAAATACCTGTTGGAACTTACAGCCATTTGAATGGCTGAAGTTTGAACACATTTGGTGCGGTCTTAGGTTCAGTCACTTTATTTTCGGTGAGTAGTCGCGGACAAGTGACAACCGTTCATTTCCCATTCCGCTCTAACCTATTGCCCTGTCTCGTTCACATGAAGTAATTTCTGATAATAGTTCACTAAGAAACGGAATTGAGCCCACATTGGAGTCTGGGCTTCTGAGCTCAGGTGCACTGCGACCTTAATTTGCTTACAGTTCGTCACCCGGTCCTGTGCTTTCTGCAAACTCTAGTATCTTTGAGGTAAGGAGTTCTTCAATCTAACTTAAGTCCAGAACATTTCTTCTGAAGTGTCGGCTCCATGACTTCATTAGCGGCCCACACTCACACAGAAAGTGGAGCGATGTCTCCGCTTCTTCAAGGCAAAATCTGCACAGATCGGTCTCCGATAATCCCATCTGATGTAGATGAGTCCCATAATTATTCCAACTGATTGCGGCTTAGTTTTAGTAGGTTAGAAGTTTTCTGATGTGAATGCTTTTTTACTAGCCGTTTTGCAGCGTTTGTCCTGGTACATTCTGCCAGTATCAGTTAGTCGCTTGTCTCTCCTCTTTTAACCTTTGGACTGCTGTGGCTTTTGATATGCACAAAATGGTTCTCTTTTTATACGACTGCCCAACAAAAAAAAGAAGTGTAATGTGTTCATGGTTCATCTATGTATGTTTTCAGTTTCTTTATTCTACCGTAACTTCTTAACGCTTGAACCAATCTAAAAGTGTGTGGTATTGTTAGAATTGCTGTCATTCCGAGCGTCATAGGGTAGATTTACTGTCCAAAAATCAAGTAAGTAGTTGTCTAAATGTCCAAATGTCCAAATATCAATAAATTTACATAAATACATCGTGTGTAATGTCAAATGAAATGTCTGATTGAGTACCTACAACTGTCCTTAACTGTCCAAAATATCATGAAAGTAGTTGTCTAAATGTCCAAAGGCCAAATGTCTATAAATTAATATAAATATATCGTGTTTAGTGTCAAATGAAAGGTCTGATTAAAAAAATCCAGAAATATACATGTATCTATATGGATAAATACATAAACCACAAATATTTCATGAAAAACCGTAATACAAATAATTATAAATACAATAGTTCACTTTCTGTAAAGGCAGTCGTGTTTTTTATTATTTACTTGTTTAGCCAACAGTTCGGCTTTTTCTTACCAATTAATCCCTATGCGGCTAAGCACCCTGTGTAAGACACTCGGTCCCCTTTCTTAAGAGCCCTATCACATATTTTTTCCAGAAAGGCAAGAAAAGTGGATTTTTGGCGTTCTAATTCCAAGAAATGAAGAGATTTCTACAAACTTTAATTACTGAATTACCTGGACCATTTCTTGATGTTGACCATAGCGGCCTTTAATTTTAGATGTAACGAATATTATTTACTTATTCAGCCCATTTTCCGAAAGTCGTTATTCGTAAAACGCTCGGAAGGCAAACTTTGAGCTCCTTAATACAGTAATATCACTACAACGAAAACCGTATACTATTTTTTTTTATGTCCGTCATGTATTCTTGATGTACACTACGGCTTTATTTTTTCGTTTTTTGACCACATATCCAAGGTATACATTACTTACAATTACACAAAATTAAAAAAAAATCTTCCTGTATCATTCTAATTTTCTCAGAAATAAAATAAGATTCTTATATAATACTTATACTATATTAAAGTTCACTCTTTTAGCAATACGACATAATATAAATTATTGTCATTAGAAAGGAGAAAACACTGCAAAAAACAATTAGAAATTGTGTATATATTTGCTTGCGCAAGAGAAGAGCGCTCAGTGCCGCGGTTTTCTCCCAGGGTTGAATAGTTATTTATTTATTTATTTATTTATTTATCCTATCTTTTATAGTTACATCCAAAAAAAAATGCGTTCATTTTTTCAACTCATTTTAAAAGAATACCTACGCTATTTTGTAATAAGGCTCTTAATATCTTTTTTTATTATTGCAATCTGTCTTCTAGGTATGACATTCAGCGATTGTTGTGACTCTTGAAAATTTTCACTTCTGCCGTGCCTTAGATTGAATTGACTGAAATGTTATGTGTCCAATAGCTCTTCCATAATCATGGGTGCTGCTGGGACATTATTATGCTGGCAAGTTTTGAGGCGCTCTTCTCTAAAATCTGCGGAAAGCCAGGTTTTTCATCAACTTTGAAACCAGTTGACATGGGTGATGTCAGTGGCGTAACTAAAAAATATAGGCCCCGGTGCAACATTGAACAACCCCCCCCCCCCCTGCACCTACTTACTTACATCCATTGTGGCATATAGAATGTCATTACTGTATACCTAGCTACATTACATTATATTGTAGCTTTATTATAAATCGGCGTATTCATTTATATACATTGCCTCAAACATGTTGCGCAACAAATTCCCAACAACTTCAGCAGGACATGAGGATCACATAATCAGTATTGCGGGAGAATGTTCTAAACATTTGCTTCTATATAAAAACGGTGCTTTAATGTTAATTTAAGTAAGTACTGAATTATATATTTCCACCTTGGTAATTTGGAGAGAAATAAAATAAATTCAGTTTTAGTTACTTTATTTTGATAAGTGCGAAACTTGAAAGGCTAAAAAATAGCCACATAACATTATTACAAATGTACCAATTTTTGCATATCTACTTATTTAAATTAATTTCTTAAAGTCTTATAAAAATATGAACAAATACATTTCTAGAATGGTTTTTGTTTGCATTATACAAAATCATCGATCAGTTTTGAGACATCCATTTTTTCGGCTTCCTTAGTTTCCTAGCAGAGTTGTATGGAAAATCGATCGTAGACTGAAGTTCCATTTTGGGCCCCCTAACTTCAGTGGGCCCCGGTGCGCCGCACCGGCTGCAACGGCTTAGTTACGCCACTGGGTGATGTACACTTTTGGTAGGATACTGTTCTATTACAAGAGGATGTTTTTCATGTTTTTTTTAAAAACAAAGTTGAAATCTGATCATGAATCTGTTTGAAATCTGATCATGATCATGATCATGTATCAGTTTGATTAACATTTGAAAAAATATATGTTTTGCAATAGTAGATAAAAGTAAACATTTTTGAGATATTGAATTGCAAGTGTTTCTACCGCTGCAGAAATGACGGTATCTGCTTAATTTAAATTTATCTTTTAACTTTTATTATTATCTATTTATCTGCTTAACTTAACTTAATTTTAATATAATAAGCGAGCGTAATTTTGCCTTAAAAACAATAAAAGTAAGATATACATATTTACATGTGTATTGTGAACTAAAAAAATGAACAAAAGTTATTATTTTTATAATTTTTAAAGGATTTAAATAAATAAAATAGATTTTCGCCCCAAAATGTTGTGTTTAAACTAGTAAAATATAAACATAGAAAAACACTTTTTTTATATTTTTTTAATAATTAGTCTTTATTTTATTTTTTTGAACAACTCAAACTTAACAGTAGTATATTCTTTTATCACAGGCGCAATGCTGAAAATTGTGGTTGTGGGAAAAACGCATTTAAAGTTTTGTTTACAGGAAAGTACCTAGTAAGTTTTTTACACTTACAGCAATCTGAGACTATCAGCTATTCCAGAGATAAAAGATTCATGAATAGATTTCAACTCGAAGTTAAATTAAAAAAAACATGAAAAACACGTTTTCCCCTCTAAACCAGGCTCCCCCTTTTAAGAGAGGTTTTTTAGTGCTTGTTTGTATTCCAACAATGTTTGTCAACCTCATTTTCTGCCTTCTTTGTCTTTGTATGCTTCAACATTCATAAGTGAAGGTTGATGATAAAACAGCTTTGCAAATGCGAAAACAAAGATAAATGCTCAGCAAAAACGAGCTATTACTCACTGTGCCCAAGCTTAACTCCATCAGCTCAGCTATTATACTCCGAAACATAAAACTTTTATCACTTTTTGTCTTTCTAAGAATCGTTAATTAATGGCTTTCCGCAACACCATAGTCAAATGACCCAGAAACTTTGTACAAACAAGCGTCTGCAGCCTTGTGTGTTTTATGATAAAGGAAAATGTATCACTATTTAACCAGCCACTGACTAAGAATTAAGCTAATACTCGCGTAAAACAACGAACCACGCTCGGATATACTTTGCGTATGTAAACATATTCATCTACTGTCTTCATAATGGTATTTTCGACGTACAAATTTTTGCATTCACCAGTATTTTGTAACGGTTACTTCAGTATGCATCACACTTCAGTATGCATCACTAAAAAAGAATATAAAATATTTATGCTTACAAATAATGGGGCTTATTCTGAGAGGCAAAGCAAGCGTTTTGTGATATTTTCGGTTCTTGATTACGCATGAACGAGTGCGCAAGAAATAAAACGAATCAGATATTATTTTCTCTATGCAGGAAAGTTTTTTTATTTACTTTTTTAAGAATTATGTACCATAAAACATTGATTTTGCTTACAAAAGTAACAGGAACCGAATAGCAAAACCTTAACTTTATGCTTCTTTTATGCTGTAACCCCCTTGGACTATAGCTCGTTCTAGGGTGGACAGGGAAAGTGGCTATACAGGGTGAGTTTTAATTAACCGGCATCCTTCAAGGAGGTGAATCAGTACGAGCAACCATAGCTTAACTGCTACCGCTATGTTGTTGACCGCTATCCCGCGGTGCGGTCAGGAGCGGCATAGCGTTAGCGGTCAAACTATAAGCAACGTTTGATAAAAAACAGAAAACAATCAAAAACGAAAAAAAATATTTGAAATTTTGAACAACTTGACTTTGAAATAAAAGTTTGACGAGCGTTTGAGAGCGCTGCGCACTAATAAACAATATTAGCAATATTTATCTACCGCTAGATACAGTTGCGTAACTAAGCCGGTGCAGCCTGTGCGGCGCACCGGGGCCCACGATGGTTGGGGGGCCCAAATGGAACTTCAGTCTTCGATCGACGTTAGATCCAACTTTGCTAGGAAGCTAAGGGCTCTCTAGACGATCAAGCATGCTTGTCAAGCATCGCGTCGTGGGCTGAGAGGGAATCGTAAACCGCAGGAAATATTTTTTATATATTTACCATAAATGCCTAATTTTCTAGTTTATACCAGGGAGTCACGTTAATTAGACATTATTAATTGATAAATGACGTGACCCCTTGGCATTTTAGTAAATATTAAAAAAATATATTTGCATATCTCCTGCGGTTTAAGACCCCCCAGCCCGCGACGCGATGCTTGACAAGCATGCTTGATCGTCTAGAGAGCCCTTAAGGAAGCCGAAAAATTAATGTCTTGAACTGTTCGATGATTTTGCACTGCATAATTCAGTAGTTGAATTAGCAATAAAGTGCCGTATTAATATAGGAAAAAATCTTTCGAACGTGTACAATAACTATATCCTATATACCATAATGAAGGTTACTAAGTAGGGGGAGGGGCCTTTTGTTAAATTTTGCACCGGGCCCATTTTTTTTAGTTTCGCCACTGGCTAGATAGCGCAACGTGATCAGCGCGTATTATACTATTTTTCAAACATTTAAAATGTTCAAATTATAAAAAAAACTCCACAATTACCCACAATTTTTAATCAAAAGTTGCTTACTTGTTCGTACTGATTCATCCCTTCACGGATGCTGGTTAATTAAAACTCACCGTGTATAAATTTTAATATATTTTGTACAATTGTTTAAGAGTAATCACGAATTGAAAATATTATTATTAGAATAGGTATCCCTAATTGTGGTCATCTATCATTTCTGACAGAGGTAACTCCAGCGCCTATGTTCCATTTTCCTTCTGTTTGTCAGTCTAGCATGCTCATAATACTCCTGCAGAACGCTCTCGTTGTTTCTTCGAGTAATTAGAGTCTTTTAGGTTTGTTTCACTTGTTTTTTTTCGACCTGGCGCCCCGGTCTGGGGGTCACATGTTTTACATATAAACACTTTATTGTAGGGTTGGGTTGTGAGAGATTGTCGAATGATGATAAACCCGCCCATCGTGGAATTTCACAATAAACAGTAGAAACAAACAAACATAAATCTTATAAATCTTTACAGTCAGTGCTGCAGATATATTTTGAAAGACTTTCTGAATAAGGTATATGGTAGTGCTCACTCTTTTAATCATGTCAGGTAGCACAGCACACTTCTCCACGTTTAAGGTTCGTTCCAAGGCAAAAATCCTAGCACGAGTCAGTGGGTAATTGTGTAGCATGAGTCAGTGGGTAATTGTGTAGCATGAGCCAGTAGGTAATTATGTAGCATGACTCAGTTGGTAATTGTTTAGCATAAGTCAGTGAGTAATTGTGTAGCACGAGTCGGTGAGCAATTGTGTAGCATGAACCAGTGGACAATTGTGTAGCATGAGCCGGTGGGCAATTGTATAGCATGAGTCGGTAGGCAATTGTGTAGCATGAGTCAGTAGGCAATTGTGTAGCATGAGTCAGAGGGTTTCTGAAAAAAACAAACACGGATATGTCATTACATACCTCTCCTAAGCCTTGGATGAATCTGACGACGATCAACCATATATATCCATGTTCGGCTGCAATTGGTACCAATAAACCAAAAACTGAGTTGATCAGCATACCAATTCCAAGAAAGTAGCGTGCGCCAAATCTAAAAAATGAATAAATGATAAATTCTCTTTAGGCTGACGGAACAGTAATATACAATTGACCCACAGCCTGCTAGATCCCTCTTTCAATTTGCGGTACCCTACTATCGTCATATGGGAGCCACTCCGCCGCTTTCAGTTATACAAACGTTCGAGAAATTTGACAGCCTGGCTGTAACAGTCATGCTTACGCAAGCCGCTGAATTGCGTAAGCATGACTGATACAGCCTGGTACACAAACCGACCAGTACCTACTGATGTGTTCCCCCAAATCCGCACTTCTGATCTAAACCGCCTCCGACCGCAGGTTTCAGCCGCAGGCAGAGGTCACAGGCTCTGTTAGGGCATTTACACTCTCGCGCGAGGCGCGAGGCGAGACGCGGGACCACATCGTAAACAAACGGAACAGAGGCAAATCTTCTAACGAGCGTACACAATTTTTACCTACTTTGCTAGAAGCTTTGCCTCTGTTCCGCTTGTTTACCATGTGGTCCCGCGTCTCGCCTCGCGCGAGAGTGTAAATGCCCCATGACAGGTTGTCCCTCTTCGTGGAGGCTACCGGATGGGAGTTGAACTGTGAGTTGGACCCCGACCAAGGTAACACAAAGAAGGCCAACACCACCCAAAGGAGAAGAAACCACATGATTCTTCATGTGCAAGGTCTGCTCAGTGGGAAAGTGAATAATCCGGCAATTCTCCGGGCCGTGGAGCTGTATGCGCCCAGCCCATACACGGCATGTAACCATCCTCTGTTGCACCGTGAGGTTTTTATTAGTGCCATCGTCGTAGTGAGTTAATCAATACGACCAAACAAGCAAGAAAAAACATTATTTTTGATTTTAATTTTGACCAACTTGACTGTTCAATAAATGATTGACAAGCGTTGAGCGCGCTGCGCCATCTAGAGTTAAAAAATACCGCGAATATTGTTTATTCGCGATATTTTACCTATCGCTAAATAGCGTAGCGTGCTGAACGCTTTTCAGACTAAAAAAAAACAAGTTTTCAAAAAAAAAAAACGTTTTCGAAAAAAAAAAGTTGTTAACTGGCTCATACTGATTTACCTAATACAAGGATGTCACTAATAAAAAACTCACCTGTATATGGACTTAACTTAATTTGAAGATATTGTATATAAAGGGAACATAAATTTCTCTCACCTTTTACTTAAAATGCCGAAAGGTATTTGAGTGATCACATAGCCGTAAAAGAATGAAGAAAGAATGTATCCCTGTAATGATGATGACCATACGAAATTACCGTCTTGTTGATCCTGCAAAAGTATATAAGCAGCGTTTAAAACTAATATCAATTATTTTAATTATTTAGAAAGGAATAATCATCGTTTTATTTTTGTTTTTAGATTCTGCGATGCTTTTTGCTTATTATCATATTCTAAAAAGAACAATCATGACATTAAAATTTATCAGTTTCAGTGCATTTTTTCCAGAGAATAAAGCACCTATGTTGTTGCTTAATATTAGGGTCTGTATCCACTTACCACAGTTTGGTTGGTTGCGGCACCGCACTCCTCGTCAGTTGGTTCGGAGATGGTCGGCAGAGCAGTATGGTTAACCATAGCCACGATGGCTACCGACATATTGGTCCTCATGATGTAAGCATTGGCCATGCCCAGGAAGAGCATAAATGTAACCCAATGCCGCGTGCCGAACCAGCCTATAACAACACAAAATTCACATTGTAATGGTTTTGTATTTATCAGGGAGGGCTTCATTACACACATACGCACGCACGCACGCACGCACGCACGCACGCACGCACGCACGCACGCACAGGCACGCAATTTTCATAGTTTTTTTTTGAAAAAAGACAAAAAAAAAATGTTTTTATATAAAACTTTTTTTTAATAGTATAAAAAGCAATGAGCACGATGCGCTATCTAGGTAAAATGTGGTAGGTAAAATATTGCTTATATTGTTTATTACTTCCCCCTAGATGGCGCAGCGCGCTCAACGTTTCTCAATCTTTTGGGAAAATTTGAGGAAAAAAACTTTTTTTTTTTTAAATGTTTTTTTTTCAAATATTTATTTTTTTATTTATTTAGGTAAGTAACAGCATGAACTTATAATTAGATACATAATTCTTTAAAAAACATGTTCTTATGCTGATTATACGCCGTTCGAAATTATTTGAAAAATATTTTACAAACTAAATTATGAAACAAAAAGTACATCCGTAAATATTTATTAGTTGAGAGAAAACGGATCTATACCTACCGCGCGGAAATAAACGACAGTCCTCCCGATGCATTTCTAGACGGCCAATGTAACTTTGCCGAAAATGTAACTTTGCCGGGAGAACTCATCGTCCAGGTCCACGCGGCAAGGACTCATATGACCCCACCAACCAAAAAATGTCAAATGACCGCAAAAGTTGTAGAGTTAACCGCAAACATATAAATCATACTTATACAACATAAATTCAAAATAAGTAAATGGGAATACATATATAAGTTATATTATATTTATACATACATATTACAAATCAATATGTTTTTATATTCCTCGATAGCCTTTCTGGCGATGAAAATCGTCGACCCTGTAAGCTGGGAGTTAGAACTGTATGGAGGATGGTTCGTGAATTCTACATTTTTCGTCATAAAAATTCGTTTGTCTGTCTGGGATTCGAATAACTTCTGACAAAAAAATTATCGTGGAACAATCAGCATTCAGGGTACGATGATTCTCCGAAATAACAGTATCCACGTGCCCAGTTTATCACAAATATTTGCAAGTCACAAATGCAAATGATGTTAGTTGCATGTTATACACTTATACCTCTGTGCAAGTATGTTAGTTGATATATATAAACATCCCCGCCCTATCAGTTAACCAATAAAAATGATAACGTAAACTAGCCCACAAAACCTCTAATTAAAGGATTGATCATTGTACATCAGATATAGGATATTGTCAGATATCGAATTCGAAATTTCGAAAACTAAGTTATTTAGTGTATACATAGGTTCGCGGAGTGATATAAGATCTCTCGTGTCTGGTAAGTTTAAAATATGTGGTGGACCAGCGTGGTAAGTTCAAAATCCTGTTTTTAACACGCTTTTATTAGGTCGACCTGTATGTAACTATGTAACGGAATCTAAGGTAATTAATTTAACCATCTTCAAAGGATCGTAGCGTCATGAAAATTGGCAGGTGTATGTAGTTCTGGTGACAATACAATAATATGGTACTGTCGAACTGATCTGATGATGTAGTCGGAAGATATGAACTGGAACTTCATGATGGAGCATCGTATCATAGCTGTGTTTGGACTTGTTAGAAAAGTCTTGGGATGAATTTTGGCCACGATTAGGTCTCGAGGTCTGATGATGTGGTTTTTACGTGCATTTATAAAAGCGTGTTTTTAGTGTTTCTTTTTAAACTATTAATTTCATTAGTATAATGTTATTGGAATATTGTTGTGGAACCAATAAAAAATAGGTTTTATGTAAATATAGAAATATCAGTCGGTAGTTATACATCATAGTTATAATTATCAAAAATATAATTACATATTTATTACCAACTTGGACTTCAGGTTTCGACCATATGATAAAAAAATATGCGACTCAATTAGTATGTTTTTATTTTAATTCTCCGGGAATTTCGGTGATATTTTTTTTATATTGAATGCAATTTCGGTAGGACAGAAAGTCACGATTTTTTATTACTATTGATCTAAAATATTTTTTTTTTCGTAAAAAAAAATGATTTTTTTATTTGTTTTTTTTTTTTATATAAAAATATTGTTTGTAATGCTTATGTATTGTTTATATCTTAGTACTAGGAAAAGTGTAATTTTAATTAGTACCACCAAAGGTTTTGGAAAAGCTGAAAATTCATCAGTAGACAGTGGATGCAATACAGAATTCGAAACAAATGGCCAGACTGCTTAACAATATAATGCGTGGCGTCAGCATTACTCCATACATGTCACAAAAATGAAGTCCATTAATTGCGCGGCACATTAGGCCGATACATACGTACCGAAGTATTTGCAGGAACTTAATTTTTGTGACATGTATGGAGTAATGCTGACGCCACTCATTATATTGTTAAGCAGTCTGGCCATTTGTTTCGCATTCTGTATTGCATCCACTGTCTACTGATGAATTTTCAGCTTTTCCAAAACATTTCGGGGGTACTAGTCTGAAAGTATCAGCTTTTACAAAACTCTTGCACTTTTATGTCGCTGCCTCTTGGCCTATATCTTTATATAATATTAATAAACGATTATTCGCTTCACAATAAGTTCAAAGAAAGCATGCATATAATCTGGCCTTCTGACTACCCATGAATTATATGGTCAAAATACTGTCTGATCTGAAAGTAACAGATTTTACAAAACTCTTGCACTTTTTTGTCGCTGGCTCCTCAACTAATAGATCCATATTTATATACGTTTAAAGATACGTAATTCTATGTAGATACGTTTATTACTATTCTGAAAAGATAAGTAGATTATAGACCCTGTTTTTGTAAGAAGTATTTCCTTGAAAAATCAGCAAAATGGGAGCTATTTTCAGGATCAATGTCGGAGGTCAACATTGTAAACTGTTCGATCTGTCTGGCCGAAGATTTGAGCGTGAACGTTTCATCGTAATGTACATATGTAGCTCGCCTATTCGATTGCGTTTATGTACGGGTAATATAAGTAAATATATCTGTATATATTTCGATTTCTTGATAATAGGAAAACGAGGGTCGAGAGTGTTTCGATAAAGCGAATTATTTTGGATTATTTTAAAACGCGAAAATAATAAAGTAAAGATTAGACTTGAGACCTCAGAAGCAAATACAATGGCGTCGTTCAAGTGCTTAAATTAATCCGGCAATAAATTGTGAGAATGAAAACGTCGACGGCTAATCTTATCTCTGGCATCCTTAATTTTGAGACTTTTTCGTCGCTGGCTCCCCAACTAGTACAGCGACATCTCGAATACTTCTATATTTTATAGGATCGTTTTCTTTAATCGATAAATCGTTGTAATAGCCGATTAGTTCTAATAGTCAACAGTCGTTCTAAAATCGTTCTAATAGTCGCCAAATGGGTACAACACTTTCAAAAATGCAGTCCCGCTTTCTTATCGGGTTGGTCGCATTCCCATCGCGCCGCATTTAGAACAAGGCGGACAAAACGTCGTCTTTTGGCCAACCTCGGATAGAATCGGGCTTAGATTTTTATATGTTTTCACACTCTGCTGGATTTCAGTTTTAAACCGAATAAAAAAAAAGGAGTAGGTTATCAATTCGGTTGTATCTTTTTTATGTTTGTTACCTCAGAACTCTTTGAACTTGGATTTTTACCTAGAACTTGTTTTTTTTTATTTGAAAGGATATACTTCCAGATCGGTCCCATTTTTATAAAAATCTTGTTCTGATGATGGGATCCATGAGGAATCGAGGAGACTCCCCGAATACTTTAATATGAAGTTGAAAATTTACATGTTGGTTTAATTTCGATGACAAAGCAATTTTGTATGGTAAGCATAACCTGATTCTACACCCTGGGTTTTTTTATTTTTATTTCTTGAGTGGGGCTTTTCTAAGGTCTTTAAGAGCCTTGTAACACTGAGACCATTGCTGATCTATTGTGTTCGCCACCTACTATAGTTCTGCGCTAAGCCTCGTGTCATTTAAGAACCGCAGCAGGCTTTTGGCGCCAGATTGTTTTACCTCCTCAGGTTGGAGGTAGTGACCACCCAAGTGGGTGTATCTTTTACGCATCAGCGGGCCACACTCGCACATGAGGTGCTGGGGAGTTTCCTCTGCCCCTTGACAGAACCTGCACATTTTTGTGTCTCGGAGCTTGAGGTTGTACATGTGTTTGTTGAGGCCACAATGCCCCGTGAGCACTTTCACCAGTATGCACAGATTGTTCCTATTTAGCGATAAGGCCTCACGGGCCGTCTTAGGGTCGTAGGCCTTAATTAGCCCTTTGGATTGATTCAACCCTGGCGTGTTGTTACACCCTGGGTTGGCTCCCAACGAAAAGACTCATCAAAGGCCAATAGCACAGACACGAAATTTTGTATACTTATTCAGTTATGACAGCCCGTTCTATGTTTCACAATGACATGGCTGCTACGCCCAGAGTTGGCTCCCGAAGAGAGGACCCCTCAACGTTCAACAGCACAGACACGAAATTTTGTATTATGCATTCAATTACGATAGCCTTTCTAAATTTCAAGACAGGACTGCGGCACCAAGGGTTGGGTTCCAACGAGGGAACTCCATAGCGGTCAACAGCACAGACATTTTGTATACGCATTCAATTATGATAATCCGTTTTAAGTATCACTATGACATGGCTGCTGCACTTATTAAAAAAATGGAGTCGGTTTTTTTTGTCTAAAAATGTCATGTAATTATTCGTTATGTATTCTGTTTTATTTTTTTGCGATCGGTGGAGCCATGTGTCATGTCCATCATGTGTTTCTATGCATCGCAACAGCCTGTAAAACATCACGGCGTTTTGATCTCCAATAGTTAAAGCCTTCCTAACATTTCTAAGAAACAAAATAATCAACGAGTAATTTTATTAGAAAATATAAAAAACACGACTGCTGTTACGGAAAGTGAACTATTATATTATTAATTATTTTTTTAACGTTTTTTTTATGATTATGTATTTGTCCATATAAATATTTGGACAAATTTTCAGACAGTTAAGGTACCCTATGACACTCGGGATGAAATAACAATTCTAACAATACTACCCACTTCTAAATCAGTCCGAGCATTTAGAAGTTATAGTGAAATAAAAAAACTGAAAAACATACATAGATGAACCCTGAACAAATATGAACTATCAACCACTTCTTTTGATGGGCAGTCGTGTAAAAAATAAAGAGTTATACACCTGTCGAGGATTTCATATTGTTTGACCTCAATGAGTTTTTGCTGTACAACATTTATATACTTTGGCCAAATTTTGAATTGCCCTTTTTACTCTGAATAGGTTTGGCAGTTTTTTAATGCAAATATAATAGTTTTTCGACGTGACGACTATTATTAATCATGAATCCACTTTTCATCAGTTTGTTTTATTTGTTTTAGAATTTTAAAATCCATATTTCCTGTTTCAACCGATATTGGTATTAAACATGGCAGAAACCCCGAAATGGGCATCATAAATTGCCCCCTTAAGTACAGCTTGAAGATATAAATATGTTCTTTAAACACGTGAACTAAATTTCCTAAATTAGTGCAAAAAGGTATATAAAAAATGTACCAGTTTGCAAATATATACAATTATAAAACAAAGCCCCCACAAAAGTGATGTCTGTATGTCTGTACAAAAGGAATTCAGTAATAGTGATTAAATAAGGACAAGCGTTTAGATGTAGAAACGTAGGCAGAAAGGTAGGCACTCAGGGTTGACATGTTATTTATGAGAACAAAAATGTGTATAATTAATGACCCGGCTACGCATTCTCGTGGTTTTTCTCCGCACGCGATAATTGCCTCTAACGAGAACGTTAACGATTTTCTGAAACCCCACAAAGCGCTGGAAAGTTTCTTCACTTTATTCTAACGAAGGGAAAAATGCTTCATGTTACAATATTACTTATGTTGTTTTGTTATTAGTTTCCATTTATTACGTAGTTATATCAACTTCCATTTTCTTATATGTAGGTACATGTTTATGCCGACGATAGAGTGACATTGACACTTGACACTCTGAAATTGGATTAATTATTATTGTCAATTACTTTACCAACCAAGAGGAGGGAAAGTATTGTGAACGACCTAATGTTTTTTCGAAATGAAGACGAAAATATCCATTATGAAAAAAAAAACAAAATTTTGCCAGAGCCCTAACGAAGCTGTAGGCCGTGGGAGGACAGGACGGTGAAGGCGACGAGAGAACGCGAAAAAGTAGCAAAATTAGGTGAACATTTCTTCTTTGCGTATTTGCCACCAGATCAATTGAGACCTAAATTCGGAGTTATAAATATACTTGTGTAGACCGTAGATGAATCTTATGCAAACGTTCTCCAGTGAGATTTGATTTTATTTAGAATATATTTTGATTTTATTTACAAACAATACTCTAACACTTGATTACTAATATTTGGTCATAATTTCTTGTTAGAGTATATATAATATTCTATGTGTACTCCGCATGCTCAATTAATTATTACTTACCTATGTGCCGTTTAACTGTAGATTCAAAAAAAGTATGAATATAAAATTAACATACTGAGATCAATTACCATTATAGAAAAAAAAATAAAAAATATATTTTATTATTTTTTTCAATTTTATTGTTATTATATATTTATTTTTATAATTCAAGTTACATTTTACAAAAAGAAAAGCCTTATCCTAACACAAAAACATTTTATAATAAGTGTACATATTATACCTAGCTTAGAAAGGAAATTCATCTTTTGACATTTCGGTTTACCAACTCGCTAGGTATGAACCTGTGTTGAGGTGATACTAACATCGGTAAATTATTTTGAGATGTTTTATGACATTTTATGTAGATACATGTGATAGTAACGATTAACATTAACTAAAATTAATAGTAACGATGTAGCAGGCCATTAAACTACAGCAAAAAAAGATAAGCATTTTAGAAACAAATTAGCAAAACATTCAGAATAAAATAACAAAAATGAATTTGATGATAATATTGGCTATAAAAAATACATTATAATGAAAACACACGGTAAATTATCGATTTTTGTGTCTCGTAAAATGGATTTAATTATTAGGGGTCCCACCCAGGTTGATAAAAAATCATCATAATTATTGGTTATGGTGTTGGTTATAACCGGCATGCACCTGCGATAGGATTGTGGAAATATTGATCGGTCTGCCAAACGGGAATGTGAAATATTAAGGGCTGCCTCAGTTGTCAGGATGGTGCCTTGAAATTAAAAGTTCCTAATAAAGCTGGTAAGTCTATCCAGCCGCATCCGCGTAGTTGCTAACATAATAAAGAAAAAGAAAAACTAGTCAGAAAACGATATCGCCAATATCGTCAATATTCATAAAACAAAAAATTGACACAAATGTTTTTCAGCCTAAATCCCGCAAGCTATGTCATTTACAATTTTGACAAATTGCACATCGCATGACTAGTTTAATAAAATGCAAAATGCCGTGATCTCGCATAACCTCGACTTCTCGATCAATAATCTATTCAAAGTCAAGGCCATGAACGTATTGTCTGCATCAAATTGTAAAGTTTTTTGTTTTTTCTTTTTGTTGCAATTATTTGGCAGATATATGATATCATTACATAACACACGCGGTTATTAGGAACTGCATTGTTGGTAGATAGAAGTCAATGTCGAATCGTGGATAGAAGCGTATTAAAATTAATGGGTTTAGTAGGGTATTATGCATTGATACAAAATTAAATGAGATGATATTTAGGTAATCGCCTTGTTACAATGTTAACTATATATCGTTGCAACCTGTGCAAACTATATATCGTTTCTTTTCCTTCATACCTTCTGTCTAAAAAGTTCCGGGAATTTAGAATTTAAAAAGATTCTGTTAATGATTTCGAAAAAAAAAAAACCTGGTAGAACTGTCTTTATTTACTCTATGCCTAGAATGCGCGCGAACTGTCAGCCATTTTGATTAGAACAGCAATTGAATTGTACACCTTAGTAGTGCGTCACGATTTTCACAATGAACCAAAGTATTGAACAAAGAGTTTGCCTTAAATTTTGTGTTGCGAACGGATTTTCGTGTGATAATTCCCTAAAAATGTTAGAAAAGGCTTATGGTGAATCAGTTCTATCCAAAACACGGATGTACGAGTGGTACAAAGCATTCAAGGAGGGCCGAGAGATCGTCGAAGACAACCCTCGTTCCGGGCGACCTTCGACCTCTTCAAAAGACGAAAATATCGAAAAAGTCAAGGAAATTGTGCTCCGTAATCGCCATTCCAGCTTAAGAGAGATAGCACGTGACCTGAACCTGAAGTCTTGTGAGTCCATTCGCTCGATTTTGGTAGATAAATTGGGCATGAGACGCATCGCCGCTCGGCTCGTTCCAAAGGAGTTGAATTTTCTACAACAACAGTACCGCAAACAAACTTATGCTGGATCGCGTCGATTCTGATCCCACATTCATAGAACGCATTATAACTGGCGATGAAACATGGGTCTATGCATTTGATATGCAAACAAGTCAACAGGCATCAGAGTGGAGGACAAAAAACGAGCCAAAACCGAAAAAACCACGACAAAGTCGTTCAAAAGTCAAAGTGATGCTCATTGTTTTGTTTGATATTCGCGGTTTAGTCCATCACGAATTCGTTGCAGAAGGACTAACGGTCAATAAGGAATATTATTTGTCCGTTTTGAAGCGTTTACGTGAGAAAATCCGTCAAAAACGGCCTGAATTGTGGATCATCAATTCGTAAATTTTCCACGACGATAATGCACCGTCGCATAGAGCAGCAATTGTGACCGAATTTAAGGCCAAAAACGCGACAAATACAATTGATCAACCACCGTATTCACCAGATTTGGCCCCGTCAGACTTCTTTCTGTTCCTAAAACTAAAATTGCCTCTTCGTGGTACCCGTTTTGAGTCCATAGAGTCCATTAAAGAAAATTCGTGGAAGGAATTGAAGGCTATACCGGAAAACGCCTACAAAATGTGTTTTGAAGATTGGAAAAAACGCTGGCGAATGTGTGTTGCATCAAATGGGGACTACTTTGAAGGTGATAAAATAAACATTGACGATTAAACGAAAATTGTGTGTTTTATTCAATAATTCCCGGTACTTTTTAGACAGAGTAGTATTTATGATTTCATAAAAAAAAACAACATTTATTGGAATCGCTTTGCATAGGTCACACTGAAATTTTCCGGATCTGGACAACTAAACAATAAAAAAAAATATTTGTAATTTTCAATACATGACATGTGAAAATGGAACTCTTTGGCTACAGAATGAAGTTTGTTTTATTTATCTGTCATGTGTTTTTTCATTGTGGCGTCATTTTAAAAATTGCGTCTCTGCATTACGATGGATTTAACCCGTGGAAATCTTCGCTGTCTGACCTACAATTTAAGTGGAATTTGACAGCTCAGCAGATCGTCGACCGGCTTCAAACTGATTTTGGCGATGAAGCACCGACTAAGACCACAATTTATAGCTGGTTTGTAGAATTCAAAGGCGGTAGTGTAATGCAGTGACGAATTTCGTGAAAATCGCATGTCCACCACTGTCAACAACAGAAACATCGATTATGTGCGATGTCTGCCGAAACTGACAGTAGTAGAGTTGTCAACTACAACGGGCGAGCCCGTCACCTCAGGAAGTTTTAACGAAATAATCGCCCGTGCGCGCAGAAGACTTAGGACAAAACAATCCACCGTCAAGCTCCGCCGCATGCCCGTAAGAGGCCAACGCCTTATTCGCGAGATAGCCAGGAATGTTACCCAGCGGGCATACACTCACGCCCTTACTTCCAGTTGTGACCAGATTACTCCGGTCTCTCGACTGGTTACGAGTTCGAAGTCGCTTACGCGACCTCTACCTGTTGTATTACAGCGGTAATTCAGTTTGAATTTATCGCGGACCTGGGCGTTCTTTGCCCGTAGTGCCACACGGGATCGAGTGGCCTAAGGTCATTTCAAGAGTGGCATGACAACAGGTGAACATTCACCCCCCGCTGCTTAGGAAACAGTGTATTTCCATAGACTCCAGACCCCTTCAGCAATGCACAACCGAGTGGCTTTGCCGACCGGTGCGCAAACCGTCCAGTAGCTCCGGGATGCAATCCCGCCGGGAGAAACCGGTCCACCAGCTCTGAGGCCTGAGACACGGGAGTCTTACCCGGTGTAGCCTTCCACTCTAGGAGGCTTCTGAACAGGAGCTGAATCGTGAGTTGAGCCGATCCGAGAACAAAATGGATCTTGTGGCCCAAGCTGCACGAAACCGTTCACCGCCGAAACTGACATGCATATGACCTACCATGAGATTAGGGTATCCTTCGGCAATAGGCACGAGTCAGGTGCAATTAGCACGTCGAAAAGCCAGCCTTCGCGCCGCAACTTTTTGGCCGATTTTGTATATAAATACTAAATATATATTTTTTTGAATTATCTCTTATTACCTAATAATTAATCTTGTCTGTCATGTATCCTACTAATATTATAAACGCGAAAGTTTGTATGTATGTATGGATGTTTGTTACTCTTTCACGCAAAAACTACTGAATTGATTTTGATGAAACTTTACAATAATATAGCTTACACATCAGAATAAGACATAGGCTATAATTTATAAATATATATGGTTTTCTATCATCATTATCACAATTTTTCATCACCACGCGGGTGAAACCGCTGGGCGCAGCTAGTATAATAGCAGACCAGCCGAAATTGCTACGCGCGGATGTGTTCCAGGGCTTAATCCTACACAAACATTTGACTCGCTCGCGGTAGATCTCACACAATTTGACTGAGGCTTAAAAAACGGGACGCGTAACTTGGTGCAATGCCATGCTTACCAGATTCAATGAAGGGGCGTCAAATTTGGTGTGGAGCATAGCACAGGTGACGAAACATGGATTTACAGCTAAGAACCCGAAACAAAACAGAAATCGACCGGGTCTTTGGGTCTTTCTGGCGAGCATGCAAAGTGCCGCGAAGCTGACGATCGCTTCTTTATTTCAAGAAAACTGGACACGTGGCTAACTGTTGTTTTGGAGAATCATCGTACCCTGAATGCTGATTGGTACAAGACTATTTGATTGGCGGATTTCATTGGCGTACTTTGTAAAAACAACCGGATACGCTGCATCACCTTGCACCATGACAATGCCAGCTCTCACACGTCCAGATAAGACTAAATAATTAGCCTACCAACGTTGCTACGAAGATAAGAAACAACGCCTTCGCCTATCCCAATAAAGGGATGGATTCCCCTATCCCAATATTGGCATTGGATGTGTATAATAAAATAAGTATAAAGACATTGGATGTGTATAAATAATTGAATAATATATATTTGCAAAAAAAAACTCATTTCTTTTCTGTCACACCTCGTACTTCCAGGACGTCATAACGCCAGAACGCACCATCCCAAAAGAGAATGGTTATTTTGGGACCACTTTTCCAATAGCTGTAAATTATATACCAATGGAAAGATCTCTTTACGTAGAACATTTATTATTAGAACGTCTGATCTCGATTATGAACAGTTTCTGAGTTATATCCTATTAAATATGGCTAATTACCTGATATCCCCTAGGGGGCCTAACACATCCAGGCGTTGTATTTTCAAAATCGCCGCAAAATACCCGAAACGATAAAGTACACACGCTCTGTGAGTACAAACTATATATTCCTAAGAATGTTCGAGTTTGCGATCACAGTATATGGAGAGGAAATACTGGGATACGTTGCTTGAACATTGTAATTTATTTATTTATTTAGTAGTAACACATCTAGTAAAACGTTAATGTCATATTTGATTAAGATGTTAGCAAGAAATTGATGCGACATTATTTTTATGATTGACACAGTCGCCTAACTAGGCCTAGGCCTGTTCTAAGGCAGACTTTTAATGATGATATTAAGTGTGCACTGTCAACTTAATCTATAGTTAGTACTTATTTTTAAATCGACAAATATAAAACTACAAATAGTTACGTATATACAAATATGGATAGATACTTATATACATCTATAGATAAAATATATATCCATATATGCACACATACACATACATATATTTATACGAAAATAATAATAAAACCAAAATAAATAAAGTAAAAACTAAAATAATATACATATATAAATCAATTACATATTGATATGACGCTCACATACCTATAATAGTCATTTAAAATTATCATGGAAAAACTAAATACTAAGTACTAAATACTATCATTCAAAATACAACAGTCAACATATTCCCTAAACCGTCCCTACCCACCTCCAACAACCAATCCGTTAGAGATTTTTTAAAAGTGGATGTGTTCTCACTACTTTTAATTGCGTCGGGAAGACTGTTATACATTCTAGGGCCAATGTATCTCATGTTTTGATTACCGTTCAATTTACTGGCGTATGTAATATGTTAATGTCAACTGTCAAACATGGCGTTCAATTAACTATCTTTTATGGATCTACACTACTAAATAAATAATTTGTTTCATAGCAACATTGGGTTTTCGTGTAATACGCCATATTTGAGAAGATTCCGAGCCTCAATAATTAATAGTCTTCAATTCATCCAAAATTGCAAATACAGTTGGATATGTCATAATCCTAGCTGTTTAAAGCACAATTATCAAAATATAAATCTAACAAATAATTATTTTATTTTTCAAATCAGTAAAAATAATACTAAAAATAACCAAAAGTCAGACAAAATAAAAAATAAATGCTCAATAATGTCATACGTAAAACGACAATAATCAAAATAAATAATCAAAACCCCGGAACGGCTCATAATTGAGGTAGGATGTAGTAGACATGTATTAATAGCCAGTCAGATAGATAGATCTTTACAATGGTAAATACGTCAATGTTATTAGAGAGGTGGGCCCAGCGACCATACTTTTGTGCCCATTGCCTTTTCCGATCGACACCATACGGCCGAAAGTCTTCATAATTGATGTCGGCTTCCGATATCCGATAGGGGTCACTGTCGTCGCGTCGTCGCGCGGTGTTATCGAGCTCGTGCGTAATTATCCGCCCACCTAACTCATCACCACAATTTTCTTTGCTTTTTCATTAGACAGCGATAGCGGTATTAGTCTCAGGTGAGGTCGCTGCATATTGAACATTACATTTACATACGCTTACATCGACCGTACTTTGTGTATTTTTTAAACCGACTTCAAAAAAAGTAGGAGGTTATCTATTCGGTTGTATATTATTTTTTTAATGTTTGTTACCCCAGAACTCCGTCATTTATGAACCGATTTAAAAAAAAAAATCTCAAATATTATCATATGAAGTTGAAAATTTACATGCAGGTTCAGTTTCGATGGCAATGCTATTTTTTAGTAAGCATGACCTGATTCTACACCCAGGGTTGGCTCCCGACAAGGGGACTCATCAACGGTCAACAGCACAAACACAAAATTTTGAATACGCATTCAGTTATATTAGCCCGTTCTAAGTTTTACCATGACATGGCTGCTGCACCGAAGATTGGCTCCCGACACGGGGACTCCTCAACTGTCATCAACACAGACACGAAGTTTTACATTTAATTACGACAGCCCCTTGTTTTACCAAGACAGGACTGCTGCACCCAGGTTTGGCTTCCAGCGAGGGAACTCCTCAACGATCAACAGCACAGTCGCGAAATTTTGTATACATACATACATACATACATGCATGCATGTATGTATGAATGCATGTATGTATGTATGTATGTATGTATGTGTATATATATATATATATATATATATATATATATATATATATATATATATATATATATATATATATATATATATATATATATATATATATATATATATATATATATATATATATATATATATATATATATATGTATATATGTATATATGTATATATGTATATATGTATATATGTATATATATATATATATATATATATATATATATATATATATATATATATATATATATATATATATATATATATATATATATATATATATATATATATATATATATATATATATATATATATATATATATATATATATATATATATATATATATATATATATATATATATATATATATATATAAATATATATATATATATATATATATATATATATATATATATATATATATATATATATATATATATATATATATATATATATATATATATATATATATATATATATATATCCCTTTCCGGACGAGAGATTTTTTTTTAAAATCCCGAATTGAAATTCTAGTTAGTTGCTTTCTTTTGGCATATAAACTCAGGAAAAAATATTTTAAAAAATCCTGCTGTGACAGATCATTGCAAAAACTAACTGCACGATCGTGCGTGTCAGGACATATGTGTAATTGCACGATCGTGCAAGTTCATAATTGAAACAGGAAAAGGTAAATTAAAGACGTTTTCGTTACAAAATCAACTTAATTAGTTATAATTATCAGCCTTTTGATTTACAATAATCAGCCATGCGTTTCTTATTTATTAAAATATCTCATAAAATCTTTTAGTGACAAAAGGAACAAAAAGTAGACTCACAGTCTTATCAAACATAAAATTACTTCTTATGATAAGCTCTAAAACAGTTCTGGCCACGTGAGATGCAAAGGTACACTTTGCACTTGATGCATCGTGTCTTAGCTCGACTGCAACAGCTTTCAAATTGACAAGCTCTTGGAGATTTAATGTCATCAAACTCAGGTAGATGATCATAGCCGTCATATCTCAGATAATTAGATGGCCTGCTTGCTTTGTGGTACTTTCTTGTTACTAGCGATTCATCATCCGAAGCGAAATCAGCTAGTAATACCTCACTTCTCCTCTTGTCTGGTACGTTGACCAGCACTTCGTGAATTTCCATACGGAATTCTAGTAGGTCTAGAATTTTTTTTTTTGGTAACTTTATCACAATCAATTTTGTATGCTCTCCATGCATTCACGATTGCTAAATCGAAGAAATGTAATATAACTTTCAGGGTCCACTTTTTCGTTTTTATGAAGGTGCGGTAGTACTCCATTTGTTGATCGAGCACATCTACGCCACCCATGTGTCGGTTATAATTCATCACGACTTGTGGAGCAGCTACATCAACGAATTGTCGAGTTGTTTTATTCCATCTTTTCACAGTCGTGTTGTTTTCCGATCCAGCGCAATTTGAAGCTAACATGACACTCTTGTTATCTTTCCATTTTACTATAGCGACTGGCCCTCTTACCAAATACTGGCTCTCTCCACGTGCCATTCTCTTATCTTCTTTAAACTGCAGACTACTTCTTTCGGGGATTCTGTTCGCCATGATTGTGCCCGTGCTGTGCATATTGCGTTTATCGAGTTCTTCGATGAGTGGTACAGTTGTGAAGTATCTGTCATGATACAAACAACTTCCTGGAGGTACGCTGCGAGATAAATGAAGGACCACAGCTGGACCAAGTCCGAGAGACATGTTATTGCCGAACATAGTCTTAGCCCCTTTGTATATATCAAAGTCAAGCATTAAACCTTGGCTAGTCGTAAGCACAAAGTTTTTTAGCCCCACTGGACGGGGCTTGTTTTTCACGACCTGTCGCAAAATGCAACGCCCGGTAAACGGTATCATCTGCTCATCTATCGAGTAAAAGCCTGGCACTCTCTCCTGTTTATAGCAACCCTTGCGTATTTGTTCAATCATGGGTTGCACCTTCCAGAGTGGGTTCACATCTCCTGGGGGCGGCGTGTCACTATCTACAACGTGAAGGCATTTCGTAACGTCGAAAATCGGTCGCGAGTCATTGTCGAAGTAATTTTTTCCATTGCAATCCCTTTGCACCAGTACATCTTTAATCGTGGGTATGGAATAGAACCCATTAGAGCAAGAATACCAAAAAGTTTCATTACTTCTGCTCGCGAAGTCTTTAGTTCATTGCCAGTCTTTCTCAAGTGATAAATATTTGAGCAGTTACTCATATGTTCGAAGAATGTATCATCCATATATTCATTAAAATATTCAATTGGATTTCTTACTTCCCTGCAAGGAAGTGATGTGAATTCGTGAGATTTTTCTAGGAATGGTAATTGCTTCCAAGGTTGCGGTTGAGATATATAATGACGTCTTTTAGAGGTACCATTAGACGATGTAGCAGATCTGCGGGATGGTACAGATGGTCCACGGTTAGTACTGGTCCCAGTTTTGGCAGTGCTAGTGCTGGCAGTAGTAGAGCGCTTCGATGTGCGAGTAGGTTTGGCAAGTGATCGATTAGTATTATTCTGCTTTGTAGTACGTACAGATGGTCTGGGGGAAGCTGGTAAAATGTTGCTAGATGTTGGTGCGGAAGGCGCTGCTGCGACCTCCGGGGAAGCTTTGGTGAGCGAAGTGCTACTGGAACAGAGTTCGGAGGGTGTAACAGCGAATGGTTCGACAACGGATTGATCTGCCTCAAACTCATCTCCCTCAAGCATGGAAATAATTGAGTATGGATATATCTCTTCGTCGAGATCCAAATCTTCCATTTCTGAGACGTTTCCATCGCCCAAATGGTTTTCTATCTGCTCATCGTTGAGTGGGCGCCCTAAAAACATAAAAACAATAGTATCAGAAACAAAAAATATCTAAAACTGATGAAAAACATCAATACTTTACAAAACACTATATCTCGGGTTAGGGCCGAATATACACGATCGTGCACTTAACTTTTTGCCACGTTATAGTTCGTAATATATTCCATCTATTAATTTACTTTCTACTAATTTACCTCAGTTAACTTATTGTCTAACTAAATAAATCATTACACAACCAGCTATTTAACAAAACATTGATAAAATTGGTACTTACGTGAAGCGTTGCTCCCGCCAAAAAAAACCGCCATCGTAGCCAATGATCCAGGCGAGACTGATGCGACTGACTCGCCCGCTGTATATTTTTCTAGTTGCTCTAGCGTTTGCACGATCGATCGGTGTCGTCCCCGTTGCGAAAAGTTGATTACCGCGAGCTCAGGATTTTCTCTAAATTATTTGCACGATCGTATCGAGCCGTCCGGAAAGGGATATATATATATATATATATATATATATATATATATATATATATATATATATATATATATATATATATATATATATATATATATATATATATATATATTTATATTTGATAAGGTTTGTAAAGAAATCCGTTTATAGGATGATGTTTTAATTTAAAATAAAATTAGTAAAAGCTACTTAAAAAGTAGCGAAGGAAATCCCAGCTTGTATTGGGAAATGCTTATGTTTGAATGAGATATACTTACGGATGTGCACGACTTTCGACGGTGCAATGTAAGTTTAAAGGTCCTTTTGCAGTCGACTAACGATCACTATTCATCCATATATCTCATAAATAGGGCTTATCCTTATGCAACACAAAATGCCTTCAATTGAGACGAATTAAGCGAAAAAATAAAAAAATAAACTATTGATCACTTCGGCAAAGCCGTTTTCCAAATGAAAGTGACATTACGAAATAATTCAAATTTCGAATGCTACCAACATTTAAAATATGATACAATTGGCTGAGTTTGTTATCAACGAGCCATTAAATCGAAATAAAAATAAAAAAACCTCCATATGCTCAATGAAATGAAAGAAGAAACTTCAATCTTAATTTCTGGCAGAGGAGTTTATAATAAAGATTGTATAATGTTATCAAAATAGGGTAAACCTATATAAAATTGTATAATATTAAAAAATTGTAAAGAAATATTGTAGAAAACAGTATAATATTGTTATATTTGATAAGGTTTGTAAAGAAATCCGTTTATAGGATGATGTTTTAATTTAAAATAAAATTAGTAAAAGCTACTTAAAAAGTAGCGAAGGAAATCCCAGCTTGTATTGGGAAATGCTTATGTTTGAATGAGATATACTTACGGATGTGCACGACTTTCGACGGTGCAATGTAAGTTTAAAGGTCCTTTTGCAGTCGACTAACGATCACTATTCATCCATATATCTTGAGATATACTTACGGATGTGCACGACTTTCGACGGTGCAATGTAAGTTTAAAGGTCTTAGTTAATAACCTAAAATTAGTTAATAACTTTAAAGCTTTTTAATAACTTTCAGAAAATTCATGGGTGATAAAAGAAATATAAAAAACATGTCCGGTTTTTTTTTTCAAACCTAAAGAAAGACCTGATTTTTTGGTCGTTCGAGCGATAAAGACGTGGTTTTTGAGTGGTATATGATTTTAATTTGATGTGATGATTTACATGTGAAGAAGATCGTCATTCCATTCTTGGGCACATTAGGTGTGCCCTTCTTCTTCGCTACGATTATTCTTGTGACGTCATAACGCGTCACTAGGCGATTGATGCACGCATAGCGATACCTAACTCGCTCTTCTGTGAGGTGTAAAGCGCAGACCAATCATATTGACTTAACTATCGATTTCTTGTTGAATCTTCAATTTCTTAACTTATTTTTTTACATTTTCCATGTGTTATTCGACCGTAGCGCTTGACCGTCGAGGCGAGTTCGTTTTTTTTTAGATCGAGTTTATTTTTAGATTCGACTCCACACCGGTGAATATTATCTAACCGCGGTTTGTCTGTCTGTCGCTTGGCCGCTCTTGCTCAGTTATTCACACAATACACAGACGCAAATGCAAACCCACACGAGGTTGTCACGTGGCGGCGCACACTGATTTGTTTCATGCGAGCTACATGTGGAAAATCTGAAAATATTCATTATGACCCCCTGTTATATCGCCGGTGATACTGGGAGGGGGGGTTGCCCGTTCTGATTACGTAATCAACTTTGGTCACCGCATCGCAATTTTTTTGGTCTAAACCTGCACGGAAACACCGCAGTGCCGCGGTACTTCCGTGCAGGTACTTCCGTGCAGGTACTGCCGCGGTACTTCCGTGTAGACCAAAAAATTTGGTTCCAAATAATTGGCAATTTTAATTTTTAATGTAATTTTCATAGACACTAATTTTTGACAATATAATAGTTAAATTCTTGACTGCCTAGTATGTTCAGTAAAGAGTAGTAGCGAGATTTACTACCTAGCACAAATATGTTGATACGTCAAAGAACGGTGTTTAGCCGTCAAATGGACACGAAGAAAATGTAATGTAATGCTTGTCCTCGTATCTATCTAGTAATAGCATACCTAGTCGTTTTGTAAAATTCGTTTTTTTATTTTTATTTTAGCGTTTGACTTGAAAGAAACAAAACACTGTACGGCGCGGCGACGAAGCTAGAAGTAGATACGTACGTAAAATTTTACATACCGATGACAGAATGCAATTATTTATTACGAGCGCACATTGTATGTGTATCGCGTTTCGTGGAAGGAAATCCGCCAAGAAAATGTTTGTTGCAGTTATTGTTTCACTGTAATTTCCGGCGCATTTCTCGATCTTCTCAATTTCCGCTAGCCACCTAGGGATTGGATTTATTATACTGTGGTTTCGCGACTAGGTACAAACTATATAAAAAATCGTTTGTGTCACCCCCATACTTTCCCGGCAAGTAGCCAAGGATTGATTTTATCTAAATATTAATCTCATAAATAAAATCGATGAGCGCTCTCTCTCGGCCGGCGGATGAACTGGTTTAGGTTCCGTTACACGACCGCCTCAGGCGGCGCGCTTCATTTCTCGGCAAGCCTTGGGCAGATCGACGTTAATATTTAATTAAAATGTATGGCGGAGTTTAATTATTATTAGTGTAGCTTGTATATGAAATATTCCAACCAAGTATATAAAATATTCTAAGTCCAATATTTCGAGATTGATATATGACTAGCGCGCCCCCTTGTGAACCGATTTCAAACACAATCTTTTCAACTCTTGCCATGACCAAATGATACCTAAATATGTATACTAAAATTTAGCTCAATCGGATTAACCGTTTATGCGCTATCGTGGAGGAATACACGCACACACAGACAGACAAACAGACAGACAGACACACACAGATATACTTTAATCTGAAAATGGTCTTAATCGTCTCAGGGGGGCTCAAAATTAATACTTCCGTCTTCAGCTCGAAAAAAATATATAACACGTTCACAACACTTTCCCTACTGGTCGGTTGGTGGGCATGGGAAGTAAAAGTACCCAGGTAAGGAACTACACATCACTACCTAAAACTTATCACCCTACTACATTGCCTATCTAAAATTTTGGAGAATGTTGTGAAGCGACAGACAGATACGTGGAGGACAGTTACCTGCCCCCAAATTTCAGTCAGATTTTAGAAAGTATCATAGCATTCTGGCAATAATGTACTGCCACAAATGTCTGCAATTGGTTTGAAGATTTTTTGACGAACCCTGCTGCAGTAAACAATAACAAAAACTGAATCCGGTAGTGATTGCATCGAGCTCTAAGTGTGTATTGTCTTGGGAGTACCCCAAAGCTCAGCTTTATCGCCTATAGTATTCACTATCTATAGCCTGGATTTTTATTTCGAGACAGGATACCGTATAGGCGTTGTTAGAGCGCTATATATACCACGAATGCCATACCACGAATGCAGCCGTATTGAACATAAGAGAATATTAATATTTTTTTGGAACTATGAGTGTCATCTACACATTGCATTTCGCAGTAAAATCCTAGCTGCTAAAATGTACTATCGCATCGAGTATTTAATACCCTATATAATCAATGATAATACAGTAAACTGTGAAATCCGAATTATTACATGCGAGTTATATGTGTACCTACGCCGATGACACTGCTGCATTACTCGTTTGATACTTTGGCCTGAACTGTACCCTCTCTCTCTCACTCTCTCTAGGATGTTAATTATTAAAGTTTTCAATTCTATTTTAAAAGATACGATCTACTTGTAATATTTACATTTCATTTTAAACAATAATCAAAATAAACTTAACTTTAAAGCCTTCAATTATCTGCAAAAGATACTTCTTTATTTTAAAATATGGTAATTTATCATCATAATTGTTATGTTTTAATTTTATGTATTTATTGTATCCATTAATCTTGATTTACATTTCATTTACATATATATTTTAACAAATATTCTTTAAACAAAAATGTTCTCGTAAAAATAACAATAATGCTGGCGTAGGAAAAAGTACACTTTCATTGATGTTACTAACTTACTGAGCTGTAGGCCTGTGTCGAGGCATATCGAGTAGGTACCTCTAGTGATAAACTAATATAGCAAAAAAGTATCAAGAATTAGGTGTAGTTATTGATTATAATAACTACTATCAATGCACTCTCAAAAGTTGTCCATTGGTTTAATGTAAATAACCTACTATTGAATGAAAAAAAAACCAAAGTGATTAAATTTTCTACACCTAAAGTTAAGCAGGTACAAGCCAATGTAGAAATAAATGGAACTAGACTAAAGTCTGTTGCTTCAACTGTGTTTCTAGGGATAACAATTGACTCCAAATTACAATGTGGCTCACAAATTGAGAAAATGTCAGAAAACTTAGCTCTGCGGCATACGCAGTTAAAACAATAAGACGGCTGACTGATATAGATACAGCAAGAATAATATACTTTAGTTACTTTCATAGCATTATGTCCTATGGGATTCTTCTCTGGGAAAGCTGTGCGGACATCAATAACATTAGTTATACTACAGAAACGTGCTATAAGAGCTATATATAAACTTGGTCCTCGGGTTTCCCTTAGAGAAAAAATCAAAGAGATAAATATTCTTACTGTTGCATCACAATATATATATATATATATATATATATATATATATATATATATATATATATATATATATATATATATATATATATATATATATATATATATATATATATATATATATATATATATATATATATATATATATATATATATATATATATATATATATATATATATATATATATATATATATATATATATATATATATATATATATATATATATATATATATATATATATATATATATATAAAATTAGTAAAAGCTACTTAAAAAGTAGCGAAGGAAATCCCAGCTTGTATTGGGAAATGCTTATGTTTGAATGAGATATACTTACGGATGTGCACGACTTTCGACGGTGCAATGTAAGTTTAAAGGTCCTTTTGCAGTCGACTAACGATCACTATTCATCCATATATCTCATAAATAGGGCTTATCCTTATGCAACACAAAATGCCTTCAATTGAGACGAATTAAGCGAAAAAATAAAAAAAATAATATTGATCACTTCGGCAAAGCCGTTTTCCAAATGAATGTCGTAATGTCACTTTCATTTGGAAAACGGCTTTGCCGAAGTGATCAATATTTTTTTTTTTCGCCTAATTCGTCTCAATTGAAGGCATTTTGTGTTGTATAAGGATAAGCCCTATTTATGAGATATATGGATGAATAGTGATCGTTAGTCGACTGCAAAAGGACCTTTAAACTTACATTGCACCGTCGAAAGTCGTGCACATCCGTAAGTATATCTCATTCAAACATAAGCATTTCCCAATACAAGCTGGGATTTCCTTCGCTACTTTTTAAGAAGCTTTTACTAATTTTATTTTAAATAAAAACATCATCCTATAAACGGATTTCTTTACAAACCTTATCAATATATATATATATATATATATATATATATATATATATATATATATATATATATATATATATATATATATATATATATATATATATATATATATATATATATATATATATATATATATATATATATATATATATATATATATATATATATATATATATATATATATATATATATATATATATATATATATATATATATATATATATATATATATATATATATATATATATATATATATAATCTTTTCTTTTTAAGAATTCGTTTAAAGGATGACACTTTGATGGAAAAATAAAAATAATAAAAGCCACTTACATAGCTGGAAGGTTTTCCCGGACTGGACTGGGAAATGCTTATTGTTTAAACGAGATGTATTTTTGGATGAGTACCACTTTCGACGGTACACTGTAGGTTTAATGGGATCCCTTTATCGCTAGCGAACGATCGCCCTTCATCCACATCTCAAAAACAAAGCGTATCCTTTTGCAAACCAAAATTTAATGTCTTTATTAAAGACAAATTTAAGCAAAAACAATGAAAAAAATCACAATCAATCGTCTCTTGAATGCGGAATGACATTTCGAAAATTCGATTTGAAATTCGAATATATCCACTCTTTAAAAGGACGATATACGATTGCTGGGCTCGCTATTAGCCAGCTATTAAATGAAAATAAAAATAAAATACTTCATTTGCTCGTTCCCATGAAAAAAGATATAAATCGTAATTTCTGGTCGAGAAGTTTATACTTAAGGCTATATGATATTTACAAGAGTTCAAAACATAAGATAAAATTGTATAATATTGTTAATATTTGATTGGTTTTTTGTAAAATCTTTTCTTTTTAAGAATTCGTTTAAAGGATGACACTTTGATGGAAAAATAAAAATAATAAAAGCCACTTACATAGCTGGAAGGTTTTCCCGGACTGGACTGGGAAATGCTTATTGTTTAAACGAGATGTATTTTTGGATGAGTACCACTTTCGACGGTACACTGTAGGTTTAATGGGATCCCTTTATCGCTAGCGAACGATCGATATATATATATATATATATATATATATATATATATATATATATATATATATATATATATATATATATATATATATATATATATATATATATATATATATATATATATATATATATATATATATATATATATATATATATATATATATATATATATATATATATATATATATATATATATATATATATATATATATATATAGGTAAATCTGTTGTATGTCCACAAGAATATTGACAAGTTTAAAATAAAAGCGGCACTCATAATGTTAATACTAGATTTAAATATAACCTTGTTGTACGTGTACTCGTCTCCACAAAATAAGCAATTCTTTTTTGGGACAATGTATACGCTTCTATAACAAACTTCCTCATACTATTAGAGAAATATCTGTAAATAAGTTTAAAGCCACCATCAAAGCAAAATTGTATAAAAAAGCATACTATACAATATCTGATTATGTAAATGACAAAACGGCTTAAGAGTAAGGCTTGGACGCATCATAAGAACATTCATTAAAAATAATGTTTAATTGTGTCTATATGAATAAAGTACATTTTAATTTTGATTTTTTGATTTTGAATAATATTGTAAAAATATTATATATAGAGTGCTTATATATTTATTATAATACTGTCATACAAACCTGGCAAAAAAGAAACTACGAATTTGTCAAAATTCTGTTTTCAAGGTTTTTGTATTAAACCAAATTCACCCAACCATATGCAAACTAATGATTATACAGTGTATTATAATCAATGATTCAAGCATAAAAGAAGCAATGCAAAATAGTGGGATGTGCCCATATATAATTGTGTTTAAAATTGTATATATCATTAATTAGTGTCTCAAATTCGTCTACTGTTTTTTTGTCATGGCAACTGCAACAATAATAAATGTCTGAATCGCACGAACGTTTCGTTGTTTCAATGAGTTCGTTACGAATTCAGAGAAACACGTAAATGAAAATGCTTTGACGAAAACTGAGAAGTTCAGCGCCCAGGGCACATTCTCAGATGACATCTGTAACAAGGAACTTTATATATTTATTAGTTACAATGAACTTCACACTTACGTCGAATCATTGATTTTATATGGTCGAATCAGGCAGAGGGCAACTGATTTTAAACTACCGAATTCCGACGTCCATCGTTGGCATAGCCAAATTTTGTTGGCCCAGCGCAAGCACAGGTATGACGCGTATTTATGATATATTAGTGGATGGGTGCATATAAAGCTGATGCTGACTGATTTCAAATGACGTCAATTCTATCTGCGCTGCGCTGTCCATCTCACTCGCGCCGCGTTCACGCTCAAGGTGCACGAGAAATTCAAGCACAAATATCATGTTTCGGTTCAGATGTGACACGCTCCATAACTGAACGCTGGCGACTAACAATCTACATTTGAGAGCAATAAAATCGCATTCTCAACCTCTAAAACTTTCGCGGTTATTTGAAAATTTTAATTGAAATAAGGCGGATTCTTACCAAGTGGAACCTGAAGATAGAGTTCCTGACGTTTCGGTAAAGTTACATTTGCCGTCTTACGTCGTCGGGACAATAAGACAGCGACTGTCGCGTACACTCTATGTCTGCACTCGGGAAACCTATCGTCTAGTTTCACGCGGTAATAATCCGATTTCTTTCAAAAAATAAGTACGCATTTGCAGGCCGCAAGAAGCTGCAATGGATAATACCGCCACAAAACCTCGTATTTGAAAAAACGCGAATTTCAGCTTTCCACGATTGCACACAAAAATATCAGCAATTATAACCGACAGAAATACGATTTTGAGTTACTGATTTTTGAAAAAAAAGAGTAACTGATTTTGAAAAAACAATAACACAGCTTTATTCGAATTTGAGATTCCTACTCAAACCAAAGTCATCCAGGCTCACAGTGGCTAGCGTGAAAAAATCCTCGAATTCTTTTAAAATTACAACATATTTGTTTTACTCATTAGAGCAGCAATACACCTGGAAGTCCACGTTGACTAGTTAACAAATCAATCGCAGTTAATTGGTTTTGAAAATTAGCCAATTAACGCTGGCAGAGTGGACTAATTGCGACCTAATAATTTTGCGGGACATTTGCGACCGCGACCTTGATTACCAATATGACCTTGATGACCAATAAAGCAACATCGGCAGTCATTGACCTTGCAACCTTGGTATTAGGTCCATGCTGATGAATTGTCGTGTTTTTAAACTGTCTAATGTCAACCTGGATAACTTCGGTTTCAGATTTAATCCCAAATCGGGAAGACTTCTCATTCTTTTCTCAAAATCAGTTATTCATTTGTCTTTTTGTCGTTTGTTATTGTTTGGATATGAGGACCTGTGTCGGCGTTATCCACTATGGCTACTTGCAGTCTTGTACTCTGTGAAGAACTGCAGACAACAATGGAAAAGCTCGTGATTAAATAACCCAGCCTGGTCAGTCGCTCTGCGTTACTTCTTTTGTACAACAACGCACGGCCATACAGCTCACAGCAAACAGTCGCAGAGTTGCAGGAGTTGTGCAACTATAACATTTGACTCAAACCTAAATTTCAAGATACACATTGAGAACATAGTCGAGAAAGCAAATAGGATGCTGGGGTTGATCATGCGGATCACTAAGAATTTCAAAAATCACAACAGCATGATCCTGCTTTATAACTCACTAGTGCGCTCTCATCTTGAATTTGGGTCCTCGATATGGAACCCATATTTTAAAACGTACTCCGATAGAGTCTAATCCATTCAAAGGAAATTTCTGAGAATGCTATCATTTAAATGTGGCCTTAAGAATCATCTGACTGGCTACGAGGAAAGACTGACTGCTTTTAAATTTGTCACATTAGAAAAACGCCGGCAGGTTGCAGATTTAGTGTTCCTGTACAAAATTTTAAATAATAAAATCGATACCTCTTGTATAGAAAAAATACAATTTAACATTACTAAAAGAAGTCTTCGATACCCAGACTTATTTAAAACATCTTTAGCAAAAAACTATACAGGAGTAAATAACGTAATCCCACGTATATGTCGTCTGTATAACAAATTTCATCTTGACAATCGCATCGATATATTTCATGATAGTTTATGCTCCTTCAAAGCGTCCCTCTTTAAAATACTGTAATTCTGGTATTTTTTGTTTTTTTTCCTTTTTTTATACGTATTTTTTTTAAAATTCAACCATTGTTCATGCATTGTGCTAATTGTGTACTCATATAAAAAGGATATTGATGTAGTCATGTAACTGTAGTATATATATGTCACTGTATGTGTTGTCAATATTCTGTTTGGGTACCAAATAAAATAAAATAAAATAAAATACTCTTTTCGTACCCACCATACTCGACAGATTTCCGTAATTTGGAAAACTTTTTACAGGGAAAAGAAATAAACTTCTAAGAGGCAGCGAAAAACGCCTCTAAAGCATTTGTTGTTTATTTGTTGCTGTTCCCGAGAATTTTACAGCAGAAGTTTTATAGAACTCATATTAAAATAGCACAAAAAATATTTTTCATCCAAAGTTTTTGGTCTTCAATTTCCTTTATAAAACGGCAATTTACGGTATCATATTGTTCAACTCTATAGTACCTACGACTTAGGAACCCATCTGCGCCGGCGAGATGCAGGCGCTGATAGCATTGACGGCGAAACTAATAGCAATTTATTTGGACATCTATAATAACATTGACAAAAACTGATTGATTATAAAAACTCAATAATATAACCAACGATAACAATAGTGACGTTCAATTATTAGTGCCATCTATCGCATTTTTATATAGGTTGATTACATCACATAAATAATATGGAGAGCGTCAATGCCATCTATTATTAGTCTATCTGAACTTAAACGCGTAATTTTTATATATATTTAAACCTGTATAACAAATTAAAAAAATATATAACAATAACAGCTATGATTTGAAAATTGGTTTGTTAATATATTTTTTTTTTTACCATATAGGTGTGTTTAGAGCGCCATCTACAGTGCGCTGCCATACTGGTATACCACGAATGTCGCCGTGTTGAATATAATAGGAGAATATTAGTCATTTTTTTGGAAGTATGGCCACCCGATCCCGTATGAAAGACGAGCAAAGGGAAACAGGAAAGCGCGATAAATTCAAACTGAATTACAGCTTACATCAGGTAGAGGCCGCACAAGCGACTTCGGACCTGTGACCAGACGGAAGGACAGAGAAATCCGGCCAAATCTGGTAGTGAGGCCGCAAAGACCCCGCTGAGTTCCTTTCCCTGTGCCTCGCGGTAAGGCGTTGGTCTCTCACTGGCATGTTAGCGTATCTAAACGGTGGACTGTTTCGTTTCTAAGTCTTTGCGTTCACCCCACGGCTGAAAGAACGATCATTATCGTTATACCTTGCTGGGATGGCGGGTTCACCCGTAGTAGGATGATCGCAGGATGATCACGCCACGGCACGCGCAGGATGATCACGTCAGATACTGGTTTCCGTACTGCATTTTCACTAGTCAGCTATGCTCGCCTATATTGTCTGCCTACCCTGATCGTACTAATTCTATTGTTTTATATTTAATAATTCATTTATCACTCACAATGCTACTTACTAAATATAATTAATCTCCGTGTTCCTTCCAAACTCAATAGATTTAACCCTGCTCTTCATGTTCCTCATGCTGGTAGGCACCAACTATAGGCAAAATGCATTTCTGTGGCGAATAAGTGACAATTTCAATGATTTAATTAAACGCTTTGACTTTGATCTATTCTGTACGAGTACGAGTGTACTCAGCTAGGCAGCAGCTGAACAGTGAATTCTTTAGCATTAATTGTTGAATAATTTTTTTATGTATTTTTAATCGATAGCTTTAATTGAAAGGTTACATATGTTTCTACAACGTTACTTAAACGTGAAAACCTTTAATTGGCTCTCTGTTATCCTACTCCTCTTTTTGTTAAATTATAATTAACTGTTGGTTTTCCTAAAAATAAATAAAAATAAATAAATAAATAAGTAGGTGATAACTCCAATGTATGTCATACTGTATATATTATATGATTACCTACTTCGGATGCGGATAATTAATTGCATGGATGATGTCAATAAGTATTTTCTCGAAGTACCACTTCACGGGTGCTTAATCGTGTGCTCGTCGGCAATACCTCCGTAGTGCACGTGCACCTACGGTCAAGACTTTCTTTTTTAAGCTCTCCACTCAAATGGCGATCAGCTCAATCATCAACTAGAGCTGTCAACTACAACGGGCGAATCCGTCACCTCAGGAAGTTTTAACGAAATGATTGTTTTATCTCCCGTGAAGTGAGCGCAGAAGACCTAGGACAAAAACAGTCCACCGTCAAGCTTCGCCACATGCCAGTAAGAGGCCAACGCCTTATCCGCGAGATACCCAGGAATGTTACGCAGCGGGCTTACACTCACGCCCTTACTTCCAGTTGCGACCAGATTACTCCGGTCTCTCGACTGGCTGCGAGTTCGATGTCGCTTGCGCGATACTCTCCCTTAAGTAGCGGTGAAACGGTGTCAACCGAATCTATCGCGGACCACGGCATCATTTGCCCGGCTGTTCACCCAGGATCGGGTAGCCGATGGTCGTTTCAAGAGCATTCGCCGTAAGGTCGGCAACCACCCCCGCTCTATATGAAACAGTACTGCTTCCAGACTCACCCGACTGTTAGTCAGAATGCACAATCGATTGGCTTACGCCGCACGGTGCGCAGGCCGTCCAGGAGCGACAGAAGGTTGACTCCTAGGGGATACTAGCCCTAAGGCCAGAGTCCTACCCGGGCCCGCGCTTCATGCATGGAGGCCGCCGGATGGGTGTTGACCCGTGAGTGTGACCAACCCTGAACAAATGGGTCCTCGTGGCCTACTCGGCAAGTGCCCATTAGCTCCCTAAGCTCAATCATCATGAAGAATATCAAAACAAAGCTTACAAAGGACGTGTATGATATACCTTTTGTCATTTAAAAAAAAATGCTGCGGAATAATGTCCTCAATTTTAGCTGATGTTTTTATTAATTGTTTGTGTAAGCATTTGAAAAATACAGTGGAACCTTTCATAACGAGCATAATTTGTTATGCTCGTTATGAGAGGTACCAGACTCTTACTCGGTAAATATTTTTTTCCATACTCGTTATGAGATGCAATTACTCGCTATGCCCAGTTTATAAAGGTGATAACTCATATTTACTCATAAAGGTGATAACTCATAAGGTGATAACTCATATAACTGATATTTATCGCCCATTTTCTCACGTCAAAGTTTTTGCAAAAAAAAACCGAACTCGGAACTCGCAAACGCCTGGATGATTTCTTTGTAGTAAATAATCTACTAGCAAAGCTTAGAGCTGGACTTGATAAAATTACCATAAAAATAAACCGTTTCGACAAGAAAACAATAAAATAGTTAGCATGGAGAGGAGCTCCTCTTATTTATTTATTTATTTTATTTATTGGTCCACAAAAAAATTACACCGTTAGTACTTAACATAGATTGTGTTGCTCCTAACTAGGCAGAGCCTGGTCTAAGGAGAACACCAATACAAATGATTATAAACCACATAACTTCCAAAATAAAAATAAAAAATTTGAATCAAATCAAGTTAAAATGAAATTCTCACTACACCAAAATAAAATTAGAACTATAAACAAGAAATACTAAATAATAATGTATAATAATAATAATAATATATAATAGCAATAATAAATAATCATTTATAATAATAACTAATAATATATAACAATTAGTAAAAATACGTATATAAAATATATAGAAAATAAATATATTTATTTATTTTATAATTGTAATGAATGTTTTCTCCGTCTCTCTCCTACCAAGGTTTATTTATTATTTATTTATTTAGTAGGTTTATTAGGCTTAATATTTATTTATTTATTTAAAACATGTACAACAAAAAAGTTGTTAGATTATTACCGAAGTAAAGAAATTATACATTGTAAAGGACAGGTAAAGATTGCCAGAGCTTAAGTAACAAATTGCGCTACGCACATCGAACGAGGCTTCTTAGGCCTGTATCTAGATGCACATGATGCAGATGATGTAAAAATATGAATATTAGTATTAAACTAATATAATTACATAACGAAACAGAAGACAGAAAAGGAAAGAATAAAAGGTAACTCTCCTACGATAATAATGATTCATTTAATTTAATAGTCGGCTTCAATAATTGAATTTTGGACCCAGACAGACGACAACGATAAAGAATTCATTTAATTATGTTGCATACACTTAATTATATTTATCATTCAATTGCAGTTTTAAATATAAATAGATAGAATTTCATAATGCACTGATCACCTTCAACGGCAATGTACATTGTTTTATTGTCGATATTGTAAAATAGGTAATCCACTATTGACTCGATATAGATTATCATTAATGAGTCGGACTTGGGACATCAGTCTTCTTTGCTGAAATTAAATTATATATTTATTTTGATCCTCAAAGCATTGTTATAGGTGAAAATGGGAGTTTAAAATCATTAAAGAAGCATATTGTAACGAAGATTGCCAACGACTTAATTGAATCGTTGATCACTTCTGATACGTTGAACCGTCAGTACCTATTGGAGTAGCTCAAGGGTCGATCCTCGGAACACTGCCATTTATAATATATCCGGAGCCGAACGGGTCTTTTCAGATTATGTCTGATAGCCGACTGTATTGTAGGTCGACCCAAATCGTGGTACAGCTCCGTCTGTCTGTCTGCAGCTGTATCCTGCAGTTTGTAGGCAATTGGTATTTGATGTGCGCCTCGGGCGGCTTCTTTGGCTATTTGCTATAGCAAATAGCCAAAGAAGCCGCCCGAGGAGCTTCTTTGGCTATTTCTTATTACGTTATGATGACGTCACGCCCAGACGATACCCTAAACAAGGAATTTGAGAATATATGGGAGCATATGGTATATTAGGTGTTGAAAACAGAACGACTGCGGGAATGTTTTGCCTGTTTATTAAATGCATCGATTTTAATAAATACTGTCAGTTCGGCCACTACGACCCCTGTTGTTTAAGGGTCATCCGAGCTCACGGGTCAACACCCATCCGGCAGCCTCTACGCAGAAGTGCGATACCGGGGACTCCGGCTTGCGGGCCAGTTCACCTAGGTATCAACCTTCGGGGCGCTCCTGGACTGTTTGGCTCCTGGACGCACCGTGCTGCGTCAGCCAATCGATTGTGCATTCCGTCTGATAGCCGGGAGAGTCTGGAAACAGTATTGTTTCCTATAGAGCAGGGGTAGTTGTTAACCTTACGGCAACTGCTCTTGAAACGACCATTCGGCTACCCGATACCGGGTGAACAGCCGGGCAAAGGATGCCGTGGTCCGCTATAGATTCGGTAGACACTGAATCACCGCTACGTAAGGGAGAGGACCGCGCAAGCGACCTCGAACCTATAACCAGTCGGGAGGCCGGAAAATCTGGCCATAACTGGTAGCTAGGGCGCTTGGTTTTTCTGCTGGATTAACTACCCGGTGCCGGGCGGTAAGGGTTGATCTCTCGCGGGCTAGTTGGCGGAGTTATATAGTGGATTGTCATTGTCTAAGTCTTCTACGCTCATCCTACGGCTGAAAGAACGATCAAATATCGTTATACCAGCCTGGGGTGACGGGTTCTTCCGTTGTAGTAGACACCGCCCAACTGTCTCAATCCTAAACAATGTAATATAGTAACAGAAATTAAATTCCATATTCTGTATTCTTATAATTATTAGCTTCCCACTGGAAAAATATTCAAGTCGTAAGTTATTATTTTACATAGATCAACGTTATTCAGTAGGTGTCTACAGAAATCCTCTTACCCACTAACATACATTGGCATTATCAACATATCTATACCAGGGGTCGGCCAACTGCGGCTCGAGAGCCGGAATATTGCAGCGATTCTCTTGCCTTAAGCTAAGTCAAGGAGACAATGTCGCACAACCTTGACCGATCTCGCGGATGAGTGACTCGCAGTCCTCGCATGAAACAAGTGCAACTAATTCAGTTCTATATGTCTTGGGTTTTATGACGATGTCCGTTATTTTTACCCCCACCTACTTGGAAATACACTTTTGGTTGAGAATACAAAGTGCTGCCCGCTATTTTGTTTTTTCCTAATCACATAATAACAATAAATCAACGTTCTATATGTAAAACCTCGTGTAGATATGCCAATAAGGCATAAGCATATCACTACTGAATTCCCTGGGCGAAAATAATAGGGTAATTCTAAGATGGGTTCCCGACCATGCAGAAATCGAGGGAAATGAAAAAGCCGACGAACTTTCTAAGACGGGAGCAAAGGGAATGTTATACGGCCCTGAACCTTGCTGTGGCGTACCAAAAAGCCTTGCAAACCTAATTCTCAAACAAATATGTTTAGAACAATCCATCAACCACTGGAACAACACGCCAGGGTTGAATCAATCCAAAGCGCTAATTAAAGCTTACGACCCTAAGACGGCCCGTGAGGCCTTATCGCTAAATATGAACAATCTACGCATACTGGTGAGGGCGCTCACGGGGCATCGTGGCCTTAACAAACACATGTACAATCTCACGCTCCAAGACGCAAAAACGTGCAGGTTCTGCCAAGGAATTGAGGAAACTCCCCTGCACCTCATGTGCGAGTGTGGCCCGCTGATGCGTAAAAGATACACCCACTTGGGTGGTCATTACCTCCAACCTGAGGAGGTAAAACAATCTGGCGCAATAAGCCTGTTGCGGTTCTTAAATGACACAAATCTTAGCGCAGAACTATAGTAGGTGGCGAACACAATAGATCAGCAATGGTCGCAGTGTTATAAGGTTCATAAAGACCTTAGAAAAGCCCCACACAACAAATAATAATAATAATGCCAACAAGCATACAAAGCATGGAAAAAACTGAATAACTTCGTTCATAAGATGTTTTTGTTGTTGCGTAAATAGGGCAAAGTTGAAAAAAAATAGTTTACTGTACTAAAGATTAAAACTGCCGAAGACTGAAGTTGTTTGAGAGGAATTACTACTAAGAACGTAAGAGATATCACCGGATAAAATCATCCACTCATGTCTACGAGATGCCACTGCAATGAGAATTACAAGAAAATTTAAGCTCTCGGGACATAGACAAGACGATCCGTAGCGTAATTTTATACTAGTAACAATAAAAAAAGCAAATTCGTATTTTGGGCGCGTACGAGGTCTCACATATAGATCGTCGAAATTTTGTATAGATCCTACGTTGTTCAAGACTTTTTATTTAAAAAAAAGTCTTATGTGATGAGTATCTCCCTCCGTCCGTTCGAAACTGGGTCTCAGAAACTTTAAGTCCTAGAGAAAAATGGTTAACGGCAAACGACTCGATATGGTTTGAAACGAGTATGCTTCGCCAATGCGTGCACTGCGCCCGGTTTAAACACATACGTATAAGTAGGTACTAGACCGCGCGATCAGCCTGAAAATGCATCAGCCGAATAGAAAGAGACAGCAGCAAATGGTACGCCCTCTATCCTTGTTCAGTCGCGCATGCACGGAACACACCTAAATATATCGCTATGGCAACGCTTATACAATATATCACTATGGCAACGATTCGACGCCATGTCTGCTATGCTATGGAAAAACGCGCATACGCAACTAAAAAAGGATAGAGTCTCATATGCAGCTATCTCTTTCTATTACGCGAACGCATTCACTCACAGTCCACCTTTGCACTCCCGCGCTCTATTCTATATGGTTTGAAACGTCAAATTAACCGTATGCACGATGCCAAAATGCTCCCGTATGCTTGAGGAAAAACAACGGTGAGACAGTCGTTAACGTACAATGAGCAAATACACAATTTCCCTGTGAATGATCCCTGCGAAGGGAGCGAAGGGGGTTCAGGGGTGTCCGGAATCCCTCATTATATCGGAGCCTCGAAAACTAACGGTTTTTTAATAATTTATACTGATGGACCCCCCAAACCCTCGTAAAAATGGTAGAAAGATACAAAAAATCTTTTAGAATAGTTTTTCGATATTTGTATGTGTGGGCCATCGGCAGAACTAAATATATCTACATCTTGTATCACCCGTACCATGCAGTTAAAGCACGAACTCTGGTTATAAACTACATAACGGTTAAAGGTTAGACTAAATTAAATCACAATTAAGAGAAAGGCAGGGTAGGGATACATAGATATATAAAAGTGGCAGTCGCAAACGCGCTCAATGTTCAATCAATCACTCAGTATTTCAGACGACGGCCCTGAAAAAATCCCGTGTCGTCTTCCGCTAGCTATGGTCCTTTGTGCGGGGGAAATCTTATTAGTCGGGCCCATTGACCCGGCTTTCAGTAAACGGCAGAGCAGGGCTACGCGCCTGCGGCAGGTTTCTTGTGAGTGCAGACGTTGAAAATAACAGTATAATAACAAAAAGGGAAACCATGAGAAAATAAATATTTGAAATGATAACATTAACAATATTAATTTTGAAATCTTTCGCCGAGCGACCGAACTTAGGCGGCGAGCGATTAGTCGATCGCGAGTTCGCGACCGACCTGTTGCCGACCACTGAACTAGACAGCGGTCGCGACGCGACACTCGAATTCAGTCGATGCAAAAAAGCGCAACGGGAATACGTCAAGAGACTATCACCATTGATTTTATAGTGTAATTATAAAATCAATGCTATCACGTTACCCGTTCTCTTATCGATCATGTCACTCAAGCAATGTCAATTGACAATCCGATGGTCTTGTTTGTTTGTTTATTGACACGACTGCCCATAAAAAGAGTGATGTGTTCAGGATTCATCTATGAATGTTTTCCGTTTCTTTATTCCACCATAACTTCTAAACGCTTGAACCGAATTAGAAGTACGTGGTATTTTTAGAATCGTTATTTCATGGGTATAAAGAAACGGAAAACATACATATATGACCCCGAACACATTACACTCCTTTTTTGTTGGGCACTCGTCTAAAAACCATCGCTTATCATTAATTTTTTTAGGTACATAGGTTTTTATATAGGTTTTTATATAGGTTTTTCTTTTAGCTGTAACGTTTTTCCACAATGATTTGACACTGACCATAGTAACACATGACAGTCATAAATTATATGCTTTAGTATGCTATATTAGACATGGCCCATATAAATCAAATGGACCATAGACAAATTCGGCATGCTAAATTTCTCCAGAATCAACCCTCGGAACCCGTACAAGCTGAGATGCGTCATCGATGTGGCTGTTTACTAATTAATTATCGTAGGAAGAACAGGAAGATTTGCCACATTTTGAACCAACAATGGTATTAAAATTTACCCACCTCTGGGGCTGGGTAAAAATTTCGGGTCATTTCACTAGTATTTACCGGTAATTTATGACACATGAATAAGTGGCTTGTAACTTTCGAGAAACGGGTCCCAGCAATCTACATTTTTTATTGGTTATTCGTCGATTGATTGATTGACTGGACGTAAGATGTCATGAATTTAACGATAAATCAGCGTGATGATTGATTTAATAGAGGTCACTTCTGTGCACTATTTTATTCAATGCAAACTATACTTTGGAGTTGTCATCTACTACGGGCGAACCCGCCACTCTAGGACGGTATAACGATATTTATTTATTTTATTTTATGGTAATGTACATAATATGCAACAAGCGTAACAAATCATACTTAATATCTACACTTTAAATAAAACCCACAGCAAGTTGTGTCACGCTTATAGTGAAGATCGGTCCCATGTCGCCCAACTAATGTAAACACTTGTTCTAGGGCAAACATATTAAACATTTTGATCATTCTTTAAACCGTGGGATGAACGGAGAGACTTAGGTAGAATACAGTCCAATTGTCTAACTACGCCGACGTGCCCGTGAGAGACCAACGACTTACCGCGAGATACCGCGAAGTGAATACAGCGGGCACACCTCTCGCCCTCCCTAGCAGATTTGGCCGGATTTTTCATCTGTCTGGTCTCAGGTTCGAGGTCACTTGCGCGGCCTCCACCTGGCGTAAGCGGTAATTAAGTCTGAATATATCGCGGACCGAGGCGCCCTTTGCACGTCATGGTCACTCGGGATCGGGTGGACATCGGATCGATTCAATATAGATGACGTTAAGTCAACAACTAACTACCCCCGCTCTCTAGGAAATATACGTCTCCAGCCCCCCCCCCTCTTTTCTCCAGATCGCCGGACGGGACGGGCGGCGTCTCTAGCAAACCGGACAACTAGAGCTGGCGACTACAAAGGTCTAACCTGTCACCTCAGAAAGTTATAACGATATTGATTGTGAGCGCAGAAGACTTAGGACAAAACAGTCCACCGTCAAGTTCCGCCACATACCCGTAAGAGACCAACGTCTTACAGCGAGATAGCCAGGTTAGACACCCAGCGGGCCGACACTCGCGCCCTTACTACCAGTTGCAACCAGATTACTGCGGTCTCCCGAATGGGTACGGGTTCGAGGTCGCTTGCGCAGTCCTCTCTCTAACGAAGTATGTCTTTTACTACACAAATAGCAGGCTATTTTTATTACATACATGTATTTTACAACAAACGTCTCAGTATTTCATGAAACTATTTTTGTCGTAATAACCAATTAACATGAAATTTTATGTAGTAAAAGCCACACTAACTCCTAAACTATAACACGTACTCTTTTCTGGTTTACATCAAATAAAAGTACTCAAAATTTTATGAAAATATTTCACAGATATATCAATATAACTATAAAAACCATAAAAATACAATAAAAAACACGTGTACTTTTTTGTTTTTTGCCCCTCCTGTAAAGTAGCGTTTTGGCTTTTACGACAAGTGTTCCGCAAAGGGTCGATATGTGGAGGCCGCCGGATGGGTGTTGACCCGTGAGTTTGACCGACCCGGAACATATCGGTCTTAGTAGCCAACTGCAACAGGGCCCATTAGCTCCTATTAGGACAGTACGGCGGTGTCGACTACAACGGGCGAACCCGTCAGCCCAGACTGGTATAACGATATGTGATCGTTCCTATACTGCAATAATTCCGAAACCGGTCCACCAGCATAGAGTTAGTTTAATTAAAAAAAGTATATAGCATAGTTAGCTAAACTGCATAAAAACCATTATTTTATATACATTATTTTTTCGCGATAAGATCGTAATACCTGCAAGCGTAGATTTACTGCATAGATTTACTACCATGCGTGGTTTCGGGTAGACTTTACAAAATTATATAGAAAGATCCTCAGCTGACATTTGCATCGTCGAAAAGATGGCGGTAACTTTAAATTTGACAACGTTATCAACAGCGTCGATTCATTACAATATTTACGGAAATGTTGATAGGAAAAAGGGACTGTTATCAGAATATTTTCGGAACTAAATTGCGGAACTAATCTAGCAAGGTGTGCTTGTGCGCGCCATATCGACCGGCTTTGATAATGGCGTTTTACCTATATTAAAAAAAATAAATTCCCACCTGCTTTTCCTTGATTTTCCTCATCCACGCCAGGCTGCTCCCACACCAGCACATGCCCAGGCCTTCCTCTCCGGGAAACCATCTTCGGATATCCAGGAAATAATACGTACAAGTATTGACGTCACCGTTCGCCCGCCAGAAATAGATAGTAAGTAGTATACACGAGAATTTCAAATTTAAAACAAAAAAAGAATGATCCGAGGCGCTAAAAGACTACCTTAACTATCAAAATAAATCCATCACGCAATAGTGACTAAAATAAAGAAAGCACCGCTAAGAAAATAGCCTAACCTAAACTACAAAAAATTTCAGAAATAAATAAGACGAAATCGCAACGCGTCGACTTGTTGCTTGAAAACTATGTCATGTTGGCGAGGGCGTACTTTAATATCGAACGCGAGCGACGTAGTGGCACGGACGACATTTTCTTCTGTGAAAATTAGACGGTCGTTAGTTACCGGCGCTACCGAAAGCGGAACAGACAGACGCAACGCGCGCGGATGTCAACGAAAGACTGAAAATGCTGGACAAATGCTGGCTTCCAAATAGGGATGTATTATAGCGCAGTAATAAAGTGCTCGATACTTTTAATAATGCCTGTCTTGTTGGACAAAATGGGTTAGTTTTATATAATCTGTATCCTTAAAGGGGGTCAGTACGAGCAAGTAAACAACTTTTGATAAAAACTTGTGGAAAAATAAAAATATAGGTATTTTTGTTTTTGAAAATGTATTTTTTATAGTTTAAAAATCACTGACCACGATGAGCCATCTAGTGGTAGGTACAATATCGCTAATATTGGTTATTAGCGATATTTTACCTACCGCTAGATGGCATAGCACGCTCAAAACCGTGTTCTTCAAAATTTCAAATAGAACAAAAATAAAAAATAAAATGTTTTGTTTCTCACCTGCTCGTACTGATTCACTCCCTTGAAGGATGTCGATTAATTAAAACTCATCCTACTAATATTATAAACGCGAAAGTTTGTATGTATGTATGGATGTTTGTTACTCTTTCACGCAAAAACTACTGAATGGATTTTGATGAAACTTTACAATAATATAGCTTACACATCAGAATAACACATAGGCTATAATTTATAAAGATATATGGTTTTCTATCATCATTATCACAATTTTCCATCACCAGGTGAAACCGCTGGGCGCAGCTAGTCATATATATATATGCCAAAGGCTCTGGCCAACGCTTATGACCAACGTTGTATAGGGGGTTATTGGTCGCCTTGGTAGGTATTGTAGAGTTCGCCCATACATTGGTCAGAAATCTGCGCTGTTGTAGGTTTTAGAACACAAATCAAAGGGCGTTGATGCAGAGCAACTTATCGCCTCCACACATTGGCCAACTTTTAGGAATATCTTCTGCATTCAAAACTCAAAATCACTTTTTATATTATATATATTATATACTTTTAAAATAAGCCAATTGGTAGGGATCCCTCCTCTTTAAATAGTCGAATTGATTTTCAATAAATATGTGGTATACCTTTTGTGGTATAATATATTTTTTAAATATTATTATTTTTTAAAATGTCAAACAGTTAATAATCAAATTTATAATAGAGATTTTAAATCTTTTAAAAATAATTTGAGCTGCTAAAATACTTCCGTAAAAAAATGTGAAAAACTCAGTTATGCCAACGAATAAGCCAATGTATATGCCGCAGTAATGAAGTACTCGATATTTTTTTTCCAGTAAGACCCCTTCACGTTGGTCATTATATGTGCCAATGGATCTGGCCAACGGTTATGGCCAACGTATAGAGAAGGTTATTGGTCGGCTTGATAGGTAGGTACCTACTACAGTGTTGGCTCATATTTTGGCGCGAGATCCGCGGTGTTGTCGGTTTTTTAACACAAATATAAGGACGCAAAGAAGCTTGTCGCGTCCGCACGTTGGCCAACTTTTGGGGGTATCTTCTGCAATCAAAACTCAAAAATCACTCAGTGATATGCTAACGAAGTTATCATATTCTCCTGATGGTTCTGCGAGGAGTTCAGCCAGTTGATCCATAGTTAGCCTGAAAAAAACCAGCTTGACATCCGTCCACCAGCTTGATGTTCGCGCATTGGCCTGCACCAACGCAAACCGAACGACCTTGCAACGTGTGGAATCAGCCACAAATTCTTGGCCAATACGTATGCCAGCGTGCTGGCCAAAGTATTGACCAAAGCGTAGAGTATGTATTACCCGTACATGAAGTCAACGAACCGCACACAAAAGTAATAATAAAATTCTTCATGTATGCGGCGAACCGCGTAAAAAAAATGGTAGTAAAGATCCCCATTACAAACATAAATTTTAGCTCAAGCGATTTCAGTGCTAGGTATGTCATAAAAGAGTGTATGTATTTTTTTCAACGTCAACGGATGTCCATTCAACATTTTCGTAAATGCCAATAAAAATCTTGAATTTAATGTTCGTCTAAAAACGGCGTTTTTATTTTGTGTAAAAATACTTTGACACCGATACCAACTTTTGAATTTTGATTGATTTATCGATATAGGGTAAATGTATTGAAATCTTTCCCTAACTTCCGAGTGAAGTTCTTCGGCAAACATCCAATGAAAACGTTCGTGGTCTACTTCACCACATCCATCTGCCGGCCAAGACCGCCTCTTGCGCAGCGTTGCCCATAATTGAAAAATTAATAAAAACAGCAAGCATTCGCTGTTCATAAATAAAAGATACGTTTCAGTCAATGTGGAGATACTGAAATCGTGCGAAAGCAATCCTTTCAGCGAACCAAGTTTCACAAATTGGTGGGATTTGAAGTAGTACATTTTTAAATTCGAATAGGTAAAGAACATATCTATAATATTTTTCATGTGGCTCATACACTCCTTGGCCAACGTTAGCCGCATCTCCTATGTCTCTCTCGCTCTTTCACATACATTTTCACACGTCACAGCGGTACCGACTCGCTTTCACCTTAGCAATATTGGCCAACGTGTGGAGCGGGATAGCATACGACCGGACATACGACATTGAAGAGTTATTTTCAAGACATCTAAGACATCTTTACATTTAGTGTACATCTAAAAGTAAAACATATGTCATGTCATCTAAAAAAATTGCTTATTACAGTAAAACATCGTTATTACATCTAAGTGTCAGAATAACAAACTAATCATCCCTATATTAAAACTGATAATGCAAATATATTGCAACACAATTGTTAACTTTTTCTCCACAATGATTTGAGACTGACCGCCATATTAGCTAATAATCACAGAGAGAGCTTTTCAACGGAATATGTCTGGTCGTTATTGATCGGTGGGAACGCGTTTCATACATTTTTGCCCATCCTACTAAATTTAATAATAACAATGACATAAATAATATTCATGACATGAAATTTGCGTACGCGGATGTTTTGAAATCGCATTAAAATGGAAAGAAAATGAAATGAAAATTAAATCGCATAAAATGGAATCGCATTAAAATAAAAGGACTATCGGAGCCTAGTGTGAATTAACCGCTGGAATGCTAATACCACCGATCGGTGGTTCTCCGTTGCGACAACTCGCGGGCGGCCGATCTCCGTATTTATGAAATTATGTAATTATATGCGAAAAAGTCGCCTTTATTGAAAAAGCCACTATTATACATTCGTATGCTTGCACAAACACCCCCCTACAATCAAATTTTCGAGGGTTGAAAACATGCTGTCGTGAGTTTCATTGTTATGGCTAGCATTCTAAGGGTTTAAGAATCGACGGCGAAAATTGTAAGACCTCAGTATACAGACAGCAGTTTCTCTTAGAAAGAACTTCACCACTTCAAGGTCGCCACTTCACCTCTTGAGCAAGTGAGGCGAAATTTGACAACGCCCGCTGCGCCATGTTACGGACAAAACATTGTTTTGCTAACATGTTAGTAAAACATGTTTAGCAAACAGGCCATCCACTGCAATTTTCGTGTATACATTATTTTTGTTAGTAACTTATTTATTTAAATTGAGTTCCTCGAGGAAATCGTGTCCGCTGTTTTGGCAATAGTGGATTTAGTTCTTAACAGAAGAAATAGAAATAGATGTCCTGTTAGACTCTATCTACAGCCACGTTCTTTCAACAATAATTGCAAATTGAAGTCATATTTGGGTTAAAAATATTTTTTCGTTGTTCAGCGAGCGATTATAAAGATTTTTTGATAAGGCATAGTGATGTTATTTCTACTGACATGAGATTGATATGAGAAATCATCTAACTTTTTAGATTTGTTTTTATTTTTGTTGAATGTAGCGTTCCAAATAATGGGTCTTTCCGGTATTAATTGTATAAAATACAAAGTGTTTTCGTTATTCCACTCCATTAAGACGATAAACTACAACAATACACGATATCAAACAGATTTGACGAGATGTGTCAGATGACGAAGATATCCGTTCGACTCGGCAAACAAAAACAGCGAACCAAACAGTTAAGCCTTGCCCCAAAATCACATGACCTTGGTTATTATGTTAGCAAAACCAGATAACATTGATCTGCGGACTCGGCTTAACGTATCCCTCTGCTCCTAACCCCGCAACGCCTTGCCACTCGAGAGTGCGCTTACTGTTCTAACTCCGTATAGGTACTGTGCCAAAGAACACCAATGTCGCGATTTAAATAATTATGTGGCAACGCTGCTACACGTCAAATTAACCGCGGGCGTTTGATTGAAGTGCCGGTATCGGTTTAAAAATAATAATGGCACACGATGATAAAAAAGCTCTTCATCGCGGTTTTATTGAATATGATTCATTGATATTTACATGAATTTCGCAGTCAATATTAAAACGAGGTTCGTTGACGTTATCAAAAGCTAATACGCGCGCCATCTATAGTACGATCTGGCTGGTTGCGGTTGTAATTATCCGATTCACCGCTAGATGCCGCTGTTTTATTTTTTTTGCTCTTGCTTGGTGCTTGGACCGTTAAACGGTAGAGGGCGTTTCTGATGTAGATCAAATAAAAAAATTATATTTTTTTTAATTTATGGAAGACATTATCGTCATCTCGAGTAGCCATCCGTGAATGATAATTGCCGACAAGATGATTGTCAATCGTAAATGACCGACCGGATATTATCTCGTCATGCGACGACGGCCAATGGATCAATTATATAATTACCTGAAATGCCGATCAAGCGTGCTCACGCCTTAGTTAATTTTTAAATTCATCCTCTTCCTGATAAATAAAATTGTCACGAAAGCTTAGTCATTTTGGTTTAGTAGTTTAGTTAGATTAAACCAAGGTCGGTGGAATCTTGGATCACTATTTTCACGGTTTTATTGATGACAGGAAGGAACTTGACAGCCAAGTATTACTGGTAGATAGAAGTACTACCCACTCGGAAGTATCCTAAAAACAGAATATAAACAATAGCAATATGTAAGATCCCTTTGAATTGTCATATGTACCTACCTATACTATACAGGTGAGTTTTTAATTAAAGACACCTTGCAGTAGGTTAATGAGTACGAAACGAGGTTAATGAGTACAATACGAGAAACTTTTAATATTTTTTTTTTGAAAAACAAACAAAAAAAATATATGTAGGTGTCCGTTTTTTTTTAAATTTGTAGATCCAATCTATTGAAGAAAAGTTTGAGAAGCGTCGAGCGCGCTGCGCCATCTAGCGGTAGGTAAAATATAGCTAAAACAATATTAGCGATATTTTACCTACCGCTAGATAGCGCACCGTGCTCATAGCTTTTATACTTTTTTGAAAAAAAAACTAAATATTTTTTTATTTGATTTTTCCCAAAAATATATATCAAAAGTTGCTTAGTTCGTCGTACTGCTTCACCCACTACAAGGATGTCACTAATTACAAACTCACCTGTAGAAACAGCGTATGTAACTTTAATTGTATTATATTGCAATAATAATCTGGATATGTGTTCTCTAATTTTAAACTTCGTCACTCCAGATAGGTCTATTTTACAGTAGGATATTGTTTCTGTTAATAAGAGCTACGTAATAAATATTAATGTCATCAATTTATGCAATATTTGATAAGTAAAATTACTAGTGCATATTAAAAAAAAAGGAGATTAAGTGGTAAAATAGTAAGCATAATATGAGGCCACCAAAACCAGAATGGCCTAAATGCAAAAATCATTTTTTTGGATATGGCCCAAAATAGTTAAAGAAAATTCTAAGGGGCTCTCTAGACGATCAAGCATGCTTGTCAAGCATCGCGTCGCGGGCTGGGAGGGGATCGTAAACCGCAGGAAATACGTAATTTTTTTTTTTTTTTTTACTAATAATGCCCAATTTTGTAGTTTTATACCAGGGAGTCAGGTCATTCATCAATTAATAACGTCTAATTAATGCGACTTCCTGGTATAAACTACAAAATTAGGCATTTTTGGTAAATATAAAAAAAACCTACGGTTTACGATACCTTTCCAGCCCGCGACGCGATGCTTGACAAGCATGCTTTATCAGTGAATTTAGCAAAAACAAGTAGGTAATAGGTATGGCACATAGTTTTTATTTTGATGATTTCTCGAAGATTTCTCAATTTTGGGCGACTCGGGAATTGTAAATAATGATTTTTATATGGATTTTTGCATTAAACTCAAAATCACCAAAATGTCACTTAGGCTACTCTGGCTCTGGTGGCCTCATATCATGTTGGGAAATAGGAGAGGTATAGCTGGTTTTGATATTTAAATTTGATCTGGCGGGTTTTGTTAATGAAGTCTAGGGTATCTGACTGCTTATGTTATTAAGTTAAGGCTGTAACGTCACCAAAAAAAAGTACATCTATAGAATCGCCATTAAGAGCGATATGACAGTTTTCCGATGATTTCTTAGCTCTGATTCGTCAGTGCGGATATGGCGGCGTTTGAAAATCGTTGGTCATGGTAATAGCGGAGTTAGAAATTTTATTGCTGTTTTTTGAATATTATCTTAGAATCTGGCGAAATTTAAAACTAAATGAAGTTTAGGAACATAGATCTCAGGTGAGACAAGATAACTAAGTTTTTAAAAAAAAACTGCATCTGTCGGAGTTTGAAATTAATCGACACATATATACTCCTCGTATATCCTCATATATCTACGACATATTATATGTATCCTCTTCGTATAGTCGGCTTGTACCGGGGGAGAGGGGTCGTACCCTACCTAACACCTACCCCCCTAAATAACGAACAAAAACGTCGATGTCGCAATGACTGTGTTATCGAGGAAGGGACGTGGAAATTCCGGCTTGTGTCACTTCCCTTGTCAGTTAAAGTTCATTGTCTTATTACAAAATGGAATATAAATGCCTCGCGTAGTGAGAAGAAATGGAAATGGCACGAATGCTCCAGCCTCTGATGTTCAAAGTCACTACAGAAATCAACCGTTTTAACCTATTTATCGACGTTGTAATATGCCATCTGACCACACGATTCTCCAATAATCGGAAAACATGAAACTATATCAAATTTAAAAAATATATATTGTCTTAAAAACCAGATATCAATTCATTAGTTTAATTAATTAATAACAATTAATTAAGTTTATAATTATGATAAGTCTCATAGACATTATTTCATTAGTATTAACATTAACTGTTTTAATCAACAACAATGATGATGTTTCGCATTATTTCTCTTTTTACAATAATTGTATTGGCTCTCTTTCACCCATAACCATCTGTGATGACAGCAATCTAGCCCGTATTTTTCTTTGTTTATAAACAGACAATATAGCAGTCCGAATCTTGCTAAAGTACTGGACAAAGGAACGTTCCGATGGGGTAATAAGCCGAGCTGTCAACAAGGATGCGGCTAACGTCGATATTGTTTATCGATGAATTACGCTTGCTCGATGAAACAGTATTATACATCTGCATTTATAATAGTACCGATTGCTATATTTATTAATATTTTCGGTTTAAGTATTATTTTAGAATTAGAGTAATTAAATAATGACCTAATTATGTGATGTGAGTTATTAAATGAGTACTTCATAGATAACTGATTTATCATAGCATGGCAATTCATAGGTCATTATTAATTTCAAAACAGTCATTAGTAAAATGTTATCGTGGCATTTTGTAATAATGAGTCCCACATATGTATACCATAAAATGCTGCGCGGATAAAACATCATTACTTACCTATCAGTTGGTTCTCGAGTTATAAGTGTTCGAACAAACCCGAATTTGTTTTATATATAGATGTGATTTGTGTATTTATCCATATTATATACATGTATATTTCCGGAATGTACACAATCACACCTTTCATTTAACACTAAACACTATATATTTATGTTAATTTAGTGACATTTCGACATTTGTACATTTAGACAACTACTTACTTGATATTTAGACAGTTAAGTCGGGATGCCATAACAGTTCTAACAATACCACACAATTATAAGTCCATCGAAGCGTTTAGAAGTTATGGTCGAATAAAGAAACGGAAAACATACATAGAAGAACCCTGAACACATTACACCCCCTTTTTGTGGGGCAGTCGCTTAAAAAGAAGAAACCTATGTTGCTTACAGCTAAACCGTTGCATAGAAAGAGTTTCAGCTCCAGCTTTCTTGGCAGATATTATTTTGTCGCCTGATTCATTCTAGGCGTTTTATCGCAAAGCGAAGCCGCTAGTAAAAGCTAGTAAAATATAAATATCAAATATTTGTTATCTGGGGATCAGGAGATCATATTCAGAAGGAGATATTCATTCAGGAGTTCACGCACCGCCTAGAAATTATTCTGCGACAGCCCCTTGTTAAAGGCCTTTTATACATACATGTCTAATGCAATTAATCTAGTAAAATCCAGTTTCACACTTAATTATTGATCTTTTTGATTCTCGATATAGACGTAAACCTCACGATAACGCGACAATATCGTGACTTGTGAATTTAATCCGATGTTGTTTCTCACTGGTCAAAATTAAATGATTATACATATATGCACGTCATGAAGTTCAATGACAACGAATAACGTGATATGTTAATTTATCACATGGTACATAGTACATTTACAACTTCTATAGTAAATGTAAAAAAATCGCTTGTTTTGGAAATTAGATCACAAAAAAGTGAAGCATAGAACCGTGTCGGCTATTCGGTGACCTTCACATATTATGACATGGCTACTTACTGACATACTTATTATTCCTTTAGCCAGATCAATAATAAAGATATACGCATAACTAGATTAGTGAATTGAAAGCTGCCTAACTGAAGGCTGCCTTCGTGTATGGCGAGATGAAATCTGGAGAAGATAAGATTTTTAATCTTAATTTTCATTTTAGTTTTAACACTATTTTATCTTAGTTATAAGTAAAAAGCTGGACTATTTTGTTTAAATTCTTATTTAATTTTGAGTATTTTAAATTGTTTTGTTTTTTTAATTTATTTTCTGACATTTTAATTTTCCACTTCTAACTTTAATTAAATTATTTAATTTAAGAATTTAGTCATTTTTAATATGGTTTTGCTATTCTACTATTTTGTGCATACATGGAATATATGCCATTTGTATATTACCACGGTATTAGAACAGGTCCCGGCCTAATTAGGTGAAGTTGCGACAACACTATGCGATGTATTCTTTTTTCTGCTTTTTATTCAATTTTGTAAGTATTTTTGTGCATATTTCCTACGCTGAAATTGTTTAGTCTTATTTTCAATATTTGCATTACCTACTTAAATAAAAATAAATAAATAAATTTTATTTCGAGAAATAACTGTGCATACAAAATACGTAGGTACAGAAAAATACAGAAATACAGAAAAATATAAAAAGAAAAAATAATCAGCCGGTAATCGTTTTCTGCGAAAATAACAATTTAAAGAAATATTAGCCATTGATTTTTTAATAAAATCAATGTATTAGAGTATTTACTTTAAAATTCCAAGTCCAGATTAAATATTAAGTCGCTAAGAAAGGCAGTGAATCGGAAGTTAGTTAGTTAACGTGTCCGGGCTAGGTTAGGACACGTCTCTCCAAAAAATTGCAGTCTGAATGGTCTTGTTGTTCGTCTCTTGCAGGTCCTGGTGTGTGATTTTATTTTATTTATTTATTTATTTGTAACGAAACAGATAGTAGGTGGTACATTTCATTAATAACATAGTGCCTTACATAATATGCTCTAACCTACTATCCTATAATATTGTTACAATGCATCCGTTAATAAGGCTCTAATCTAGATATTATATATATATATATATATATATATATACATATATACATATATACACATACACATACATACACATATACATATATATATATATATATATATATACATATACATACATATATATATATATACATATACACATATACACATATATACATACACACATATATACACATATATACATATATATATATATATATATACATATACACACACATACACATACACATACACATACATATATACATATACATACATACACACATACATACACACACATATATACATATACATACATACACACACACATATACATACACACATACATACATAAATATATACATACATATCCACATATACATATACATACACACACATACATATATACATATACACACACATACATATCTACATATATTTTTATTTTTACATATTATATATATTTTTATTTTTACATTACACTAATGTTTTAGAGTGTATGGACTTTTTGATGTTCGCAAAGGTATCATTGAATATGTCGTTTCCTTGGCAGTTCATATCGAACGCGCGACACATCCTACTTATAGGTTTATTATAAGATAAGTTATTTGCATGTAATAGGTTGGCAAATGTGTTATTATTTCTGGAATGCCTCTGGGGAACGCGGATTGGAATTTTAGCTAAGCTGGCCGGACTGTCTAGCTTGTTATTAATAAGTTTGTAGAGACACGAGATGTCTGCACTTATTCTACGTTCCTTTAATGACAGCATTTCAAAATAAGACAAACGATCCTCATAACTGTTTAGCTTATTCCCAAGGCCACATTTGTACGACAGCATGCGGGTGAATTTCCTTTGGACTTTCTCGATTCTATCGCCGTGTACTTTGTAAAGAGGATTCCATATTACTGTACCGAATTCTAGTATAGATCTAACTACAGAGTTGTAGACCAATAACATAGATTTCGGATTACGAAACGGCTGCATAATCCTGCAGATAAACCCTAGCATTTTATTGGCCTTTTTAATCATCTCATTGAAATGAATTTGAAAAACATATCTTTCATCGAAAACAATACCTAGATCCCGAATATGGTTTACTCTAGAAAGAGGTGCGTCGCTGATGTAATAATTATTACGGAGGATGTTTTTGTTCCTTGTGAATGTGATGACGTGGCATTTGTCTATGTTAAGTTGCATGGCATTGCGTGTGCACCATCTGCTTAAGGTATTTAAGTCGTCCTGAATTTTGTCGCTATCAGAGGAGCACGAGATTCTATTAAATATTTTTAGGTCGTCAGCGTAAAAAAGATGCGGACATTTGAGTTCATTGCAGAGGTCGTTAATGTAATAAAGGAACAGTAGGGGTCCTAGGTTTGAGCCTTGCGGCACCCCAGAGGTAATAACGGCCGGTGCAGATTTAAAGCCATTCACATTTACCAGTTGTGTACGATTAGATATATATGACGACAGCCATCTCAGCAGATTTCCATGAATTCCGAAGCTCCCCAATTTTTCCAGCAGTATAGCGTGATTGACTTTGTCAAAGGCTTTGCTGAAGTCAGTGTAAACTGTATCAACCTGAATGCGCTTATCGAGTGACATGCATAAGTAATCCGTGTATTCTAAGAGGTTAGAGATGATTGACCTATTCTGCATAAAGCCATGCTGAGTATCGCTTAGCGATGGTTTAGTGTACAGGTATAGATGATCTCGCATGAGGGATTCAAACACTTTTGAAAAGGTACATAATATGCTTATCGGCCTATAATTCCTGACATTAGTGGAATCGCCGCTTTTGTGAATCGGAACCACATGGGCTGTTTTCCATTTGTCTGGGAAAATTCCTTCCTGTAGGGATTTATTATATATAATAAATAAGGGCAGGGCTAATTCATTAGCGCAGTTTCGTATGAATATTGGAGGAATCATATCCGGTCCGGGGCCTTTATTAATGTCCAGGTTCCTGAGTTTCTCTTTTAGTTTATCCAGAGAGACTCGCAACATAGGCACTGTGTATGCGGACTGTGATATGGCATTTACTGTAGGGGCGCTAGCAGAGTTAATATTTACCGGATCGAAGACCGAACAAAAGTATGTTGAAAGAAGCTCGCATATATCCTCACCGCATTCTGCAGTTTGGTTGTCATGTTGCATAACTTTCGGTAGAGAGTTAAGGTCTTTCTTAGATTTTACATATGCCCAGAAATTCCTTACATTATTGCTAATGTTCAACTCGATATTTGAAATGTAGAAGTTCCGACACGTTCTCAGCATTTTCTTCGATCTTTTCCTGAGGATTGAAAAGGATTCATAATCTCTAGGGTTGCCGTATTTTTTAAACTTTTGATGGAATTTTTCCTTTTCATTCATGCAGTTTATTAAGGAGCGACTGAACCATGTGGGATATCTGGCATTCTTTTTGGTTTTCTCCGGAACATTCAAACTGATAACAGATGAAAGTATGTCATATAGTATTGTCACCGAGGAGTTACAATCAAATTGATTGAGAGTTGAAATCCAGTCAATGGATGCGAGGCTTTCATTGCAGCTTGAAAAGTCTGCTTTGTAAAAATTAAAGCGAGTCATACCATCCTCATTAATTTCAAGAAAAACATTGTCGTGTACGTATGCCCTTATTAGTAGTGGTGGGTGATGTGGGTCTATTTTGCTGAGTGGCTCAGACAAACTGACAGTTAATGTAGGCTTATCGGACAGGATAAGGTCCAGTATTCGACCATTGACATTACAGTTGCCATTAAATTGAGCGAGATTGCATAACGCAATTTGATCCAGTAGCATTTCAGAATAGTTACCAGAGAAGTTGGTGGCTGAGAATGTATCGGTATGTATTTTGTCCGGTGCCCAGACGATTGAGGGAGCATTAAAGTCACCTAGAATGATATTTTGACTGCCGGAGTTAGATTCCAGACAATTTTTTTGACAACTCGTTAAAAATTCCTTAAAGGTATTGTTGCTGATCCTCGGAGGCAGATATACTGTGCACAGGTTGAATGAAGTATATTTATTGATTTTTATATTTACCCAGAGATCTTCAGCTCCAGTTTCCCATGAGTGCAATCTGTGTACGACAAATTGTTTAGATATTGCTATTATTGTACCGCCGCCTTCAAGGTTTTTAGATGCAGACGATTCGCGGTCTCGTCTATGTACTTCGTATCTGTTGTCGAAAATTTCGCTGCTTTCTACGCTAGAATTCAGGAAAGTCTCTGTCAGACATATAATGTCATAGTTGTTGTTCAGTATTTCAATTGCTATTTCGTTAGTTTTACTTCTCAGCCCTCTCACATTTTGATAATATATATGTATGCTTGACATAATTAGGACAATAAAACGTAGTAACGGTAATAAAATATGTAACAAAAAGATATATATATATATATATATAATATCAATAGTAGTAATAATATAGAATAAAAACATCAATATGAGACATGATACGCATGTGAAATGTCTATAATAATATTTGTAACGATGTGTATGTACGAGCATAAATTGTTGCAGGTTTTAGTAGTAAAGTTTTTTGATTATTTAAGAGTAGATAGGTGTATAGATATTAAATAAAGTGAATATGCAGTGTAATAATTAAGCTATAGATTGAAGTGTGTTAAGTTTATCAAAGTTACTGATATTGATTACAGGCGATGTGTCGTTTTTCCTTATAAATATTTTGCCATTTCTTATCCAGATGTATCGATAGTCCTTATTTTTGGCGACAAATCGTGTGGCTGTGTGGAGCTTCTTCATGTCGCGAGAAAGATTTTCACAGACGTAGACTGCTTTTGTCTCTCCATTGATTCCGAGGTGTTTGCTGTTCAATTTATCCATTGCGTTCGATTTATTATATTTTCTTGTGGCAGCGATAATTTCGTCTCTTATACGTGGATTGGATAGAGTTACCACGATGTTCCTTGGTCGAGCAGAAGTCGGGTTTAGCTGTGAGACTCGATGACACGTTATAATATTGTCACGGCACAGTGGTATCGATACACGAGAGCAGAGGTTGATCACCATGGAGAGGATGTTTTCATTTTTATTTTCTGGAACTTCTTGAATTTCTATATTGCAGTTCCTACTGCGCTGATCAAAGGTATCTAATCTTTGTTTCAATTCAGCGGTGGTCTGGCGTAGATTTTCATTCTCAGATTGTAGAGCAGCTATAGTTGCAGTGTCTCTTTCCTGATGTTGTTTGAGTTGATCCATCGAAGTTTGTAATATCTCCATTTTTCCTAACGAAGAAGAGATTTCCTTTTTGAACTGCTGCAACTCGTACGTGATGGTGTCGTTGATGCGTGTGAATAAGCTGTCCATAATATCGGTTTTAAAGCTGTTTAGCTTCCCATCGATGTGAGTAATAAGCCTGTCAAAGTCGAAATTTACCATAGAAGCTGGTTGAGGTGATTCTGCTTGCGGGGTCGATGGTCTGGAAGACGAGCTGTTACCGATGACTTTGGCTGAAGTCTTCGCACAGGCTTTCAGTGGAGGCTGCGGTTTTTCTTTGCAGCTGGTGCATTTTATTGAGCTCTTTCCGTCTGCTTTCATTGCCTTGAATATCTTTTCTTGCAGCCCAATGCAAAAATAGTGAAAAGCCTTGTCGCAATGTGAGCAAATTATCTCATCTTTAATTGTTAGAGGATCACTGCATTTTTGACACTTCATATTAACGGTCCGATTTGACGCCTTTTTATGTCAGCAAAATGGATATTGTGTATGTTTTTATTTTATGACACTTAAATAAGCGACACACGCCTGTAATAATTTGCTTATTCGCACATTACGCTTTCTATTTATTTTTCAATTGATACACAGCAAAGACACAAACCATTCGCCTTTGAGGCCTTAAAGCGGTGTGTCAAGATGCTCTATCAATTATTTTTCAAATGTGATCCAGCCAGGACACGAACCATTCGCTGTTACGCCCTTCAGATTTTAGTGATTGGTTTAATTGCCGATAGATGGTAGATATCACAGATTCGAATAGATGGCGTTGTTTAAACTACTGCGAAATAAATTTATTTTTCGATTTCTCTCGCAACTTATTAGATGACAGTGTTGATTGGTGTATTTGAGAAAAAATCGTATACCGGGCCAAGATTTGAACCCGCGAACACTTGCTTCGTACGCGTCAATCCGAACCCCGCCGCCACCCGCCTGTTGAAGCGCAGTGCAACTGGCTGTTTTATATTGCTAAGAAGTTTGGCGGCAGATTTGATAGATGACAAGACAATTTTCTGGTAGGTATTATTTCGCACAAATTAGATTGTTTTAAACACGAAAAAGTTCACATACTTGACTTAAAGGATGCCGTATTTCACTGTTCACTGATGTAAGTTTTTACTGGCTTTAAGATGGTATTAAAAACAAACAGATTCACGAAGTTTTAAACACTTTAAATAACTTTAATTATGAGCGATTGCAAAAGTACGTCAGCTCGCTAGATGTAGGTACGTTATGCAGTGATGGAGGTCGACAGCTGCGGTCGGAATAGGAGATGGTCTTTATCCTGCAGCGTTCCACGGTCGTATGTTGGATTCTCTTTGTAGCCCTAGCGGACGAGATTGGTTTGGCATCTTGTCACATTGTCCTTTGGCCCGGTGGTAGAAAGATTGACAGGTGAGTTTAGACTGACCGTTTCCAGAAACGCCCGATTGTTTGTGGTCGCAGACCAGACAGTCGAAAAGGTGCACAATCTTCGAGGAGGTTTCTTTTGTGTCTCATTTTATATTATATTATCATTTTATTAGGAAAAAATCAAAATTAATGCTGCTGTCACTTCGAATTTAGAATTTATAAATCGGAAGTGATTAGGAAGGAGTAGTTGGACGATGCCGATACCATTGATTTTATAGTATAAAATCAATGCCGATAATATCGATATTTATAGATGACTAGCTGTACCCTGCGCGCGTTGCTACGCCAAATCGGTCGCATTCGAAATTCAAATTCGCCGCTTTAAAAAAAAAAAAAAATTTTATTGAGGACACTAAAATTTTTCCTTTGGTCCGATCGTCACCAAACTTCACAGGAACCATCTACAAACTAATCTAAATTTTCCCTCAAAATTTCATCAAAATCGGTCGAGCGGTTTAGTAGTCCATAGCGGACACACAGACAAACATTCATTTCTATATATATAGATAAAACACATAGACAAAATCCATTAGAAAGAGAAGGAAAGAGCAAAAAGTTAAGAGTTAAGAAAGAAGATAAGAAAATGTTACAGTTCAATCAACTAAAATCTAGACTATGAAAACGTTTTAATGATGAATTAAAAAATCAATTTATGTTATATTACAAATTATGTTGCAATTCACCAACCAGGATGATGAAATTTTCCTACCAGGTTAGTTACTAAATGCAGGGATGACCAAAATGGCCATTCCCAACACCCACTTGGCACGACATCCAAATGTGAATTACACCTCCATAATCTGATATAAATTGCCCACAATTTACTCTTGATAGTTTCTGAGTAATCTGGTCACTTAAGGTAAAAAAATGTTAATGTCATCCGGTAGTATTTGCGAAGCGCGGTCATATTTTTATATGAAGATTGGGGCCCTACAAAAATAACACATTTGCTCAAATCTCCATTTTTTTTAAATCAAAAGCCGATAAAATGTGTTTAAAACTGGTCGTGGTGCCGATACTGGTTATGAAAAGACCTCTTCACAATAGTAATATGCAAAAGTAGTACGATGCAAAAACCACAGCACCGATTGAATGATTTTAACGTCTACCAGTGTTGCGCAATGTTTCCAAAACCACGACCTCAAAACATAAACTTCTTTTTTCAGCGACGCTAAGTGGAAAGAGGGAAAGGGGGTGGGAGACCCTCCCAAATATGTAGGTAATCCTAAAGTTGCTTACCGCTGCTAATAGTAGTTTTTGGTATATTTTGACAGGTATATTTTCGGCTTGAATGCCACAATCTTCCTTGGAAGGAGATTACCATTCGCCACACAGAACACACCAAAAGATTCTCTACGAAGACAAATAGAGCTGTCGACTACAACGGGCGAACCCGTCGCCCTTTAACGAAATTTGATCGTTCAGTCTCCCGTGAGGTAAGCGCAGAAGACTGAGGACAAAACAGTCCACCGTCAAGATAGCCAGGTATGCGGACACTTGCGCCCTTACTGCCAGTTGCAACCAGATTACTCCAGTCTCCCGACTGGTTACGAGTTCGAGGTCGCTTGCGCGGTCCTCTCCCTTACGTAACGGTGTCTACCGAATCTATCGCGGACCACGGCATCCTTTGCCCGGATGTTCACCCAGGATCGGATAGCCGATGGTCGTTTCAAGAGCAGTCGCCGTAAGGTCCGCAACCACCCCCGCTCTATAGGAAACAGTACTGCTTCCAGATCCCCCCGACTGTTAGTCAGAGTGCACAATCGATTGGCTTACGCCGCACGATGCGCAGACCGTCCAGGAGCGCTAGAAGGTTGACTCCTAGGGGAAACTAGCTCTAAGGCCAGAGTCCTGCCCGGGCTCGCACTTCATGCGTGGAAGCCGCCGGATGGGTGTTGATCCGTGAGTGTGACAAACCCTGAACAAAGTAAGTATTCGTGGTCAACTCAGCAATGGCCCATTAGCTCCCGGATTATTAAAATGGCGGATTATTAATTAGCGGATTAATAAAATGGATCCTTTCAGTGTATGAACCAATATTTAAATAAAGATATCTTGGTAATAATGAGGGCAATCTTTATTTCGCGGACACCAGACGAAATATTCTTCTGACTCGAATCAGACCTACCACTTTCGCAAATTAGGCCTCAGAAAAGTAGACCCTCACCATTGATTATACAGTTATATATTATTTTGACAATGAATTGTACTTTTTTGTCTAGATATTTTTATATTAAATCCTATACTTAACATATATTAAATATTAATGACTGTTTCTTTCTTTTCTCACATATAACTTTATTTATATTATATAATCGAATTTTATATTATATTTATTGCCGATTATATAATGGAATTGCATTTTATTTATTATATTATCTTTTAATATTTTTTATTATTATATTTTTTTTGAAGACCACATTTTAGGGCAATTTAGTGTTATTAGCTTTTTACTAAACTTGTACATTTCTAAGCAATCAAGCAATCAAGCAAACTTGATTGTAATTTTAGAGTCCTGACCACCCTAGAACGGGCTAGTCCCAGTTGGGTGACAGCAATAAGCAAAAAGTTAAGGTTTTGCCATTCGATTCCTGTTATTTTTGTAAACAAATCAATGTTTTATAGTAATTAATTCTTATATAAATAAAATAAAAAATAAAAATAGTCTATTAGATCTCAATGCCATATAACATTTTTGCAACCCTTCTGCGCAGGCGACATGAAGGTGGCAGTGATAGCATGGTCCGGTGAAACTAATATCAATTTATTTGGCCATCTGTAATAATATTTATATGGTGTTATTTTATAAAGGACTGATTGGTTATAAAAGCCTGTCATTTAACCAATGATATAAATAATAACATATTTAATTATTAGTTGAAATGATAAAAAGTGATGACATATATTAGTCTATTTTAGCGTTAAAGCGCTTAATTATTATGTATCCAAATTAAAATCGATATCTTTATGTAAATAATATTAAAATTAAAGAGCTATGCTTTATAAATTCGTTTGGTATTATTTTATTATTTTATTTTGAGATAGGATACCGTAAAGGCGTGTTCAGAACGCCATCTATGGAGCTACTGAACATTAAAGAAGATTGATTAGTGTTTGGAACTGTGAGTGTGCATATGCGATTCAAAGTAAAATCTTAAATTCCAAAACGTAGTACGTCATTAAGCAATCTAATAACTTATATAATGAATGCTTCACTGACTAACGCGAACGAAATAATTGTATTCTTTAAAGAAGTGACAGAATCAATGAATGGTGCAGTTGAAGATATAAATGGCGAGAGGATACACGGCTACACGGATCTAGGAATACATGTATGATACTGTCCCAATCAGGTAGGTACATGGTAGTTATGTGTCAGTCTTTCTAATTTAGATTCGGTCAGCAATTAGGGTTGTCGACTACAGCGGGCGAGCCCGTCACCTCAGGAAGTTTTAACGATTAGTCGTTCTATCTCCCTGGAGTGAGCGCAGATGACTTGGACAAAACAGTCCACCGTCTAGCTCCGCCACAAACCTGTAAGAGTCCAACGCCTTAACCGCGAGATAGCCAGGAGTGTTACCCGGCGGGCTTACACTTACGCCCTTACTTCCAATTGTGACCAGATTACTCCAGTCTCTCGATTGGTTACGAGTTCGAGGTCGCTTGCGCGGTCCTCTCCCTTACGAAGTGGTGAAACGGTGTATACCGAATCTATCGCGGACCACAGCGTCCTTTGCCCGGCTGTTCACACAGGATCGGATAGCCGATGGTCGTTTCAAGAGCAGTCGCCGTAAGGTCCGCAACCACCCCCTCTCTATATGAAATAGTACTGCTTCCAGACTCCCCCGACTGTTAGTCAGAATGCACAGTCGATTGGTTTACACCGCACGGTGCGCAGACCGTCCAGGAGCGCCAGAAGGTTGATTCCCAGGGGAAACTAACCATAGGGTCAGAGTCCTACCCAGGCTCGCACTTCATGCGTGGAGGCCGTCGGATAGGTGTTGACCCGTGAGTGTGACCAACCCTGAACAGAATGGGTCTTCGTGGCCAACTCAGCAAGGGCCCATTAACTCCCGATTCGGTCAGCAGTGATTGAATTGAAAAACGGGTCGGTCATTTTCCTACGCTTCGCGTAAGATGATTGTCGTAACGAACCAACGCCGACCGTTTTCGGCCAATCGTCTTTTTTAGACAGGATCAAAATGACCGAATCAATCGCGACCGACACATCACTAGTAAATGGTAGTACATAGCGACCTGGAGCAGTTTTTGATTTCATAACTAAATTTAAAAAAATAACAATAATTATTTCATTAGGATAAAAATAATAATGCCCTTGATGTAGGTATAATATAATTTTATCGGTTGTTGCTTTCCAAATTATCTATTTATTATGAAATTAAAGACTATCGCGGTTGCTTAACATTATAAATAAGACAAAAACGGATTTATCGCTTGAAGTTTGTAGCATCTAACCTTTCGGCGATGTTGTAACCGTCATTGACTACGACAGACTGCACTTGACTGCAGTGATGTCAGTTGTCATGTATTTAAGTTTTGTGGGTTGCAGCAAACTACGCAGATTATGGAGGGGGGAGGGGGGCGGGCGATGGATTTTGAAATTCAGCTGCAGTCTACCCTGGACTGAACGCGGGTTGAAACATCGCCGAAACGTCGGGTGCTGCAAACTTCTCGCAGTAAATCCGCTTTTGTCTTATGATATATTTTTTGTACGAAAGGAACTAATTGTATATTTTTTTTAACAAAATAAAGAAACTAAATATAAATAGGAACCAAATACAGTGGAACCTTTCATAACGAGAATAATTCGTTCCAGACTCTTACTCGTTAAGCGAAACAATAGTTAAGCGAAACATTTTTTCCCATACTCGTTATGAGAGGTGAGAATTATTTGTTATGAGGAATTACTTCGAATTACTCGTTATGTGAGGTGCTCGTTTAATGAGGTTCCACTGTAATTACAATAGAAACCAATAATAAACACTCTTTTTGAAAGGTTTCTCAAAGGCATTCATATTATTATATTATTTATCCGATAACAGGCTACGCTAGCAAAACATAATTTACCAATAATGTTAAATATAATTATGTATTGTACACATGAGATATCGTCGTTTAAGATTTAACATAGCGTTCTCATAAAATTCGATTTTCTGATTTTTATATCATTGGATAGCTACTCGCGAGGCGCATCGACTGAGTCAATGAAAACGCAGTATTTCTTACCAATGAGAGCAGTTTCTTTGTAGGTTAGTAACACTTCGTAAATCACATTCTCACATCCATCTTGTTAATACAGATAGATGTAAGATCCATCTCGTCAATACATAATTAGTAACATTTTTTTATTTGGAAAACACTACGTAATTCAATAAAAAAATCAAATCGAAATTTGTAACATAGCGTAACTCACTAAAAATAAATAATAAAAGATAACTAACTAGATATATAATAAAATAATCTTATTTTTTAAATAATAATAATAATAATAATAAACTCTTTATTTGCACTTAATAAGTATACAAAAAGGCGAGTTTATTGCCACATGGCAATGTCTTACAACTAACCTAAATTTTAAATAATTTCAAAGGTTTTCATAATTTAATTTAAATATTCTTCGAGTTCCACTCCTATCGGAGGTTGGACAACATCATAGCTATCTTCACTTTATAGGCTGCTACTCTGAACAGCGAGGTGGTGCTGCAACCAAACCAGTTCCGAAGGTTCCTTAGCCACGAATACCGCCTCTTGCTGGCGATTGTCTTCCCAGCGATCTTGCCTTGGATAATGAGGTGGAGCAATTTGTATTTGTGACATGACGTGACCAAAGTACGATATCTTACTGTGTTTGATGGTGTTCAGAACTTCCATCTTCTTCTTAAGTCGGCTCAGTACTTCAATATCAGTGACTCTGTCACGCCATGAGATTTTCAATATAGGGCGGTGTATCCACATTTCGAAAGCCTCCAACCTTTTCCTATTAAAGGAAAAAAAAACAGTTTTTTCTCTCACCTGAAAAGCTACCAAAAATGAGTTACGCTATGTTAAATCTTAAGCGACGATATGTAACCAGATTTAATGTTCGTGAGAGACACTGCCATGATCGATAAGGATAACATCGCGTCAAGATTTTTTGATATACCATAAATTTGTGTTCGTCGCGAAAACCATCGAAGCTGATCTCCGGTGGCATTTTCAGGAACACAACTGTAACAACTAAGTAAACAACAACTAACGGAAAGCCGTTGGTTAAGACACGGATATTTGTGGAGTCGAGACAGCTGAAACTTTCAAGAAAGACAGTTGCCAAAACGCGTCGCTGTATAAATTATATAATTTCAAGATTGCAATCGTTCGTAATGTAATGCCAAGTTCATGAATTAGCGAACTAAAATAGCGTTTGAAATCTTTAATATTTATCGCTTTAGGATTAGGTATAGTCAAAGTCATACTCATAGTCATTTAGTCATAATATACAATATAATTCAAGTTTACAAAAGGAAAATTAATACGCTCGGGAGCAATGAATCTGGGTTACCAACATAAAACTCAATATCTCGGAATCCAAGAATGCTAGCTTATTCAAAGAAAAAGTATTTTAGAGACTATTTATTAGTACCTACCCATATAATATTTTAAAAACTTTTTGGTTGTTGTAAAGTAATGCCATCGGCTAAAACAAAATAAAATGATTTTTTGAAAATCAAACTACGAATTCGCTGTATTAGTGTTTGCTTTTGTTCCTGTTCCTTCACAAAAAGCGTTCCTAGTAGTTGGTGAGCCAGCGACAAAAAAAGTGCAAGAGTTTTGTAAAAGCCGATACTTTCAAGACATGCAGTATTTTGACCATAGAATGCTGGGGTATAGTCAGCAGGTCAGATTCCGGGACACCTGGCGCTGGCGCACTAGGAAAGGTGTAATTTTAATTAGTACCCTCAAAGTGATTTGAAAAAGGTAAAAATTCATCAGTAGTCAGTGGATTCAATAAAGAACTCGAAGCAGAGACTCGAATACGAGAAAAATATCATGATACCAAGATATTTTATTCGAGAGTAATTTGCATTGGCGTTTAGTATGAAGGACTATCCCTTTCACTTACCTTTATTTTAATTCGTTCAGAGTGTATATTTTAGGTCAGGCAAGGTCGCGTCGGCTAGTCTCCCGGACTAAAGGTGAATAATGGGAGAGAGATCCCACGTACGCAACATTCAACGATGCAACGATGCAACTCTCCCACGTTAGTATAGTATACCAGACAGTAGTGTCTCTTAGAACAAAATTGAAAACGAGGCGAGATACGTCACGACTCCAAGGGCTCGCATATGACCGCCACATGTCTATTACTCCGCCAACGCAGATGTTCAAATGTTTGAGATATTCGCCGACCGTCGTAAGCGCGACCTTCGCAAACGCTAACCAAAAACGTTCGTTGAGACGTACCCCTTTACTCACTTAAATCGCCCCCCATCCCCGCAATCCTCTATCGCTTGAGAGTGCGTCTACTGTTCTCTCAGTATACTGTGACGTTAGTGTGCAAACTTGTCCCACGATGTTACGCATATATGGCATCAGAAGCTGCTGTCACTTCTCAGAAGGTGCACTAGTATTGTGTACAAACGCTGTAAAATATATTTTCTGATTCTGAGAGTGTTTATTATTTTTAAATAAAGATATCCTCACCACAAAAACCAAAAAAAAAGTTTAAAAAAGATGATATTGGATTCATAAGATAAATAGACAAAGAGAAAAGTTTGGAGAAAACAATACAACGCAGAATGCAGTTTAATGCAGAAACTGGAATATTATGAAGAACGATTCTTTATGTACTTTCGCATGCCTTTTCTCTGTGCATGCACTACAGACATGCTAGAATAGACCACGAGACCAGCCTGAGCAATCGATAGAGGAATAGAAAGAGAAAGCTGCATATAGGCCCCACTATCCTTGTTTAGTCGTGCATGCTCGGGACATGATTCGAAATTGAAGAATTCCGAATTATTATACTCAATTACAGAATGATAGACGCGCATGCGCGACTAGACAAGGATAGAGAGGGCCCATAAGCACTTATCTCTTTATTTTCCGCTATCTCATTCTATCACAGTCCACCTTCGTACTCCCGCGGGCTATTCTAGTATGATAATGGCATGCACCGACTATGTTCTATGTTCTGTACGACTATGTTCTGACACGCCGTGAACTTAAGTTCTAGAAACACACTGGTCTTACACGTGGGATAGCGTACTGTCATCCCCTCCGCCGTCCCATGCCGATCTGGAGATCGCAGATCGACGTTGCGTGGGACGCGTATGACATCGTTGGGTATGATTAGTGTATTTCTAAGTCATCTGTTTTCATGCAAGTTTAAGGGTCCAGATGTCATAATAAATTGCATACGTTGCGTTACGTTGCGTACGTGGGCTTAGTTTGTCCTTGCTTAAGGCGAATGGTTGAGCACTATGAGCAGCTGATTACGATTCCCGGCTAGTTAGGTATGATCTCGAAACAAAAATTTTGACATATGAAAATACTGTATATTGACCTTTCTTACTCGAGTCTCAGCTACGCCATACTAAAGTGGGCTCTACTCTTTACGTGAACGATATTTTCATAATATGCATATTTCACAATTTGCACTCTTCGGCTACGTAACGACCAAATTTGGTTGCACATCCGAACACCGTTGACTACGTAACGACCAATATTGGCGGCTTGCTCCCGGAGCGCACAGTAATATTATATTCTAATTCGAACGCATCGTAAAATCCATTCCAAATATCTTATTATTACCATAGATACATAGACGGCCGTTACAATAATTTCGCGCGTCATTTCGCGGATATTTCTGGTAAAATTCCATTGTCCAACATCGTCTCTTTTTTTTTTCGATAAATCATCAAAATTTTTATTGGTTTTATGAGCTAATATCTAAATATTTTTGTATGTAAATAAACAAAACGAAATATTGCCTTTGATAGAGAATCTAACAAAGATCACGATAATATTTACAATTTCTAAATAGGATTCCGTATTTTTCCGTAAGACAAGTACAAATTTAAATTGCCGAGTTTTTTTCACTTTTTCGACTTTCTCATATTTATTCATAATTATCTATTTATTTTACAAAATGAGATTTCAATATTCTATATAGGATATTTCAATACGATCATTGCACAGTTTATTCTTTTTATGATTCCTATAGTAGTTCCATAGTTATAGTACTTTTTGTCGAGCGCGGCGATATTGCAAGAAATTCCAATAAATTGCAGCGATCTGCCATGAAATTATGCCGCTACTCGAAGGGTTCTTTCATTAGCATGAAGGAATGTTCTCTTGCTATCACTTTCCCTTTATCAAGATGACTCAGTCATTGCTTTCAATAATAGCAATCCCAAAATATTCCACATTATATTAACGACAAATAGCATGACAATGCATCACTTAATCCAAATCGTCACTCGTCGGGATTTATTCGCACCGGGCGAATGCCTCAATTTCCTCAATAACAGAATTAAGGACAAATGCTTATCAGACAACATTGCTTTGTCCTTGCCTTGTCGACATGCAGACAGTGACGTGACCAGAAATAAACTAAGGAGGCGGGGGCTGTCTCTTCTCAGGATTTTGAACTCGTTTAATCTCATGAAATTACAGTAATCTTTAAGGAAATATTTAATATTTAGCAACCGTGAAAGAATGTCGTCATATCGTTTATCTGTGCTATTATTTGACTTGGATAATTCTGTCACCTTTAAAAAGATATGAAGATACACATAATTTAAAAAGATATGAAAAAGTCTTTGTGAAATTGTTTGTCTTTAGGTTATCGCAAATATAGTCCGTAAAAAGCGTTTTTCTGTAATCAATATATAGATGTATTTGTACGTATGTATGTTTGACGATATGACAGTGTCCTTCCGTCATATTTATGAGCGGATTATCTCGAACTAGAGACCGAACGAAATAAGTGTGTTGATTTTTCATAACAAGAATGCAAACATCCGGCGCCTCTGATACCTATCTCTAAACGACTAATTAATTAAAGTAGTTAAGGAGACTAATAAATGATAAAGATAAATAGTATTTATTTCTAATACAACCATTACAATTGTGTAGGAATGACATTAAATTAATCTTAAACTAGTTAGGGGGCCTTTTGAAGATTTTTGACCCTCCCTCCCCCCCCCTCCCCATGTATCGCGCCCTAACATTTTTCTGTACCCCTCTTCCCCTCCCCAAACGTTACGTAACACCCAATTGACCATTTTTACCTAAAAGTCACAATTATGTTGAGCAAAGTACCGGAAAGTCGCTAAATTAACTTCTGTTATTGTTTAATCGCGTTTAAGGAAATAAAACAAGAGATTTCTAACTCGAAGTGCATGCGTATGTTGTTTATTTTATTTATTCATATTTTATTTAATACACAATCACACATAATGTAATAAACATTTGCTAAGTTTAAAATATATTAAAATGGGCTCAAATTTGTCTTAATAAACTTTTATTACTAATTCCACATTAAATTATGCCGTTTTCCTTGTCCTTACATGCATTTTTGGCTTCATCCACCATTGTTCTTCTCATGCATTCTCCTATTTTAGCTTTTTTTAAACTAATAAACTCTTAAAATAAAATAACATATTTATTTTAACCTTTGGCAATGCAATTAGAAACGGAAACCTAACTGAATAAAAACATTTTAGTCCCCTATTTATATAGATTTTATTCTCTAGTTTTTTAGGTAAATAAAAAAAACAATGTTACTTAATTCGTTGTTTGAACCCCCCTTCCGCCCCTGTAATGCATCGTAACGTTTTACAAGACGGGGGGGGGGGGGGGGGGGTCTTGTAAAACGTTACGATCTTCCCCCCAAATTGCGATGCGTTATACTTGAACGTCCCCTTACTCAATTTAGCCAAGAAATGATATACAGTAAATTACTTTAAACTGTCCAATTTACAAAAACAAAGACTATAACATAACAATTTACAATAAAACAATCGATAATAAAAAATGTACTTTAAATTAAATGGCTAGGCTTTGAATTAAATGCTATCTATTTTCACAATATTTTAAAAAGTCGTTATTTTATTTATTTTATTTTATTTAGAGTAGGTATTACAAAATTTAACTAGTACATTTTACCATGTCACACTGTATGTAAATGAGGCAATAGCAGAAAACTGATTCTTATTGTGACTGAGACATGGTTATGACCGAAAGTCGCCTAACTAGGCCTGAGCCTGTTCTAAGGCAGACTTGAGCAATTTTCTTTGTGCATTATGATTACTATTTATTAACAATGCATATATTTCTAGACACAATCAAATAAAACTAATTATTAAAATAGTCTACAAAAATTATATTAAAAATAGGAAATTCAAATCTTTTTAAAATAAAAATAAAATAAAATAAAACTAAATCTAATCCAAATAATAAATAAAACAAAATTAACATTAGAATAATCAGAATTAATAAAAATGCAAATTGATTGTCACTTTTTAAAATATCAATTGCTTAATAGAAATGAAAAAATTTAGAATGATATAATTTCGTATTTTTGTCAATTTATAAAAATGGAAAGTATCTCAATATTTAATGTTAAAATTATGTAAATTAAATTAAATTAAAACTAATTAAACTAGTGCTAAATAATAATAATAATAATCATCAGAAATATAAATATATAAACTTAAAACAAACAAATAATCGTAAAATATAATAAAATGGAATTGTAATCAAATACGTAATGAAATTAAATGAAATAAAATAAAATAAAATAATGAATAGGTACAAATTGTTGAAAAATTAAAATATCAAAAAAAAAAAAAAAAAACGTATGTTTAAATATTCTTATCGCAATTATTTACTAAACAATTATCTTTAATTCATTCTGAATGTGTTGAATTTCCTCTTTTGAAAACCATGCTGTCAATAGTTTTTTAAAATGTTTCCCATTTTCTTCAGTTTTAATGTTTTCCGGAAGGGCGTTGAAAAATCTTGAGGCACAAAATCGAAATAATCGTTGTCCAAACGTGGTTTTCATTTTGGGTATCATTACATTCCCATTACAGGAGTTTCTAGTATTGATTATTTTTTGGGTAGCGATCAATTTTGTATTAAATTTTAAATATGATAATGCAGTTTTTAAATATAATTGTATAGTATCCAGAACCTCGTACTCCTTAAAAAGTGCCTTTGAAGGATATCGATACGGTTTCCGCGAAACAATTTTTAAAATGCATTTTTGTGCAACATTCAGGGGAGATATGATGGTTTGTGCGCATCCACCCCAGCCAATTATCCCATAACACAGAAGGCTTTGACAAAGAGCATAGTAAACGCTTTTTAGCGTTCTTGGACTAAAGACATTCCTCACCTCTTTATAGACATAAGCCAATTTTCTGATTTTGCAAGCTAGTAACTCGATGTGATCCTGCCACCTTAGACGATTATCTATAATTATTCCTAGGTATTTAATGGATTCTACCCTATCCAGCGACGGGCAACTGCAATGACTTTGATCATTGCAAGTATGTATTTTAATGATATGGTCCGATGACGGTTGGCCTCTCATATTGATACTAAAAGGAATTACTTTAGTTTTATCTATGTTAAGACTTAGTAAAGAATTATCCAGCCATTCCCTTACAATATTTAGTCCTTTATTAGCTTTACTAAAAGTATTTTTCCAATTATGGCCTTCAAATAGAATTACTGTGTCATCTGCAAAGGATACTGTTTTACCGACAAGATCACACAGTTTATTCATATAAACTAGAAATAGAATAGGTCCAAGAACACTACCCTGTGGAACACCAAATGATATGGATTCTGGCTTACTGGTGACATTTTTTATCGATGTAATTTGTTTTCTGTCTGTCAGGTAACTTTCAAACCAGTTTAGCGTGATGGACTCACAACCAACATCTCTCAACCTCATAAGTAGCTTTTCATGCGATACCGTATCGAAAGCCTTTGCAAGGTCTAGGAACACAGCCAAGCATTTATTACCTTTGCCCAGGCTATCATATATTGCATCTGTCACCTTCGCAATTGCGTCTGTTGTGCCCATGACCTCACGAAAACCAAATTGGTTTTTAGACAAAATCTCATTCTCTGCCAGATATTTTAAAAGTCTTCTTTTGACGATTTTTTCTATTATTTTAGATAAATTGCTTAGCAGTGAGATTGGTCTATAATTTATAATTTCATCTTTATTGCCGCTTTTGAAAATGGGTATAATTTTTGAGCATTTTAGATTTGATGAAAAGATTCCTTCTTTAAAACTTGCATTGATTATATGCGCAATAGGCCCACATAGGATGTGTTTCGATGATTTGAAAATGTGTGCATTTAGATTATCAGTACCCGCAGAGGAATTATTTTTCAGAGATGATATTACATCCGCAACTTCTCTTGGCGTAGTCCTTCGTAAATACAAAGATACTGGTAGTCTATTTGTTGTAAGAGATGGACTTGTGCTCGCAGCCCCACACCTTTTCATTATATTTGTGGCCACATTTGAACCAACGCCAGCGAAATAATAATTTACATAGTCTGCTAGTCTTTGTGGAGTTTTATCAATATTTAATATTTCAGAATTTGTATTTATACAATCGATTAAATGTTTAGGACTGGTTCTATTTCCAACCTCATTAATGATTTTCCACAGACTCTTTGGGTCTCTATTAGCTTCAATGACTTTATTTTTATAATACCTTACTTTGGTGTTATGAATTATTTTGTTACATAAGTTTCTGTCGCTTTTTCGTTATGCACATAAATATTAATTTTAAGCAGATACACTCGGATGGTCTGTTGAAAATATCGATGTGTTTAATCGCCTTTATCTATCAGACAATTTATTAAAAAGTTTATAGCCTATATATCGACTAGTCTCCTGGAACTTGGCAGTACGTGCTACGCTCGGTTGGAGGTAATGGGTTTTATTCCTGGTGTCATGCCGATGTACTTCCTCGTGGAATATTGCCGAGCTCTTGTTGAAATAGAATTCGCAAAGAGCATCTTGAGCAAAAATCGCATATACGGTCGATATCCCTAGTTTTTTGAAGCCGTGGACCAATAACCACTATCGCACGTATGTTTTTATCTGGAGAGTGAATACATTGTTGATGTGCGCTGCAGTACCCCATAGAAGAATACCATAGCGCAGGTGCGATTAAGCTAGCGCGTAAAAGGCTGGTATTACCTCAGTTCTCTTCATACAACTCCTGATGCGTAATAGAGCATAGCAGGCTGTGAGACATATAGGGTAGATGAGACAAATAAAAAGCAGTTTTGAAAGTTTTAACTGTCTTTTATCACGTAATTCTCCCAGTATTTAAGAGTTTTACAAAATGACATTTAGTCGTAGTGTACTTTGATTTTTATCTACAAATCCATATACAAAATAAATCGAAATAATTTGCAATATTGCTGTAAATTAATAGCCTACGAAACGAAAGCGTGCGAAAAGCAGAGGTTTTGTGATATTTTCATTTCGTGATTACGCATAACCGAGTCCGCTAGCAAGAATACGGATACGATGAATGAAATATCTAGGAATCAAAGTATCTATATTAGAAAGTATCTGACATTTTCAAATTATGTACAGTAAAACCCGCTTACATCGAACCCGCATATAACGAATTCCCGCTTATTTGCTTATTTGCGGTCCCTTGAATGTTCCTATGCTGATAGTACTAATTTTCCCGTATATATCGAACCCGCTTATATCGAATTTCCGCTTATTTTGAACCAAATTTTCGGTCCCTTGGTCCAAATTTTAGCCAGATATATCAAAGATCTTGGGAAAATGCCACAATAGTCGGAATTTTTTGAAATGTGTTGGATAAAAACAAGGAAAAAGGCAATGATTACAGGAAATTTCACATTTATAAATAATAAACATGTTTTTATTGAACGTTGAAGTAAAAAAAATAAGCCTGAGTAGATATCATTAACTAGAAAATTACAGTACAATTCACTTGGACACGACAGAAATTGAGTAATGTACTCATCACTTCTTGAAAAAGTCATCAAGGGTTGATTGCTCAAAGTTTTGGGTAGCTGCAGAGATGGTCAGATCCTCTACTTTGTCCAGCATCCTGAATATCTTAAAGTCGCAAGTTCACAATGATATGAGTCGCAAACAAGAAGTATATCTGAAGATATTAATTATTGAAAACGAATTTCAACCGTAATATTAGTGTCCTCTATTGAGAGACTGTGAGGCTAGTAGTGGAAAGACATTTATTTCCAAGATCTTTGATTTTTACTTATTTTCTGGCCTTTACAAGCAAAAATAGACGTTTCCCGCTTATAACAAACTCCCGCTTATATCGAATATTTACTCTGACCCACTAAAATTCGATATAAGCGGGTTTCACTGTATTTTATATGCACTATTTTGCGCGTACTTATCAAGAATAGAAAACACACAAGTATGCAAGCAAGCAAGCGAGAGAATGAATACAGTCAATATCAGAGATACGCAATTTTCACTTTTACGAAATAGTTGCGGATTAATGCGAAATCTATTTTTTTTTCACGACATCTGTTTTCTGTACTGGAGATATTAGTAATACTAATATGTACTTGATTTAAAAATAGCGGGTATTTCGGTTGGTCTCTATTATGAATTAGCATCACAATGATGGAATCCCAAACAAAAGAACGTAATTTGACTGCTATACGCGTACATAGCACTAATAACAACATTTAATTTCCGGATACGGTTGCTTATCGAAGCGATCGTCGTCGATTAGTCAAAGAGTTCGCTGCATGTATCATCATTTCATGTACGTCTAGATACGACATCAAGCTGGGAACAAAAGTGTCTGTCTACATGGCGATCGTCCTCCCAAACCTCCTCTACGCGTCAGAGACATGGTGCCCATACCGAAAGCACATTCGCGTACTTGACAAATTCTACCTTCGATGCCTACGCGACTTAATGAACATCAAGTGGTCGGACCGTGTGAGGAACACGGAAGTTCTTCGACGCGCTAAAGTCAGCGGAATAGAAGCATACATGATGCGACGACAGCTGAGATGGTGCGGACATGTCTCCCGTATGCCTGATGAGAAAGTGGCAAAGCGTATCTTTTACGCTGAACTAAAGAACGGCAAGCGGAAACAAGGCGGCCAGCTCCTCAGATACAAGGATGCTCAGAAGAGGCATATGAAAAGGTGCAACATTGAACCCTCTCAGTGGGAGAGTAAAGCGAAAGATCGCCCAGGATGGAGACTGCTAGTGCAGGGCAATGTAGATGATTTTGAAAAGAAGAGGCTGCTCGACTTAGATGCCAAGCGCGACGAGCTAAAGGCCCGACCACCGGCGGCCATAGTATAATTACGTCGATGGTGTCTTGACTTGCGCCAAATGTGCACGCACATTCAAAGCCAAGATCGGCTACATCAGTCACCTGAGGGCTCACCAGCAAAACCCCCAACAATAAAAAATAAAAAAATCTAGAATGCAATCGCTATGGCCGAATACGGCTAGAAGAATATATATATTACGTCTAGATACCAAAAGACAACAATTGAATCACAAAAAAAATGTTTCAAGATAAACGATAGCCAGTGGCTACTATCAAAAGCACAACTATGATGCAAGGCGAATTGCATCGTTTTTCGAATATCACTGCTGTCTAAAACAACGCACAAGCAAATATAACAATATGACTACTTGAAAGGGTATGAAGTGAAGTATCGTCATAAACATTGAATCGTCCTATTTTTGCACTGGTTTAGTCAGCATCGAGAATCGAAACAAAACTAATTCGCCTGTCTAGCATTACAGAATAGCAGCAATTGTAAACTTGGATAAATCGCAAACCATTTTGCTAGGTGGTCATAAAAACTATCAAATGACTAAACATCATACACGACCACGTTAATAGTATTGAGTACTCCAAAGCAGTCACGAATTCTAGAATATGAACCCGAGTCACAAATAGTCTCATTTTCTCAGACTTGGTCAATTTGAGAAATACTTTTCAGTAACTTTAGATAGTTAATATTTGATAGAAACTAATGGTAGTTAGTATTAACAGATATTATGGCACTGCTGCTTCTGAGCCTGGGCTATAGTAAACTCAGTGACTTCTTCCGCCGATTTGGTGGGCAAGGTTTTCCACTCACATCAGATGACGATTTATCCTACTCATTCTGTTCTTCTTAGGAAACAGTTCATACGTCACTCGCAGTGGAACTTTTTAAAACATTTGCTATTCCTTCTTCTTCATCATCCTAGACCCTGTCCATTTACTTGAGGTCGGCCGTCTTTGTCCTTCTCCTCCACTGAGTACGATCTTGTGCTGTGTCGGCGTCGAGTTGAGCTTGTCTCAGGTCTATTTCAACCGTCGTCAACCAGCTGGTAAATGGTCTTCCAAGAGCACGTTTCGTCGTTGGCAAGTCTAGGGTAAGCTTCACCGTGTAATCATCTGGGCTTCGGTGGACGGGACCATAACACGGTAAGCGTCTTTCTTTGACTTTATTAATATCGGAGCGACTTTAAAACTTCCCTAATGTAGTCATTTCGGATTTTGTCTAATAATGTGACACCCGTTGACCAGTGGAGCTTGCGTTTGCTATCGAACTATTTAATATCTATATGCTATTTCCTATCTAAACTATCCTAGCATTTGCTATCACATAATAAGCAATTCCAATGTCAATTTGATTCAATTTATTTGATATAATTATAATAATAATCATCAATCACAATTTTAATAATACTCATCTTCCCTCTTCAATTTTTTTTTCGATTTTTAATTATTAATAGCTAAACCCGGCCACGTTTCGCTGTGGCTTAGTCTGATATGAAAATAATGGGAAACGCTCCGATGTCAAAGCGCGCCGAAGATTTCACCGGTGCGGGCAGACTTTGTGTGATTTTTTTATATTACTATAAAATCACGCGCGTATTCGACTGTAATGTTGTGTCCAAATTTCAAGTTAATCGACCAACTACTTTTCGAGTTTTGCGAGCACAAACATACGCAGGCTGAATTTTTATATAGTATAATATAATTTTTATATAGTATAATATATAAATGGCTCGATAATATAAATGGTTATTGGTATAAATGGCTCGATAATATAATGGATGTCGATAATATAATAAATGGTTCGATAATAATATAAAATAATATAAATGGCTCGATTGATTGTCCTGAACTACTATCTAAAATATCTCTCCGTACTCCTAGCCGAGCACTTAGAAATAGGGCACTCCTTCTTGTACCTGGCTTTAAAACCAAATACAGGCGTAATTATTATTTTATAAGGGTATGCGAAACTTTTAACACCCTGAATGCTGACATTGATATTGACCCCTTTTTCACGAATATAGATACTATAATTAAGCAGGTTGTAGGGCAATTTTGTGATGACCAGGCTTAGCATTTTCTTCTTTTATTACAGTCTTGTTTATGTCAACATGTTTTCTACTGTACAATTTAGTATCGTCTTGTTTAATATCTTCTTTATGCTTTATCAGTTCTAAATTCACGTTATAATTATTGTCATTATCAGTGGTAACTTGTAAATGGCTCTAAGCTTCCTATTTTTATTCACTACAAAATTATTGGCTGAGGGTTATCCTTAAGAAAATAAAATAAATTAAATAAAAATAACATAATTTTTATATAGTAATTTTTATATAGTGTGTGGTGTGTTTATTTTATTTATTTATTTATTTAAGAATTAATTACTATAAAACATTGATTTTGCTTATAAAAATAACAGGAACCGAATGGCAAAACCTTAACCTATTGCTTATTTGATTCTGTCACCCAACTGGGACTAGCCCGTTCTAGGATGGACAGGAATTTGTTGAGTCTTTTAGTGTAGTGAGCTCTCTGACTATGTACATTTCATCCATCGCCTATCTGAATACCAATGTGATACCAATGGAGTGAATCGCTCCGAATCGCCTCTGCGCATCACCTGAGAGGGGAAATCGACCTTCACTTTGACTTGCGTGCCTTCCGACCTTGCACAGCAACGCTGAGATGAGCCGACTCTATTCTGTCACACTTTTTTAAGCAGCAATCCCGGGACATTCGTTGATTAATCGCTAATCGCTACGGTTTTTGCTCTTGCAACGTTGTCGTTGTTGTTTACTTTTGCTAGAGGCCGACCGCCCTATTTTTATCAGTAATCTCAGCGAACTTCAGGATTTTACGAGTACAACCCGCATTTGTCATGTTGTATTCGTCTGCGTCCTGCGTGAGTTTGTAGAATGGCAACTTCAGTATGGACCTAACATTACCATACGTTTCCACATTTCGTTCTTAATGATTCCGTGCAGCTTGGGCATCCGGTAGCCTCCTGTGTGTCTAAATGTGTATATGTATAGTCGAAATAAGTGGAAATGTATAGGGCTCTCAAAATGGTGGAAAGTTAAAGGGACTAACCTGGAAGAGCCTCTGAGAACTCAACATGTGGCTGAAACCAACAGTCGTAGACAACTATAATTGTCGACTAGAACCGGCGAACCCGTCACCTTAGGAAGTTTTAACGATATTAGATCGTTCTGTCTCCCGTGAGCTGAGCGCAGAGGACAACTAGAAACAGTCCACCGTCAAGTTACGCCCACGCCCGTAAGAAGAGTTACCGCGAGATAACCAGGTTAATCACCCAGCGGGCCGACACTCCCGCACCTTACTACCAGTTGCAACCAAATTACTCCGGTTACTACTCCGTAGCGGTGATACGGTGTTTACCGAATCTATCACGGACCACGGCATCCTTTGCCCGGCTCTTCATCAGGTATCGGGTAGCCGATTGGTCGTTTCAAAAGCAGTTGCCGTAAGGTGAACATCTACCACCGCGCTACATGAGACATTACTGTTTCCAGACTTCCCCGGCGGTCGGTTAGAATTCACAATCGATTGGCTGATGCCGCACGGTGTTCTTTATTTAAAGCCCGTTAATGATATCGGAAACGTTAAATGTGTCGAATGAAAGAATGTTTATTCGACACATTCAACGTTTTTCGATATCTTTAGCGGGGTTTAAATTTAAAATATTACAATCTGAAAATTGAATACTTCATAGCTCAGTTATTATCTATTTTGAGATCTAGTGCAATGGTATTACAGTCATATTAATGCGTAAAATTATTTTATGACTAATCGAAAAATTGACTATACGTGCCATTCCGACGTAAACGAGGCATGGCATAAATATTTAAGTGTGTAATACAATTAATGAGTCTGACATTTTCTGTTTCATTATTGCTTTTGACTGTTGTAAGGTTTCTTTGTGTAATTGAAATATTTCAACAATAGAACAGAAAACAAACATGTTGGATTATCATTCTTTATTTAAAATACGTCAAATGCGTTCTGCATTTCCTGCAGAAGAAAAAAGCTTCGTTTCTTGTCTCTACTTTACGTAAAAGGGAAAACAACCTTCACTTTGACTTCGTTTCTTTCGGCCTTGCTGCTGAGATGCGCTGTACCTACTATTCAATCAGCCTTTTTTGCGGTCAATCGTTATTGCTTTGGGTTTTGCTCCAATTGTTGTTGTTTACCGTTTGTAGTTTTACAATTAAGTAACTGCGTAGATGTTGTTTTACCAGTACTTTTATTTTCATTCTTTATCATGATGTTGTTTTGCTAGTTGTCTACGTTCTTAGAATCCTAATAATAATACCCCTAACTTTGTTGTGTCATTTCTTAATGTCTTAAGTGGTTTACGAGCCTAATGTTTAAAAATTAAAACGATGCTTACAAAATGAAGAACTTGAAAATCGAAGTCGTGATTATTATATCCGATAGAAAATCAGTTTAATAGAAGACAGTAAATGACAACAAAAGGGAAGATAGAGAAGTAGAGAAGACAACAAAAGAGTTTAAAAATCGAATGCAAAGAGATTATCGCACTTATTATATAGCCAATACAGAACAGCGACGCATTTTATGTAGCTTCATCAAGACGAAATATGATACCGTGTACAAACCAGATTTTTAAAAAGCATTTGTGTGTTTTTAATTTTATTTTAGACGTAACAAAATGTGAGCGGGTAAAAAATTTCGCCTGCGGCGCTGAGGTTATCCTTATCCTCTTCGACATCATTTGAACCGGGTTTTAGACTTAAATATTATGGCAAGCCTACCTACTATACCTATTTGGAGATATCGACTACAACGGGCGATCCCGTCACCTCAGGAAGTTTTAAGGATATTATTCGTTCTGTCTACCGTGGGGTGAGCGTAGAAACTATGGGACGATACAAAGCTACCGTCCAGCAAAGCCACGAACCCGCCAGAGCCCAACCAGAGGCACTAGGAAGGTAACCCAGTGGGGCAAATTCCCCCCTGGCTACCAGTTTTGGCAGGATATCTCCGTCTGGAATTAACCTTCAGGATACTGGTTCCTCCTGCCGACTGGTTACGGTACCGAAGTCGCTTGCGTGGCCTCTACCTGTTGTATTACAGCGGTGATTCAATATGAATTTATTGCGGACCTGGGCGTCTTTTACCAGTAATGTCACTCGGGATCGGGTGGCCTATAGGTCGTTTCAAGAGTGGCATGACAACAGGTCAACATCCCCTTCCGCGGCTTAACAGTATATTTCCATAGTCTACACACTCCTTCAGTAATTAGTAAGAGTGCACAATCGATTGGCTGACGCCGCACGGTGCGCAAACCATCTAGTAGCTCCGGGGGGCAATCCCCCAAGGGAAACCGATCCACCAGCCGTTAGGCCTGAGACGCGAGAGTCCTTCCCGGTGTAGTCCCTCACACGAGGAGGTTAGCGAATCGCGCTGAATCGTGAGTTGTGCCGACCCGAGAACACATTGGATCTTATGGCCCAATCTGCTCAAACCCATTCGCTATCAAATGGTTATCATACCTATTATATACCTATCATGCATATCACAGCTTAGCGCTTGGCGTATAACCCTTAATTAGTTGGAACCACATAATCCGTTGCTATAAACATGGTAGGGAACAACCGCTGACCCGAAGCACACGAGTAGACACAAACTCCTGTGACCGAAGTATAAACAATGGCGTATGATAAAATAAATGAATGAAATATGCAGTAGAGCCAAAAATCCGTCGATTTAATGAGGTAAACTGGTAAATTTATTTGACATCTAGTTTTTGAACCTATAGATATCTCAGTTCTAGGTCAAGCTACAAATTTTACCACAGAGGTATAACGGACATAATAGTCCAAAAATGAAAAAAAACGAGTTTTTCAAAAATGCTTTATACAGTGTTTTTTTGGGGCAGCCGTCTGTTTCTTTTAATTTTATAACGCGCAGCGTTCTGCTGCCATTATTTAGAGCACAAACAAAGCACAATTGTATGACAAGAGATCCCCTATTCCCTTTCAGTTTGTACGCAGATTCGCTACCATTCAAGTAATGAATACGTCTGGATTTATTTCAATGCTTTCTGTTTTGAATGACCCAGTCAGTTGAATGGCATCGGGGCCACAGAATAATTATACCTAGTGAGATATAGAGAGTATAGTAGTGATTGTGGGAAGTGCTTAAATGTGAGTTTTCTGTGTAGTATAATTACTCCACCTCTTGGTGTATTCCTGAAAGATAGAGTTACTGCAATCAAAGATATAGGACTTTTTTTCGATTCCCAGTCAAACTGTTTGAGCTTTGTTGAATAAAATTGACATTTTTTGACAGTGAAGTAGGGTGTTTAGCCGCCCTACCTTTATGCTATTATTTAAAAAAGTAGATAAAAAAACTTTGTTTGTTTTGTCTCCTTGAAATACTAAACGAGATGATGTACTTTAGAATCTTTGGAACAATTTGACGTATCACCTATATTTTGTGGGTTTTGAGTAGATATTTTTTCCTGAACATAAGGGATACGACTTGTTGCGTTCGTGCGATAATATAGCGGACGTATCACGTACGTTAGTATTGGTAGGGTGGTTAATTAAATAAAGACGAAATTCTAGAAAAGTCCCTTTTGCTAGAGAAAAACTTGTCCTTAAAAGCTTGTTTTTCAGAATTGTTTCAACTCGGTTTAAAAAAAACATTAGCTATACCTTTTATTAGACCACTTCTCTGACAGAAATATAAATTATAAAACACACAGAAAGTGATCATAAAATCATTTATTTTTATTTTCCAAACGTTACTGGAAAGGCGACCCTTCTTATAGGAGACCATTCAATCGCATACTTGTGATTATAGTTAGATAAGTTAAATATATAGTTTTGCATACCTTCAAATTTGTCGGGATATGCGAAGAAATCTTCTGCACTAGCACGAATTTCTTGGTAAAATCTGTTTTTGTATGATTTTATTGTATTCAGTCTCCATGCTTTCATTGCGGGCGCTAATGATCATAATAAATGCAGTTCTGCGCGTGGTTTATAATTTCTCCTGTTAATTGGCATACTCCGCCGTTTTATTAATTAATTCAGCATTGTTCACCGACGCGTACCAATCTTCATATTGGCTAAGTGCAATCGATTATCGCTGACAGGCAACATTTAGGAAATGACGCATAGCAGTGGCCGAAAATGCGGAAACAGCGTAAAAAATGGTAAGTAAAGCACTCGATCGGCACTTGTGCGGGTAGAGATTGGGATACTTGTACCTGAATATACTCTGAATATACCGTCATTTATAATGACAAATAAAACACACATAATAATGATGCTTCTTCAGAAACGTTCAAAAAACGATGAAAAGCAAGCATAAAACATCGAAACATCACACTGTATAGGCTTAATTTATTAACGTAACATATTTCAACGATTTCTCTATAAGCTATAACCTGAATGAGAATGTACCCTGTAGGTGTACTTTCTCATTCAGGTTATATATGTAACCTGAAGGTGAATTATTGCCATCCTTTAAGGGGAGTTATTTATTTATTTAAACACATTTGCTAGACTAAGCCCTTTGTTAGATTTAAAAAATCTTTCATAATTTGAATGAAATGCGTCAGTTGGCGAATGAACAAACAAAATATAACACAGCACAGACAGATACAGACCTTCTAGGTCTAGTTGGTTCACTATATTTATATGCATAGAGCTATGTCTTTCGCTTTACTAATGTTTGTTTTTAACGATTATGCATGTGTAACAGTGTGCATATCATTGTCTTTTTATGTACAGAAAAAAACTTTATGACAGAAAAAAAAAGAAAAAATATAATATTAGCTGAATCTCACCCAGTGTCGCTCGGGTTCCGCCTCTTTCTTCCGTCAGGCGTTTCTTCCCCCCCCCCCCTCCCCCACTATTCTGGAAGCTTCCTTATGAAGCATTCTAGAATATTCTAGAACATTCTACAGCATTATGAAGCGTTCTCGCTTTTCCCATAAGAAAACATTGTAGTTACATTTTTGCCACTTGACTTCTTCAGGCCCATACATTTTTCTGCTCCATTCAATGCTAAAAATACTTTATTGAGGACTACCATGCAATGTATCGACTGACCTATCGAATATGCACACATACATATAATGATCAGATGATATTGTTTCTAATAGCTTAAGATTTATATCCTTAGTGATACTTAAACAACATATTTATACAAAGATATAAAACCACCTAAGAATTAATAAAATTGACACATTATTATACTGTGACCTTAGTTTCAACTGAGATTACTACGACCTAACAAATAAATCGACTTTCCCAAAATTTTTGTTTTTCATTAACTTTCAATGCATACCTACTTATCATTACTATGCACATGTCCATAACATAATTAAGTCAAACTATCCGTACCCACATGTTATAAGCACGTGACAACAACGACAACTGTGTCAATATCAAATATAGACCAGATAATCTTATAATAAAATGCAAAAGAAAACGGTTTTTAAGCCGGTTCGGAAGTTCTGTTTAGAAGTTACTAAGTAACTGGGGTGTTATGGTGGAAAAATTTATAAGAACCCAATACTTCCAAATAATAAGAGGAGTTTCTTAACTCTCATATGGTATTCTGCTAAAACTGCAAAAGCAGTATTGTTCTAGTTTAATATGTAACAATTGAAAATAATAAATTAACAATAGAAAAAATATGCAGCAAATACAGGCAATAAACAGAGATACGTTTTCAATTTTTTGAAGTTTCAATACTGTTCATATGGGTAACGAAATAAATTTTCATTGTAACAAAATGTATCGAGCAGTAGGCGTTTTAGTACAGAATAAAAATATTTGTCATGTTATGCTTTTGAATTTGTCGGGGGTGTATTGTACAAGGTGTACCATTTATATTCGGGGTTATTTTGAAACATCTATAGGTGTGGTCTGAAAGGATTTACAGGGGTTTTTTTGCGGGTGTAGTGACAGTAATGGTCTTGGTTTTGCGGTAGATGTCAGATGCGCTTGAGTAAAGGTTGATAATTCCATTATATACATGCAAGGCAAGGTTGTCTTTTTTAAGTGCAACACGCATGTCTCAGTCAAGTATCTGTAATGATTCTGACACATCTTTTCTGCAGTGTAGAAACACAGCATACTGTACGAGAGAAACACAGAGGCCGTGTACGAAATCGATGTGGGCCGTGATACCTCTATAATCAATGGTATAATATAACTATAGGTAGGTAGGATTTTCGGAGCCAAAGAGATACGTCCACCCTTTGGAAGCGCTCGGCGGGGACTAGCTGACTTGAGGCGTGAATCGTATCATAGGCGAGTATCATAACGCGAGAATTAGATTGTTTTAAAAGACTTTATTGCCAATTTTAATTAACGTTTTGCTTTTTTTAGAGGAAATGGATTGATATTGAACTAAAGTTTATTTCTGTTGTTTTTATTTTATGAACGAGAGTTCTAAAAGGCCAAAATCAAAAGCAATTCTTCGCCCATTTTCTAAAAAAAATGACAAAGTTAAATATTTTTTTATCAACAATTTTATATGAAAGTAGTAAAAAGTGATTCACTTATTATATAGAGTACTTTCACAACAATATATTGTAATTTTTTCATACCGTTTAGATGTCAAAACGATTCGTAAATATGTTATATTCTAAACCTCTTACAGCAAAAGTTCACAAACAGTCGCCGGTTTAAGGTCAATTAATCAAAATTCAATAATAATTTTCAAAAAGTAGCTCACTCATTAGACAATAATATAAATGATCTTTTATGTTGTGCAATAAAACTTATAGAAATACAGTATTTTAACCTTAAATTCACGTCTGCAAAATTACGTAAATTCACGAAATGCGCAAAATTTCGTGTACGGCCTCTTAAGTTAATTTCAATTAAGTAATATAATTTCTTAACAGCGAGTTCTTATCGGTGTAACTAGGTTCTTCCGGCATTCCCGAAATGGTAGCCAAAAATAAAATAAAATGAAATGAATACTTGCTATTTACAAGTGTAATAATATTATGACCTCTGATGACGAATTTGCGAATGTCAATGTCTAGATAGAGAGGTGTCAAGAACAGTCAAGATATTTTTTAATCGGATCTATCAATCTTCGAAAAAATATCTTATCGACATGAAATCTCTAGATATATTTTTTTTAATCAAAAATCATATTTAATAAGAAATCAATGTGAATGGGCGATGATAACAGCGATTCACCGATACGCGACAATCCCTGATTCTTTCACAGACCCTTTTTTAGCTAACGAAATTCCAACGAAAGTTCCAAAGGTGGTGTTATTTTGGTGTGTTACAACTTTTATCATTGTTTGATATATGAAAAAATCAGTTTCAAAAAGAGTACTAAAGAAAAGGGTGATATTTCTGCGTAATTCCTCTGTATATTATCTGATGCAGAAACTAAAGGGAAATGTCTTTTGACGTTTGCTAAAATGCATGCTTCGAGTTCTGGGCCGCAGAGAGCACAAAGAAAAAGCACTTTATATTTTTAGGTAAATGTAGTATTGCATCGACCATTTCAAAACTTCTTAGTAAAATCATTCTTTTTGATCTGCTTTTATTATTTTTGATGACCATTCTAAGACCTTTTAGTTTTATTTTCGTTTTTTTTCTTTTAACCTTATATTATATATTTTTATTATTTTAGTGCCTTTTGACTATTAATTGAATATTTGCATTATTTAATATTTTTATATTATTGATCCTTTATTTTAATTAGTATAGAAAAAATACTTTCTTGCGATGCAGCCTGGCGTGAAAGGGGATACTGAAAGTCTGAAAGATATATATTTTGCAAATGCAATATATATATATATATATATATATATATATATATATATATATATATATATATATATATATATATATATATATATATATATATATATATATATATATTATATATATATATATATATATATATATATATATATATATATATATATATATATATATATATATATATATATATATATATATATATATATATATATATATATATATATATATATATATATATATATATATATATATATATATATATATATATATATATATATATATATATATATATATATATATATATATATATATATATATATATATATATATATATATATATGTATATATATATATATATATATATATATATATATATATATATATATATATATATATATATATATATATATATATATATATATATATATATATATATATATATATATATATATATATATATATATATATATATATATATATATATATATATATATATATATATATATATATATATATATATATATATATATATATATATATATATATATATATATTTATATATATATAGATATATATATATATATATATATATATATATATATATATATATATATATATATATATATATACATATATATATATATATATATATATATATATATATATATATATATATATATATATATATATATATATATATATATATATATATATATATATATATATATATATATATATATATATATATATATATATATATATATATATATCATTGATCCTGGTCAAAACATGTGGTTCAGCTGTTTTGACCAGGACTTTATCCAAAGTTTTGTAGGATTTTATCCAAAGCCACCGAAACAATATTTTAAATTTAAATAAATTTATAATCCTATTCACAGACTAGGATTATAATACAATTTAATGTTCAGACGCAGGTTCTACTAAATATACAGGCTTGCAAAATCAAGTGATTAAAGATTACCGGGATTTTCTAGCTGTGGGACTGCAATCAAGAAGTAAACAGTTAAATTAATTTCCTCAAAAGAAAGATGCTTCTTCACCTTTTTTAATGGCATGGAGGTTGAGCTAAAAAATTAGAGACCTTTAAAAAGTTATATCTCGAGATTTGCACATACTGAGCATATTTTGTTGCAATTTACATATTCTGTTAACATGACCGCTGCTTAAAGAGCAGAATAAATAGCGAAATTAGCGCACTTACCAAATAATGTACGAAAAAATGAATGAAATGATAGCAAACAATGTACTCACTCGATGGTGGTTCGATGTCATCAGCTATTATGCCCAATTTGCTCGGACGCTTCTCGTCGAGTTCCACTTTCAGACCCATTTTGATTTAGTGTTTTTATCTGCAACCGAAAAAACACGACATTTTATCAATTATTTAATACGCACAACAATTATCATTATACACTAATCTCGTCATCTGTTTTGATTTTTTTCGCAACGCAGCAGATTCTTGTAGAACCTTGTTCTAAGTTAATGAACGTTTTTTTTATTGGTGTTCATTCAATACTGAGCAAACAAAATCTTTCGAGTGTGTATAGATTATTATCGCTTAGCGTTTCGGGTGTTTCTTTATGTGGATTAATTTTTTTTTTGATTATTTTTTTGTTTGCTTTTAATTGTTTGTCTCTATTATTCTATCGTTTTGCCTATAACCTTATCCTTGGCAGACTTAAGAATTCCCAAAAAAAGATGTCATTGACACTGAGAGAAAAAACTTTGCATAAATTAAAAAATATTTTTGTAATAAGCGTAAAAACTAAATTAATGTAAAAAAAAAAAAAGTTTTTCTGGAATTACTACAGACCTACAATTTTTACATAGGCATTGTATTTTCTTATTGTAATGCCAAGAAATCAACATTAGTAAATGTAGAATATTACATAAAATAGCAATATTTACATTAATCCTTAGTTTCGACAAAAGTTTAGTATATTTAAATAGTAATCCCAAGTAATAGGTTTTGTAAATGTGAAAAATCATATAACTTAGTGATTATTAGTTAATAACAATTTAATTCCCACAAAACTGTTTTGTAAATTAATGTCTAGTAATTGATGACGTAACACCGATGACAAGGAACTACTGATTACGAAAAAAGGCTTGTATTTTTTAACAAATTCGTTTTGTAATTTTTGCAAAATATATATGACGTAATATCAACGACGAGAACTTTAGTATTTCCCAGAAAGAGTTTTCTTACGCAGTTGCTAACTACAAAGATTATATTAGTTTTAAATAATATTTACAACAGTTTTGTAATTCTCAAAAT